>JAMPIV010022861.1:0-203686 GCA_024509875.1 Oreohelix idahoensis
TCTAAGTTAATTTTTTTTTTAAAATAGGGTGATGATTTACTTCCAGCGTAGCTAAGCCCTCTGTTACAACCATTTTCGCACAACCAATTTTGATGCGAGACTTAACAGATTACCAGATGCCGTAATCTAACTATGTTAAACGTACTTAGGTACGCATCTATGTTAATGATATAACTTAAATGTATTAAGCACCAAAGTGCACAAATTCGGTGCGATAAAATCGTTGGTTTCCATAGAGTGCTGATGACGTCAGAGAGTGACGTCATAGAGCTGAGAGACAAGAAGCAGGTTTTTTGAAGACAGACGTTGTGCTGGTCTTTTGAGTCCCATGATGCGGGATTAACTGCTTGTAATTTGATGTCTTAGCTACCTTCCAAGGCGAAGCGTTAGCCACAGCCAAGTTCGATTTATCTTCGTCTATATCTCCACGTGATATTTGATGCAAGTATTTTTACAAGATTTTGACAGGGCTTCAGTACGGCATTGTGACCTACTGCTAGTGAGTTTCAAAATCCATTCTTACGAAGTATATTAAAGACGAACATTGTTATGAAGTATCAAGATAAGATGTCCGGCCAAAAGAAATAATAAATAAGTAACTCTTTCAAGAATCCAATATGGAAAGGACGTGAATTATCTTCACCTCAATACTTTACCGTTTGCGGATTGCCCAACGGTCATTGCGGTCAGTCAAGTTGACTTTGTAACATTGCCATTATGCAGAATTCTTATCACCATGCCATGTTCTATTATGTCGTCAACAATGATGTCGTCCATGTATCGTCAAATAAATGAATGTGAATTGATTATCAGTCAAGACATGAATTCAGCGTCCATCTATTATAACCTAATAGTCGGCCACCTGTAAGCCCGACCAAACAGACAGCATTCTTAGTCAGTAGTATTATGAACTATGAAATAGTCGGCCACCTGTAAGCCCGACTAAACTGACAGCATTATTAGTCGGTAATTTTATAAACTATGAACATTCGCGTTATAATCAATAACTCAAACTTCAAACAAACTACACGAGTCCTTCAAAACAATAACGTTTTCCAACATCTGGTGGCAAAGAAGAGCTATACTACTACACCCTCTCATGATCACTTTCTCTTCCCTATGTTTGTATGTACACGTTTATGTATGTCACAAGATGGATTTTGGGGCGACCTCGTCTCGATCTCTCTTTCACTCCGGCAGTACTCATTTTAAATTGTTGTACTGACTAATTACGTGCTTTTCCATGGTCAGCACTTTTTTCTTTCTTTGTTATGTAGCAGATATTTGATATTGTCAAAACACTTGACACTCCTTGTTGGTGATAAAGCATCATATTTGTTAGGCGCGGCACAGATTTGCTGAGATTATCGCAGGTAAAACCCATATTGGCCTGTTTAGTTTTCGCGTAGAGTTGTGTGATCAAGCGACAGATAAAAAGATTACTCGTCTGTGCAACACATTTTGGACAGACACGATTGACATAATCGTTTCCTGTCCGACTTTATGTAGACATTACTTTATCTGAAAGTAATATGTTGTTACATTTGCAACACAGTGTTGTACAAGTTTACAAATGTGTTGGTGAGTTTGTATACCAGGCATCGGATGTTTTATTGCCATAAATGGGAGAAATGACTTTTGCATCACGCGCAAAATTATTCCATGTCAGAATATTTTGAAATTACCCCACCCAACAAGCATGTTTGAAATGATTGGAGCCCTGAGCAGCTTCATAACAAACAGATGCGGGGGTAGGAAAGGCAATATAACCGGATCTTTTCGCAGTCTTAATTCACTGGGAGAAATCGCTTGCCAAAGACGACACAACCAGACCTTGCCAGAAGTTAGAATTTCCATTTATCAGACCGGACTTTGTGGAACAATCTTGAAGTACTTACAGAGCCGAGGAAAACCATTTTAATAAGGAAGGCTGAGAAAACTGAAACACACGGAGTTATAGAGGGAATTATCTTAAAAAAGTAACGACCCCAAGAACACGTGTAAGAGGCCTAATCAAGTGCCTTAACTTCATTCATCTGAGCAAAAAGTCTGTGAGCTAGGATTGGCGTAAGTTATCATTTTACATTCTATATTTTTCATTACTAACATGTGAACGAATATGTATATATTCTTCTTCTTCTTCTTTGATCCATAACCACCAACCGTCAAAGCAGTCAGCGGCCATCACGCCTGGTGGCGTCTTGTAGGGCAGCAACAAATTGATTCCACTTTGCTCGGTTTGCGGCCATCCTTCGTACAGTGCCCCAACTCTGGTTCATTCTTTGCATCTCAGCTTCCACAGTTCTCCGCCAAGTTGTTTTTGGTCGGCCTCTCTTTCGCTTTCCCTCGGGGGTCCATAGCATAGCTGTTCTTGTGATGGTATCAGGGTCCCTTCTGAGGACGTGGCCAACCCAACTCCAGCGTCTGCCAGCTATGATGGTGTGCATGTCCTCCTGGTTACTCCGAATAAGTAGCTCTTGGTTGCTGATGGTGTTTGGCCAAAAGATTCGGAGAATTTTCCTTAGGCAGATTGTGTGGAAGGAGGACAGTTTCGACATTTCCTTCTCTGTTACTCTCCAACATTCCGCACCATAGAGAAGCACAGAAAGTACACAGCTCTCATACAGTCTTAATTTGGTGTTTGTGCTGTACTGGGAAGACTTCCAAATGTTGTTGAGAACAGCAAAGGCTGTTCTCGCTTTATTCATTCTGTTGTTAATGTCCTTGCTTGTTCCGCCGTCAGGTGTTACTATGCTTCCTAGGTAAGTAAATGTGTCTGTCTGTTCTAACTTCTGGTTCCTTACTGTTATTGGCTCAGGATTGCCCACATTTAGTGTCATGACCTCTGTCTTCTTCAAATTGATGTTCAGGCCAACCTGCTGGCCGTTCTTATTCAGTCTATCGGTTTTGTCTTGAATGTGTTGATGTGAATGCGCGAGTAGTGCAATGTCATCTGCATATTCCAAATCTTCCAGCGTAGAAAACGTTGTCCATCTAATTCTTCTTGGACTGCCCTCTGTTGTCTGGCGCATCACCCAATCTATGACTGTCAAAAATAATGTTGTTGATAAGGGGTATCCCTGTCGTACTCCTGTTTTCACTTCGAAAGTTACATTACTCGATCCAACACTGCATGTAAAGTTAGAATAGAGGCTTTTTTGTAATGGAAACAATGCGGCTGGGAATTCCATAAGCCCTCAGAATTTTCCATAGGCTGTCCCTGTGTATGCTGTCGAAAGCCTTTTCAAAATCAACAAAGTTAACGTACAGCTGTCTCTGCCATTCTGAGCACTGCTCTATAATGTTCCTGAGGGCAAATATATGATCTGCACATCTTCTGTTCTTTCTGAAGCCCGCTTGTTCTTTCCTCAGTTTATGGTCAACTGCTTTTGAAATTCTCTGGATGATTATCCTGCCTAGTATTTTGCTGGGAACTGAGAGGAGGGTAATTCCTCTCCAGTTGTTGCAGTCTGCAAGGTCGCCCTTCTTGAGCAATTTGACAATTATTCCTTTACTCCACTTTGTTGGTGTTGTCTCAGTTTCCCAGACTTGTGCAAATAGTGGTTCTAATAATGTGTGAAAATCGCTAGTGGATGTCCAAGTCATTTGAGGCTGGCATCCTCAGCGTATAGATTGATGATTTCATGAACCACCACTGCATGGGCTGGTGACTGCTTATCGCTAATTTCTTAAAGAGAACTAAAAGCCTAGGTAGTCCCTAATTCCATATGGAGCATGGAGGGAAAGATGAAAGAAATGATGTACATTCTAAGTGTAATATTTACATTTTCAAACCAGTGTAAATGTCTATGTAAACATATTCACTCTAAAATGAATTAAAGTTGCAACCATTTCAACAAGTATAGATATAAATGAAAACATATTCAATTTATATTGTGAACACTTTTCAATCAGTGGAGATGTAAATATAAACATATTCTATCTGTAATATTAACCTTTTCATTTAAATGTAAAATAAAGATACAGCTATTCAATTTAAATGTAAACAAAGTTTTCTCTCGAGGGATTCAGTTTAATTTTCATCGAGGGTAAATTCTGAGTATATGGGATGGTGGAATAAGAGAAAGGGGACACATAATTATGTGTCGGGAAACGCAATACTCAAGAGAGTGTTGTGTTTCTATTTTTTTACCATAGTTGTTGGTGGTGGTACCAGTTGAAGGAACTATCTCTGGAACAAAAAAGGGAACAGTGGCCTGAGCTTTACGACGAGGGACCAACTTTGTAGACACTCCCTGACACTTCTGGAACGTGCACCGCCCTACATCCTTGACCAGCGACGAGCGTTATCAGTGATCAATCTACCGAGAACCAACCCACCAGCGGGAGCAGAACCGACCAGTGGCAGATCAGTGAAACCTATAAGCTGCCACGTGAACTCCTGTATAAACTTTTATCCCATCACAACAGTGATGATACCTTTCTGAAAAAACATTATTCATTCTTTTAAACCCTTGTTAAAACTAAATATCTACTCTAGAATCCTAGAGCAGAGACTCCGACGCCTAGCTGAGCCACAATTGGATGAGGTCCAGTGCGGATTCCGAGCAAACCGAAGTACTCAAGACCTAATCTTCACACTCAGACAGCTGAGTGAAAAGGCCCTTGAGTATAAGAGTGAGATCCATCTTTGTTTCATAGATCTGGAAAAGGCGTTTGACAGGGTCCCCTGGAGCAAACTTTGGGACTGTTTGGCAAGGAAGAATATTCCAGCACCTCTGATTCATGCTATACAGAGCTTCTACAAGTCTTGCAGAAATTATGTGAGGACAGCAAACCATAAGTCAGAAGAGTTCAGGACCACCACTGGTGTAAGACAAGGTGATATCCTATCACCTTACCTCTTCATACTCCTTATGGACGATGTCATCAAGGCATGTAAGGAGAGAACAAGAAAGTATGCAGTGGGGTACTGGAAGATGAGACAGGTCTATATTTCGGAGCTGGCATTTGCTGATGATGTTGCCCTGATTGCTAAATCAGAGGCACATCTCCAATCCAACCTGCAAGTCTGGAAGGAAGAGCTGGAGAAGAGAGGGATGGTCATAAGCAGCTCTAAAACAAAATCCATGGTGATATCACGAGAAGAAAGAAAACATCAGATTAAGTTGGGAGAACAGGTCCTGGAGCAGGTCGACCACTTTAAATATCTCGGAGCTATTATAGACCGAAAGGGAGGCATCAAAGAAGAGTTGGCCACTCGAAAAGCAGCGGCTGGGAGACTTTTTCAGGCCATAAATCGTGGATTCCTCAGCAAGAAAGAGGTTGGTAAGAAAACGAAGATGGCTGTATACCGCTCCACCTATGTCCCAGTCTTGACATATGGATGCGAGTCGTGGGCAATGACTACAACCCACAAAAGCCAGATCCAAACCTCAGAAATGAGGTATCTGAGGAAAGTGGTTGAAGTAACAAGAAGAGACATGAGTCCGCAACCAGACGATCCGTCAAGGTCCGCTGCAACTAATTATACAAATTTAACTTCGATTTAATCATTTTAAATGTACTGCATGTTTGTCTCAGTCAATTTACTAAATACACTCTAAACAGAGCTATACAATAATAATAAAAATTCCACTGAGTAAATCGGGGGGGGGGGGGGCTTTACGAGCTAAAATTAATAATTGCTTAATCCTTCACAAAAGTTGTCGGCAGATCATAGAGTTAACGTGCTCAGCCAATGCAGCACTGTTCTCGCTTTTCTGAATATCTTGTGAACACTCATTTGAGATAGAAACATCATTATCCTTCTATCTACTCGCTCTGCCAGGATTAATCTTGTGCGAAGGTAGACACATTTGAAGGCCCATATTAGATACTCTTGAGTTTTGGCCACTGTTGGACCACAACTGCAAAGCAGGGGAGGCAACCCGTGACAATGTAGAAGATGCGTTCAGTTATCCGCACATCTTAGATCAAACATAAGACGAACTCTCTATATACAAGCGTTAACAGCGTGTCAAAGTTTTCACGAAACACCGGTAGAAAACAGTAACCAACCACCAGGTTGCGTTGGCAGCAAACAGTGATGTGTGCATGCCGGATTATGGACTTACAGTACTGAAGGACACTAGGGAAAGAACACCGAGAAATGATCAACAAACACACCATAAAAAAAAAAAAAAATCTCAACGAGATGTTGATTTCAAGGTCAGTTCTGTTACGCGGCAGAAACCTTGGGCCAAACAACTTTTGGTGATTCGAAAACACAGTCTTTCACGAAATTAGTAGCGCTCGACAAAGAAAATGTGCGTAAAAATTGGTGTGGATGTGCCCTCACCCGATGTACAAATCTTGAAAACTTGAAGGTTTTTGTTAAAACCACTTATTATCAGAAAACACTATTTGAAAACAATGCACGCACTTTCACACGAAATGTTGTCATGAAAGAACTTTTAAACTGAATCTAAAATAACATAATTCTCGCAGTGTGTACGTTGGTCACAGCTGAGGAATACAACCGTGTTGAAAAATTGTATTGTTTCCATTATATATACTCTCCCGAAAATAGTTACAATCAACAAAGAAAAGCGTTCAAATGACGGTGTTCATGAACAGTATAATGGAAAGAAACCAAAAACACTCTAAGAATGTTTATCCGGGAACGGGAACAGCACACTATAATTAAAAATCCGTCAAGTTTGACGGGTTATTGCTAGTTAGTATATATATATATATGTGACAGTGCGAAGACGATGTGTGAAGAAGAATAAGAATTCTTGTGTAATGTTGTCGTCACTCTCTCTGGCCTACTTTCACACACGTTCCGCAGTCACAAAAAACTCTCTTGATGACAGGGGTCCCACTTTTATTAATGAAACCCAATCAGGTAGCACATGAATCATACAGAAAACAATGTTGTCCACAAGTTTACTTTGAAGGCAATTCCTAACACCATATAACCAAGCTATTCTACGTAACACCATATAATAACCCAGCACAGACTGCTGGACTCTCTCAATGTCATTAGTTCTCTTAGCACAGACGCAACATATGCGTATCAAATCCTCTACCTCACTGGTGTATCGTATTGAGGATGCATACCGCACATGAAAACGATCTGGCTCTTCTCAGCTCTGACCCAAGCCTCTCACTGTTTCAGTTTAAATCTACATCTCCACCCCTGTACCACATGATAGCCACGTCAAAAATGTCAGGGAAAGCTCCACCCATCCCTCTTGGGGGCAAATCAGGAGTCCTATGCTCAGAATGGATGACATGAGATCACATCTTAGTCAAGATTATCTTCCTAATCGACACAACTCAATGTCCGCCCACTAATGGGCTGTTACATCCCACGATATCTCTTGCCTGGAGTCACACCTCATGGTTTCGTGCTCAACAAGGTGTTTTCCTCTGGTGTTAGACAGCGCCAGGATGTCTAACAACCGATGGCTGTCTCCCACGTCTGTCTTCTTCACGGATGGCGAAGGTGTGTTTCCTTTAAATCGCCCATTTACGGGTGAGAATGCCAACATGAGCACAAATACACACCGTAGACTAGATCGACAACTAATTACTCAGTCTAAAATTACACCTTTCTGGCCACACGGTCATATATATATATATATATATATATATATATATATATATATATATATATATATATATATATATACATATATTCTCCGAGTGTTTTTATTTTTATTTTCTGGACTCCACCTACTTCTCTTACCCCTGGTATCCCATAACAGAGCCTACCTTGTAATGCTATCAACTGGTTTTTCTTAACGTGTCTTAAACAGCGCTAGCATTTTCTTCTCATCTTCGATCCCAGTGGCGTTTATGCGCTTGTGTCCATGTTTCACATTAGAGATTTATTAGTACCGTTTCAATCCTACACATAAATTGGTTATGTTGCAGGCACGCGTAAGAAATAGAGAAACAGAAATCTAGTACAACAGAAACAACAGAAGTGATAGTCTTGCCGGGGACTCGAACCCATGATACCCGAACGGCACCATTTATTTATTTCAATTCAATCCTGCAGTTCTCGGCAAGCACCCATGTATATTATACATGTTATATCTACTTATTAAATGATGTTAACAACCAACTGACACGCATTGGCGTTGATAAGGCCTCTGCAGATTCCGTAGTGCAATTTGAGTAACTTCTATAGAGATAAAAGTATCGAACTATCGAGTCGTGATGGAAGAGAAAACAGCGGCGCGAAGTCATCTACGCCAGTGGTTCTCAACGTAGGCCATGCCACATTGCTACGGAGCCACAGTAATGTGATAAACGAGCGCAAAAGCCATGTCGCTCTATCTTTTCTTACATCTTTCTTATTTTATTTTCTCCCACATTGTGCTCTTTCATTCCACATTGGCTCTTTCGTCGTTGTTCTAGTAATCTTTTAATCACGTCTGGACTGTAAACTGTAATCTTTATTACTCGCGACTGGTATCTAGAGAACCACATTTGTTCTTTCATCGATGGTAAAGAAATTCTTTTGATTCAGTTTCCCACCTTGTTAAACACACCTGTTTTCATCCTAATCTTGTGAAACTGTGGTGGGTTTGATGTTAATACAGTTTGTTGTAAAGAAATCTTAGTGTACTGAATGAGGTCAGCTGTGAAGGTCCCTGAATATAATAAATATTAGAGTAAATTTCCAGGGCACCTTTCTACTACCACCACTATGATCTCATTCAGACTTATTCTAGATAGAATGTAAGATGACTACGTTTGGTGTCTAGGGTTATGAAATGTTAGTGTAAGGTTGCATTAACCAACTAAACATATAAACAATTACACAAATTATTTTATTATCTAATACAACACAACAGTACCACGACAATCACATACGAACTACACTTTAAAAGACTATCTTTAGTAAGTCAGTGGTTGAAAGTTTGGTAAAGTTAATGTTTTTCAATTTATTGTCCTGAATCTAATTTATTTGGAATCAGGACTGACAATCAAAAGTGAAATCATAGAAATTAATTACATCAATCAATTTACACAATGGATCTTCTGACCATAATACACATATTATTATATAAGGGTGTAGTTGTATTGTCTAACTGAGGTGACTTCTAGTATACACTGGTTGATTCTTTACTATCATCATCTCTGCATGTTGTTTGTAAGTTTTTATGGACACTGATGGAATGTTACTATCACTATTCCCAGTCTCTTATTTTTAATATAATGTTAGTTGAGCGATCAGGTGCCGAAACATGCACCTATCTTTGTAATATGATGTAGGAATCTTCCTGCACTTCGCTGAACGACAACCTTCAGCTCCCACTTCTTCAAGAATGATGGTGGTTTACAGTTGTCTTCGAAAAAGGCAAGACTGTGGCATGAATATATCGGCCCACTGTAGTCTGGCACCAGTTATTGACAGCAACCAAAACCCTCTGAAATCAGAAGGATATGCCTCCTTCGTAATCAACAGCCTACAATAATATTCAACAACCAGTACAGGCACATTACAAACAAACATGCAAGATCAGCTCTTTACGACAATCCCTTTCACCAGTTTCTTTTGATGTGACCAGGTATACCAGTATTCCTCTCCCCTAATAGTTACAACGCCTCTGCAATTCCAGCAATAATCTGTTGTCCATACAATAGGATAGGTATTATGCTTGTGATAAATTTAACCGTGATACAACGTTAAAATATCTCCAAAGATAAAATGTAGGGATAAAAATAATGCGTAAGCTACTAGAAGACATGATCGCCCATGCCGCGGTTCAATACCCGCCATGGAAACTAACTTGTTAGACGTGAAGACAAAACGTTTACCCTTGGAGACGGGAGGGAACGGAGATCAAAAAGAAAAAATATGACTGAACACGTGCTTGAAACTAACAAGGCTAAAAAGACGCAATTGGTGGGGAAAGAAAAAAAAATTCACGTCCACAAGTTGACACAATGTAAAGAAATGGACAAAAGGGACCTTAGCTATTATACGCAACAGTCATTTCTTGGACGCTTTTACGATACTGAGTCCTTTTATTTGAATTCAGCGGCAAACGCATTACAGAAGATGCTCGAACATATTTCAAAAAAACAACTAACCTTGAAAAAGTAACTTTTTCTTAATAATAATGTTAGGAATATAAAACCTAGCTAGTCTGATAGCCCATCTTGAGCAGAGAAATAATATGCTTTCATTTATACAGACGGATAGATAATAATGAAGATATTGACAAAAGACTGTGTTGTTCATAACAGACGAGCGACTGCACTGTTAAAAAAATGTCACTAATTTTCAAAAATTGCGGCCTTGAGACTCAAGTGCTAAAATCTAGTTGGAATGAAAGAGAGGGGGAAATAGTGGAAAATTGTGGCTAAAAATAACTCTAGAGACCGATTCGTGTAGAAAGGCATGTAGAACCAAGCGTTTTTTAATGAAAAAGCAAGTAGAGACAGACGGACCAACAGACAATAATACATACTTGACTGAGGTATGACTGAATTGACTTTTGGTTGGAGGTTTGAAATTTGAAAGGGAAGGGGGGGGGGGGGAGTCGGTGATTGGCCACAGATAATCATATTATCGGCGCACAGACGCGCATTTTTGCCATTCAACATAAATTGTCCATTAGTAGACACAGTAATTCTTCAGTGGTGTAGTTCCCAGAAGCTAATTGCCATATTTAGGGGGACGCCATCCTAGAGCCAGCAGCTCAGCTGAGTTTTGCTAGAATATAACTGTGTTCTCTATTCATAATTCTGGTAAGACTGAAAGCATTTCTTTGTATATTTTAATATTGTTTAATGTTTCGAGTGATTTGATACTGCCATATCAAAATCTATCCCTTACAACAAGTAAGGATTCGCTCTAGATCCCCAGCCCAAGTTCAGGGTCTAGAGACAAACAAAATACATAAACGCCAGCAAGGATTATGAAGGGCGGATCAAGTGTTGAGATCAGTGGAACATAGCACCTATCTTATTCAATAGCAGGAAGCTAATGAACATATTTCAGAATATGTAGTCTTGGGGAACTAGTACTATGTGAAACCAACTTGGTAAGATGTGCTGTATGGTCAGAGAGATCTGACCCCGTCTATGTGGTGTTGTTGTGTAGTGTTGTGTGCAGAAGTGGCTCAGGAGGTAGAGTTCTGACACATGACCCAATACTTTTGTTGCAGAAGTGTGAGTTTCTGTTTGGCACCAAAGTGGTGTCAAATGCTGTGTTGATAAATACAAGTGTGGACCAGTGCAGTCTAGTATTTTGTCAGAGCAGCCTTATATTGCCCCCAAGCACGGAGAGGTGGGGCCACCAGATTCCAGCACCAGAAATACTCAGTCAAGATACGTGAGCGTCTGGCCTGCTGGACCTTCATCAACTTATTTACTAACTAACACACCAACTATATTACCATCACTAGAACCCACAAAATTTTTGGGAAATAAAACTTGTATTACTCCCATCAATGAAGGGACAATGTTTGGTAGTCATAGACAGGGAGTGATGATATCACCCCAACAGCATATCTAGTAATAAGTTCTCCTGGGACTATCTTAATATAATTACTATTAACCAGTCATTTGAAATACATATGTACACATTTTCTATTTTATTATGACATATATTCATGCATTTCATTCATAATTTCAAAACCTTTCATATGTTCTGACCAAAATAAAACCTTGGTTCAGAACAAATAAACTTAAAGAAAATTTAATATCAAAATTTAAACAGCTTGAGTTAGTTCAGTGTATTATAAATTTTATTAATATTATTAGACTTATTAAATATCTCTGTGTGTGTGTATGTAATCTACCACAACACATTACATATCAGTACCCTAGATTTTTAACGTAGCCACATTCATTAGTAAAATAGATATGTGTGAGGTCGTAAGTGGTAGCAAGAAGGGCCTTCTGTAAATTCACAGCTACATTTATCTCAGGAGCCTTCACAGCTGACCTCATACATCACACTAGGTAACATCAACCATACAATACCATCAAATCCACTACATATATTGGGGTCTTGTCCAGGGATAATTAGCTTATCAGTAATATTAGGATCTCCTGGTGGGAGAATTAAATTAGGGGGACAAATTGTAAAAATTAAAAGTGTCCCTTAAAATAAAAGTTGGTGAATCTTCACAGCCAGTGGTAGTTAATTGATTAATTAATTAATTAGAATTACTTTAGTTATTAATTGGTTAGAGATTTATCTTGCTCATTGCTAAATTGTCTAAACAGTATGGCGGAGCTGGCAAAGTTCAGATCAGCTGCTGTGCTAACGGCGAAGGATATGGGAATGGATGGTCAGGGTTTAATACAATACGTAACTGCAGAATGTGATAAGTATATTGAAAGGGAAGATAGGAGGATAGTTGAAGAGAAGAGGTTACAAATTGAGGCTGATAAAGAACTTAAGAGGCTGCAGATTGAGGCTGACAAAGAGGCTAAAGCATTACAGGCAGAAGAAAAACGACAGCAAAGGGAAGCAGAAGATAAAAAGGCCGAAAGGGAGGCAGAAGATAGAAGGTTGCAAAGGGAGCACGAATTACGACTAAGGGAGCTGGAATTACAAGGCCATGCTCCTGAAAATGGTGCCAGCCCTTTTGCCTCAGATGCTACGCCTAGTCAGGGAGCCTCAACATCAGCTATGGGGTTTCATTTAGACCATTTTGTTGAGAAAGACGATGACATAGAGGGGTACCTCAGTCGTTTTGAATTATTAGCTACTACATATGGGTTAGAGAGAGAGAAGTGGAGTTTAAAGTTATCACAGGGACTGAGAGGTACTTCTTATGAAGTCTTCGCAAAAATGAACAGAGAAGACCAAGACAATTATGACATGTTAAAGCAGGCTTTGTTGTTAAGATACGAAAAAAATGGTGAATTTTATCGTAAGAAATTTAGAAATGCCAAACTGTTGTCTGGGGAGACATACCACCAATTCTCTGCCAGACTGGAAACCTATTTGGAGAAATGGACTGCTCTGGGGAAGACCCAAGATCTTAAAGAGATGATCATGATAGAGCAATTGAGAGAGTCCATGGCTCCAGACTTGAGAAAATTTCTCATGGAACAAGGTGCAGAGAGGTTGGGGGAGGTTTTAAATGTCGCTGAGAGGTATCAGACAGCCCAGGCAGAGGTAAGTGGTGCTAAAAAGAAGCACATAGATAATTTTAAAGCTCCACAGCAATTTAATAAATTTGATAATAGAGAACAGGGTGTAAAGGTAGGACAAACTTTGAACGGCCAAGAAATGACTATCGTGACAGAAACTCACAGTTCAATGACCAAAAATACAACGAAAGAAAACCGTTGAACCAAGGAAAAAGATGGTGCAAATGGTGCAAGAAAGATAACCATAACACCGAATTTTGTAGAAGGAAACCTTCAAACATTGCTGCAATGAAGTCGGGGACTCAAAGATTAAAGGTTAATCCTAATGGACAGCAGGAACCTTATCACCCCCCAGTTTGTGAGGATGTTATTTGTAATGGGGTCACCACAAAGTGCCTTTATGATACAGGTTTGGATTATGATTCTGTTGTGAAGTCTAGCCTAGTGGACCCAAGTCAGTATACCACAGAAACAGTGGAAATACAAGGGGCGACCAAGGACATACCACTCATGACACTTCCCATCGCAAGGATAACGGTGAAAACTCGCTATGTGGAAGGAGAAATCAGAGCAGCAGTGATAGATGAACCACTCTACCCTCTGATATTGGGATGTAGATACGTCTTCTTGGGGAATCCCGAGAGACCTGTGATCATGGCGACAGTGCAGACCAGGTCACAGAAAAAGGAGGAAGAAGGTGAACCTATAAATGCTCATCCAGAGGAGATGAGGAAGGCGCAGGCTGAGGATAAGACCCTTAAGCCATGTTTCAAAAAATTGCCCAAATGCCACACACCTCCAAGCAAGGGAGAATACTTTGTGAAGAACAAATTATTATACAGGAAGACAGGAACTAGATCCACTGGTCACGGACAGTTAGTTCTTCCCAAGATATATAGGGCAAATTTGATAAGGAGCTTACATGTTGGAAAAGATGGTGACCATGAGAAAGTCGGTACCATCTGCCAAAAGATTGCTCGAACATACTATTGGCCCGACGTAAATGTCGATATTGAGAACTTTGTAGAAGCATGTGGCATATTTCATGAGGGAACACCCACAAAGGGACAAAATGTGCAGGACCTAGAAACGCCACAGGGCAAATTTAGGCCTGGAAGGAAAACTAGTTATACTCATGTAGACAAAGTGGAATGGGAGCCCCCTTTTCACACCCAGTCTTCACTTGAATGGATTAACATGGCCACTATGCGACGAGTACAAAGAGTAAATTTTACCCAGGATAAGATGACAATCCCTCGGTCAGACTTATATAAACTGGAAGAACAGAAAAGAGAGCGAAGATCTCTCATAAGCAATCTAAAGTGGAGAGACAAACCCAAGAAAAAAATTGGTAGTGGTCGATTTGTGAGTGATGATTCTAGGAAGAAAAGTCCTCACTATAATGCTTCTAATGGACGGGACCCGATGGGTGCCATGAAAAATAAATATGGAAAATTAAAAATCCAGATGTAGCATTATTAAGGACCTGGACAGATGAGAAGGCAGAGGAGACTGTTACCTCATCTTATCAATACGTGAACGAACTGACCACTCGTTTGAAAGCTGGATGGAAACTGGCAAATGATAATTTGAAACAAGCCAGGAAGAAACATGCAGCATATTTTAATAGGAAGGCAAAGGACAGAGAAATAGCAGTCGGAGAGAAGGTGCTGCTTCTACTACCCGGTAGCCAGAATAAATTACAAATTGGATGGCAAGGTCCATATACGGTTCTAGAGAAGGTGTCTAGAACAAACTATAAAATTGACAAAAAGGGGAAGGAGAAAGTTTATCATGTAAACCTTTTAAAGAAGTATCTGGACAGACCACTCCAGGAAAGCACCCCCTTACTGACCTTGGCTATCGCAACTCAAATGCAAAAGGAACCACTCACCTCACATGAATACCCATTACATCCTTGTGAAACAGCAGCACAGGTAAAAGTCAGTAAGCACCTGACTAAAAACCAGAGGGAGAGAGTTCAACAGGTTCTGGAGGAACATACAGATGTATTAACAGATAAACCAGGACATACAAATTTGCTACAGTATGACATGAAACTGGTAGACTCAAACCCAATCTGTATGAGAGCATGCTACCATTCGGACTGAAAAATGCTCCGAGTGTATTTTCAAGGATGATGCGCAAATTGTTGGATCCCCTGAATAACCCATGTATCACGAATTGCATGGATGATATTCTCGTCGCCACAGAGACATTTGAAGAACACATTGACTCCTTAAAAATGTTATTTGATAGGCTTAGGGAGGCGAACTTAACTGTTAGGCCAACAAAATGTTGTATTGGATGCAAAGAGTTGGAATTCTTGGGACACACTGTTTATCAGGGCAACATGACCCCTGACCACAAGAACTTGGAAAAACTGCAGAGAGCACCTAGACCACAAACAAAAAAGGACGTGCGATCATTCGTGTCGTTATGTGGTTTTTACCAAAAATATATCAAAAATTTTAACTCAATATGTGCTCCTCTGACTGATTTGACTCGCAAGGGACATCCAGATAAAATAGTTTGGACGGCGCAATGTGAATTAGCGTTCCAAGAGTTAAAGGAAAAACTCACTAGCAAGCCTATTCTCAAACTGCCTGATTTGACACAGGACTTTGTCGTAAGAACAGATGCAAGTAATGTAGGACTCGGGGCGGCTTTGTTGCAAAGATCATCTTCACCTGATGGAGAACTGAACCCAGTCGCTTATGCAAGCCGCAAATTGAATAAGGCGGAGCAAGGATATTCCACAAGCGAAAAAGAATGTTTAGCGTTAATCTGGGCAATAAAGAAGTTTCAAATCTATCTGTATGGTAGGACTTTTGTGGTCCAGACGGATCATCAGCCCCTAGTATTCTTATCTCAGGCTAAGCATGAAAACGCAAGATTGTTGAGGTGGTCTTTATTACTGCAACCTTATCAGTTTAGTATTGAGTACATCCCAGGGTCATTGAATGTCGGTGCAGATTTCCTCAGTCGGCACCCCTGTGATCAAAATTAGAGTAGTGGTAGGCGTGCGGAGTAATTTTATCTATGTGTATCACTGGTTTTGGAACTTGCCGTAGGCATGTTTTCAAGTGGGGAGATGTGTGATAAATTTAACCGTGATACAACTTTAAAATATCTCCAAAGATAAAATGTAGGGATAAAAATAATGCATAAGCTACTAGAAGACATGATCGCCCATGCCGCGGTTCAATACCCGCCATGGAAACTAACTTGTTAGACGTGAAGACAAAACGTTTACCCTTGGAGACGGGAGGGAACGGAGATCAAAAAGAAAAAATATGACTGAACACGTGCTTGAAACTAACAAGGCTAAAAAGACGCAATTGGTGGGGAAAGGAAAAAAATTCACGTCCACAAGTTGACACAATGTAAAGAAATGGACAAAAGGGACCTTAGCTATTATACGCAACAGTCATTTCTTGGACGCTTTTACGATACTGAGTCCTTTTATTTGAATTCAGCGGCAAACGCATTACAGAAGATGCTCGAACATATTTCAAAAAAACAACTAACCTTGAAAAAGTAACTTTTTCTTAATAATAATGTTAGGAATATAAAACCTAGCTAGTCTGATAGCCCATCTTGAGCAGAGAAATAATATGCTTTCATTTATACAGACGGATAGATAATAATGAAGATATTGACAAAAGACTGTGTTGTTCATAACAGACGAGCGACTGCACTGTTAAAAAAATGTCACTAATTTTCAAAAATTGCGGCCTTGAGACTCAAGTGCTAAAATCTAGTTGGAATGAAAGAGAGGGGGAAATAGTGGAAAATTGTGGCTAAAAATAACTCTAGAGACCGATTCGTGTAGAAAGGCATGTAGAACCAAGCGTGTTTTTTTATGAAAAAGCAAGTAGAGACAGACGGACCAACAGACAATAATACATACTTGACTGAGGTATGACTGAATTGACTTTTGGTTGGAGGTTTGAAATTTGAAAGGGGGGAAGTCGGTGATTGGCCACAGATAATCATATTATCGGCGCACAGACGCGCATTTTTGCCATTCAACATAAATTGTCCATTAGTAGACACAGTAATTCTTCAGTGGTGTAGTTCCCAGAAGCTAATTGCCATATTTAGGGGGACGTCATACTAGAGCCAGCAGCTCAGCTGAGTTTTGCTAGAATATAACTGTGTTCTCTATTCATAATTCTGGTAAGACTGAAGGCATTTCTTTGTATATTTTAATATTGTTTAATGTTTCGAGTGATTTGATACTGCCATATAAAAATCTATCCCTTACAACAA
Organism: Oreohelix idahoensis; assembly: GCA_024509875.1. NCBI lineage: Eukaryota > Metazoa > Mollusca > Gastropoda > Stylommatophora > Oreohelicidae > Oreohelix > Oreohelix idahoensis. The sequence continues at coordinate 17,353 of JAMPIV010022861.1, forward strand.
GTAAGGATTCGCTCTAGATCCCCAGCCCAAGTTCAGGGTCTAGAGACAAACAAAATACATAAACGCCAGCAAGGATTATGAAGGGCGGATCAAGTGTTGAGATCAGTGGAACATAGCACCTATCTTATTCAATAGCAGGAAGCTAATGAACATATTTCAGAATATGTAGTCTTGGGGAACTAGTACTATGTGAAACCAACTTGGTAAGATGTGCTGTATGGTCAGAGAGATCTGACCCCGTCTATGTGGTGTTGTTGTGTAGTGTTGTGTGCAGAAGTGGCTCAGGAGGTAGAGTTCTGACACATGACCCAATACTTTTGTTGCAGAAGTGTGAGTTTCTGTTTGGCACCAAAGTGGTGTCAAATGCTGTGTTGATAAATACAAGTGTGGACCAGTGCAGTCTAGTATTTTGTCAGAGCAGCCTTATATTGCCCCCAAGCACGGAGAGGTGGGGCCACCAGATTCCAGCACCAGAACTACTTAGTCAAGATACGTGAGCGTCTGGCCTGCTGGACCTTCACCAACTTATTTACTAACTAACACACCAACTATATTACCATCACTAGAACCCACACAATTTTTGGGAAATAAAACTTGTATTACTCCCATCAATGAAGGGACAATGTTTGGTAGTCATAGACAGGGAGAGTGATGATATCACCCCAACAGCATATCTAGTAATAAGTTCTCCTGGGACTATCTTAATATAATTACTATTAACCAGTCATTTGAAATACATATGTACACATTTTCTATTTTATTATGACATATATTCATGCATTTCATTCATAATTTCAAAACCTTTCATATGTTCTGACCAAAATAAAACCTTGGTTCAGAACAAATAAACTTAAAGAAAATTTAATATCAAAATTTAAACAGCTTGAGTTAGTTCAGTGTATTATAAATTTTATTAATATTATTAGACTTATTAAATATCTCTGTGTGTGTGTATGTAATCTACCACAACACATTACATATCAGTACCCTAGATTTTTAACGTAGCCACATTCATTAGTAAAACAGATATGTGTGAGGTCGTAAGTGGTAGCAAGAAGGGCCTTCTGTAAATTCACAGCTACATTTATCTCAGGAGCCTTCACAGCTGACCTCATACATCACACTAGGTAACATCAACCATACAATACCATCAAATCCACTACAATGCTCCTGATGATAATCATATATAATTTAGTTGGTCTACACCTCTCTGATAGTCTTTCATATGCTGGATCAATCTCTAGACTCTGTTTTGAGTCTGCCATAGACTCACTTACTTACAGTCGTATGTTAGTATCTCACATTCAAATTTTATTTTAAATAAAATGTTAAGAAAATCAATCTTACCACAGATGCAAGGAAATAACACAAGTAAACGATGACTAGGCAATAGAATATGGCACATTTTCGATCTGCCTTATGTCCAGGCTTTTCCTATGTTAGAAAATTCTCCGCCTGCTCTCATCGATGTAGCTTTTCACAAAATTTACTTGAAATGGCAGTGAACAGTCCCCGTTTCGTACCAATATCTACTGCTTTGTCCAATGGGACCATGTTTACATTTATTTTTGAATCTATCGTTTCAAATAACCTCTACACTTCACGGTAGAAGGGGAACGACTAAGTAAGTAAGTAAGTTTCAAATAACAACTCCCAATATGTTTCCAAGGCAAATATATTTTTAGTTTTAGGTCAACCAATCATACTTCGCCTTCCTTTAAAATCCAACCAATCAAATATCCCGTAGCTTTTAACCTCATTAACCCAAAGTCGTTATTTTCAAAACATGCCATAAAAAATTATAAGCAGGCATGATCTTTACTTGACAGTCTGGTCGGATCCACTATAGTATTATGGCTATAATTAGTTAATTAATGGACTATTTGCGTAACTATTTCCATATTCTTTGTCAGCAAGTGCTAAGGTACACGAATATACAATTTATATGGGACTAGTTGGCTTGGTTCAGAAGTACACAGTTTTTTTTTTCAATGTTAGTGTTTTTATTAGGGAGCCGCGCTAGCGTAGTGGTTACAACACCGCTCTGGCGACCGGGTGATTCAGGATCAAACCCGGGCGACGGCATTTGAGGATTTTTCGTCGACCGGGATTTGGACTGGATTAACTCGAGACCTGGCGAGGACATTTGAAGGAGTGTCGTCGACCAGGGACTGGAGGCTCCTGAGCCGACCCAGCTCTAATGGGTACCTCCGAAAACGGCGAGTATCTGCCTGAATGGCGAGGGACACTTGTCTCTGTACAAGAAAATAGGATACTCACGTAAAAATCAATGTCAGGTTAGACATTAAAAATAATCTGAGATTTCGCCTCGAGTATTAGCGGGCGTACGAAAAAAAAAAAAAAAAAGGGTTTTTATTTTTAGTCTACTACACGTTCAATTCTTTTCCATGTGCTGTCCTCTCTATTTACGTGATAATTACGTCCTTTGAAATAAGAGCTAAGGTTGTTTTTGTGACACGAGTTGTCTACATGTTCTAACTTTTTCCTCGTATTTTGAGGAAACCCCTAAGGCACGGCTTGATCCTGTGCTGGTATTGGCTTTTAGTTTAAAATCAATGCGAAACGAATTAGCATTTCATCTATCCTTTCCCCTCCTCGTTCCACAATGCATTTTAGGCACATATTTTCTTAGAACTAGGAAAAGTGATTATGTCAAGGACGAATTTGAAAAATTGGGTACCGTTTTGTTCGGCTATTCGTTAGCAAATAATAATCTGAAGGCGTAGGCGATACCAACAGTTCTAGCAGAATATTCTTTTATACTTTCTTATTTTGCCTTTATGCCCTATATTGTTATATATTAATTTAGATATTGTATTTAGAAATTCACTACAGAAACCCCAGCTTGGTCATAAACGATTTCTTTTGATACGGAATTCCCCGGGTAAACCTCACGAGACATACCACCTTGGACTATTGTTAACTGTGGGGAGAGCGCGGCTGACACAAAAGATTAGTCTAAGCCGTTGTTTAAACAAAACACGGTCACCATCGTGCACGATACAATGGCAACGCAAACAATGGACTCCGGCAGTGTGATATCAAAGACCCTTGACGCGGAACAACCACCTTTGCTTCCAGATGGGATACAATAATCTGGCACGACAAAGAGACTCGTGAAGGATGATAGAAATTTACATGCAAGAGACAAGGGACAGCCAGATTTGTGACAGTTAGAGGACAGGTGAGTTTTTCTAGCCGACCAATCAGCAAACACCGGGCGGTCTGACAAAGACTGACAGGCAATGCGAACGAAAGTTGGTCGCGCATTGCCCAACCCACTTTTAGACTGACAGGGGAAAGAGAGACCCAAGGTCTGGGTCACAAGAGGGAAGCTTGGTAATTGGTTGCGGGGAGTAGTTAGACGATCTCGGACACATTGGCTAAGCCAGCGATATAATGCACCCGTCAGCTCGTTAGAGATCAGTGCAGTTTTCAAAATTGTGGTGTAGAGAATATCCCAGAGCATAGCCTGCAATTAGTTCAGTGTGGATAAAATAATTCATATCTGTGGTGTATTGTGTTCTTAAAGGATTTTGCGAAGGGAAAAGAAGGTTAGTAGATCTTATACAGATTATTAATTCTTTTTCTTATTCTGTAGTTATTTATCTTAGCCGTCAAGCTAAATGTGCGAAAGCTAGTTTTTCAATTAATTCTTCTAGTACATGACTAACTTAAATCAGAAGATTTTCCTCTAAGATGATAGGCTGAGAGAAAGTAATTAATAGTTCATACTTCACCTTCATCTAGCTTGTTAAATCATCAACACAGTCTTCCATGAGCACACACTCTCATGCACAACATATTTAACACCATTAGAATTGAAATAGAGATCAACAGTGAGGAGTAGTATAAATGAAAGTCAACCAGTGATATTAAGTGTGGAAAAAGACTTTTGTGTGTTTTCAGTACATCAGAAGTCTGAGTCTACACGCTACGTGTCTGACGTCTAACCAGAATAAAAAGTTAATCACAACGGACATTTGGCTAGCAGAATTCGCCATAGGACATCATTACTTCCTCAATTAAAAAGGAATATTTTTCGCCCACGATTAAGATGGTGGACGCAGAATTTTTCGTCACCCTATATCACGTGCGCACAAGTTCAATACCAATTTAAATCAAGTTCAAATCACTAGAAAGCTTACTTCAAAAGTCAAGCTAAAGCTCACAGTTGATTACTTATATCAAGTTCAGTTCCATCGGAAGCTTACCATCTGAAGTCAAGCTAAAGAGCTCAAAAGTTGATTCCCATAATTATACCAAGTGCAACACACTCTTATGCGCATTCTATGAAGCTTACTCCAAAGTATATTTCATGAATCACGATTACATACTCACGTTAATGAGTCTACCTATCAAGAACATTTCGTGAAGATATCCAGTCTGGCCAGTATCCATCGGAGATTAGACAACAAACATTCTTCATACGACCACGGTTAACTGTTGGTCCACGCTACAGAGAAATTGTCAAACAATGAAGGACTGTATATCGTCAACGTTCTCAGTACAACAGAAGTTTTCATCAGACGTCCTCGATTTAGGGATACCCCACTCGACATGACTTATAACAACTTGGGACATTCTTTGCATACATGTGAATCATCCTATCCGGGTGAAGCATTAAGAGACACATGGACTGTGTAGATTACTCACCATTTTGGTATCGCATCATCATCATTTCGCTTTACAAAAGTTAATTCTTCTATTTAATTAACTACTCCACTAATATCTCATCTGTGCGTATTTATGTGAATCATCTTTTACCATCATCACGTTCTAATCACTACTAACCCTATATGCGTAAATATTTAATTAATAAACACAATAATCGTTTGATCATTATCTAGTTCGTTAATGTATCACTCGTGCTGTCGGTGTTAAATACTTACATACAGGTAACTTTTTCACTCAGATGAGGTTGGGGGCTTTTTCTGTTACGGGATCTAAGGCCAGAAGCTAAGGTCGTGGGGAAACAGAACTCTTTCCATAATTCACTAGAAAACACTGTCCAGTGGGAAGCATTCGCATTCCCTTCTTCTTGTCCTAATCTCGATTAGGTCTCTATCCTGTCTTAGCGAGCCGATTTCTGGAGACCTTCTACCTAATATCTCCCAGGCTATTTCCGGCGAAAACTACTGTTGTAGTTGCCCCAATACTCACCACACGACAAGTAAGATGGTAAAGTATCTTTTTCCCAGCTAACAGCGACTGTGATCTACGCTACTGTAAATAATAATAATAATAATAAATTCTTTTTAAGGGGCGGGGAAAACCAGTGGGGGGGGGGGGGGGGGGGGGCTTACCCTCAGGAACAAAAAGTGAGGCCTGTAGTGGGGGGTAAATGAGGCTCAGAAGGAGACCACGAGCAAAAAAAAGAAAGGTTGAGAACCCCTGATCTACGCTACTGTACACACGCAAAAAGTAATATCTGTTACTCCGACCACTTTAGGCTAACTCTGCTTTTGACAAGTATGAGCTAGCTGTTTAAAACATACACATATAAACAATACATTTCCTAATCATATAAAAAGTGTCACCTATAACTTGATTGCTCTATTCCTTCTATTTACCTATGGTTAAAAACTATTTCAACAAAAACAGGTTTAAATTTTAAAATACGAGGGCAAGTCAGTAAATAGGTCACAAATGGCTATTTAAAAAACTAAATGAGATACGAACTTGAAAACCATTTATTATTGCACTTTTATTGCACTTTACTTTGGCTAAGTCGGGGCTGTAAGGCGTAAGTTCCAAAGTAGCCACCCTAGTTGTTCAATTTTCTCCTGGGTTAATCGAGCCGTATGTAGTCTAGTATTGTCGTGATGGAGCAGTACTCCTCTAGTCAGTAGGCCTGGACGTTTTCTTCGATTTGCATCCAGAAACATCAATAGAACTTCACACAGTACGATGCAGCATTCATATTCTCACCTTTCTTCTGGAAATGGATTAACAGCACTCCTTGAGAATCCCAAAACACTGTAAGCATAACTGTTGAAGGCCGTTTTTGTTTCGCGTTAGGGTTTTACAAGTGTATGTTGTTTACATACACTATTCATGTGAAGTTACTGTCCAGGGTTCTTACTTTACGTGCCTGGCAAACAAGTATTAGTTTACTTTTGAGCACACATCTCTTTCTCCAAAGAAAGTAATAACTGCTGAGTGACGGTTTATAACTTTAATAAACATGACAAACTTCACAATAGACCCATTGATGTGGTCAGGCAATTAGTACACAATCAAGATTAATAATAATAATAGTCACTCATATGTATGAAACAATCCTTTCAATAGTGAAATATGAAATACAGTTGTATGCTTTCCATACACTGAATATTGAATACATGAATATATCTTATGGGCCATACACACACACCCAGATACACATCTCAACAGCCAAAACGGCTGGTCCCTGAATTCCCCCCTTTTCTCCACCCCCTTCGCTGCTAAACTCTCTCTCTCTCTCTTTTTGAACACGCCTCGTTAGCAATCCTTTCCCTGCCAGTCTCATCACGTGACATGAGTGCCTAGAGGACTGGGGTAGCGAACCGGTGTTCTGGGCATTCAAACTAACTGCATTTTCTAACTCCCAACAATAACCTTCCCTGCTGATGGCGTAACCTTGAATTTCTTGGCAGAAGTTGAAGAAGGATGTTTCCGTTGCATTAAAACACGCTTTGTTTCGGGTTGGTAGTGATGCACCCATGATTTGTCCCCAGTAACAATCCTGTTAAGCATGTCGTCTCCTTCATCTGCATACCGAGAGAGATGTTGCAAGGATAGGCCCATTCGGTTCATATTGTGTTCTTCAGTCAGTTGTCTGAGCACCCAACGTGAGCACACTTTCCGGAAATTCAAACGATCGTGCTTTATGCTGTAGGCTAAACCATGAGAACAACCCAATTGCAGTTGCTACACTGTCTATTGTTACTCGCCTGTCAGCTCGAATCATCTCCCTCACCTGTCGCACAGATGCTTCTGTCGCAATCTGAAGAAGACAACCAGGTCGGTCTTCATCAGCAATTTTTGAGCGTCCTTGAGAAAATTTATCGACCCAGTTATGTACCGCTTTACGCGACAAACACTTCTCACCGTAAACAGGAAACATTTCCTTAAGAATATCCTTTGCAAGAAGTCCTGTTGCCCCCCAATAAAGAACGCACAACAGCGCGCTGTTCTTCGGTCGTACACTCCACGAGCACGGTCGTCATTTTTATCTGAGCTGCGCATGCGCAGGCGACACCTAAGAAGATAAACTGCCAGGTCTCCTTTTGTCGTCTTGTCTCTTTTTTCTATGAATCTCGCCTGTTGTAATAATGTATTCTAAATTTCCTCTATTCGTAACATATCCAGAGATAGCGGACTGCTTCACTGTGCTGTGCATAATAAGCTTCCTTCGCGCATTGGCCTCGTTCAGAAGATCTTCATTACTCTTTTTATGGTTGCCCAGTGAATTCTTCATATTCTTCTGTGAAACCACATTCCTCTGGTCTCCATGCATCTCGAAGTGGTCCTATTCCGAACACCACGTATATATATATATATATATATATTTATATATATAATATATATATATATATATATATATATATATATATATATATATATATATATATATATATATATATATATATATATATATATATATGTATGTATGTATGTATGTATGTATGTATGTATGTATGTATGTATGTATGTATGTATGTATGTATGTACGTACGTACGTACGTACGTTTGTACGTACGTACGTACGTTTGTACGTACGTACGTACGTACGTACGTACCTATGTACGTATGTATGTACGTATGTATGTATGTATGTATGTATGTATGTATATTCTAAGTGAACTAAAAAGTAAATCGTCACAAGGGAGAATAGTGCGCGAAATGAAATGTGTAAACCACTCATTGTCATCTAATTTTCTATCTAATGTTAAATTAAGTGATAAAATACTTTCATTTGCTGTGAGATCGAGGTTACAGTTGCTGGAATGCGAAAGTCTTTTACATCTATACTACCTACAGACATACACGAAAATGTGCAAAATATGTAACCACCCATACGAAACAGTGTCACATTTATTGAATGGATGTACCAAATTTCAAACATTATACCAACAAAGGCACAATAGAGCTGTAGACATTATTTATGAGAAACTGAAATCTGCATACAATAATAAAAGTGACATAACAATAAACAAAGAGATAATAGTTAAACCATCACTTTTCGGCAGCAGCAACGCCTCATTTAAGACTCATGCCGTAAAACCTGATTTAACAATAATCAATCGACAGAACAAAACAGCTTTTATAGTGGAGGCAGCAATACCATATGATGCCCATTTAGATAAATGTTACCAACATAAATTTGATAAGTACTATCCATTGACTGCAGAAATTAACGAACTAGGCTACCGTACGCATGTAATCGTACTGATAATTGGTAGTTTGGGTCATGTGCATGCAAAGTGTGTGAGTGGATTAATGTCGCTAGGGTTGCGGAAATTTGAAGCAAAGGTTTTATGTAAATATGTCAGTATTAGTGCAATTATAGGTTCTTACAGAATATGGAAACTTCGATGTAAAAAACACCCATTTTGAATTGCTGGGATGTTTTCCACACAGTCTAAACTCAATTGTGCTCCTCTGTATACTATACCATACGACTATTGTATTTGATGCTATATTTAATATCTCACTCCACTAGCTGTCAAAGTTTTTTTTATGTATGTGTAACACAAAGGTTCGATGTAAAAACACCCACATATAACTACTTGAGACGTCTTCAACACTTTATGTAAATTCTAATGATTCTCCTATTTGCCATGTTGTATCTATTATATCATGTCTGTACATATTAATGTATTTTATGGAGAATAAAGATTCTGATATGTGTGTGTGTGTGTGTATGTGTGTGTGTATGTGTGTATGTGTGTATGTATGTATGTATGTATGTATGTATGTATGTATGTATGTATGTATGTATGTATGTATGTATGTATGTATGTATGTATGTATGTATGTATGTATGTATGTATGTATGTATGTATGTATGTATGTATGTATGTATGTATGTATGTATGTATATATATATATACAGTAGAACTCCATTTATCCGAACCCCAATTATCCGAACATCCAATTATCCGAACACTTTTTCCAGAAAAAAAAAAAATCAATCGCCACCAGTCACGTTAGACTACATTTCTGAATCTTTTCATGCGGCAAGCTTCAAATGTGTGCGAACAATTTGTAGAGGATGGGATGGGCTAATGGTCAGTTGCTTACGTACAGGAAGTCAGTTAGATCATAAAGTCAGTTAATATCTGGTTTACCAATCCAGTGTACGTGTGCGTTCTAGGCAGAACACTGGCTAAGCAGACAGTTCAACTTAAAATAATTGTGTCTGCTACTACAGCAGAATAATTTTGGTGTACAAGTATTTCTCTGTGCGATATGGCATCTTCCAGTAGGCCTAAAGCATATAAAAGGAACCGCAATGTTTTGTCAATTGAAACGAAAACAGAAATTATCAAGAGACTAGGAAAAGGTGAAACTGTGTCTTCACTTGCGAGGATTTTCAATGTTGGGAAAGCTACCGTCTCTGACATCAAAAGTAAAAAGGATAAAATTATGAGTTTTGCATCGAAATTGGAGAGTGAAAATGGTCGAAGAAACGTAAAACCATGAGAAATGCGAAATATTTGAAATTGGAAGAGGCTTTGTATATATGGTGTCTGCAAAGAAGAAGCAAATCGGAACCTATCTCTGGCTCTCTATTGTGTGAAAAGGCACTTCAGTTCAACAATCAACTTGACGGTCCTCCTGACTTTAAATCTCGTCATGGCATACGAGAACTGGAGATTCAAGGGGAATCTTTATCTAGCGATGCAACTGCCGCTGAAAATTTTAAAGAAACATTCTTGGCTTTTTTGGAAGAAGAAGGTTATTCACTCGATGATGTGTATAATGCCGATGAGACTGGCTTATACTGGAAATCATTGCCTCAAAAATCACTTGCATCTCAGCGCGAAGCAGCTGCCCCTGGGTTTTAAAAGTGCAAAGAGATAGAGTAACAATTTTGGTAGCCGCGAATGCCAGTGGAAGTCATCGTTTACCGGTGATAATGATCGGCAAAGCCAAAAAAAAAACACGTTGTTTAAAGAATGTGACATGTCTCCCATTGTGCTGCAAAGCACAGAAGAGTGCTTGGATGAATAGTGAAATATTTCTTGATTGGTATACAAATCAGTTCATCCCAAATATGAAGAGGTTGAGAGAACAAGAAAAGAAAACTGGAAAAGTAATTCTTCTACTGGACAATGCACCATCTCATCCAGAGACGGATACATTGAATGCAGTTGATGCAAATTTTAAAGTAATTTTTCTGCCTCCCAATGTAACAGCACTGATTCAACCAATGAATCAGGGTGTTATAGCAAAGCTTAAAAAGATGTACAAGAAGGAAGTCCTGCGTCGTTTATTGTTGGCTGAAGATGAAGAAAGTGTGGTGGCGTTTTCCAAAAAGCTTAATCTCAAAGACTGCTGCTATATGTTAGCAGATGCTTGGACACCACCCTGTCACAAGATAATCTCAACAAGGCTTGGAATAGATTGCTTGGGAAAAAAGGAGGAAATGAAACTACTGCAGTGGACACAAATGATGATTGTATAAATGAAGTTGTGGAACTGTTTCAATGCCCTGATTTTCGGACTGTGACAAAGATGATGCCCACATGTGGCTAGAAGATGATAATGATTCTGGTTGTCAGTTTTTGAATGACGAAGAAATTTTGTCTTTTGTGAAAAAAGAAAACCAAATACATGTAGTGACCGATGACGAAGACTCCTCAGAAGTACATGATGTACTTGTAGATTATGAAGAAAACCCAAAACGTCGACCAAGTCCTGAAGAGGCCTTTATAGCACTAGAATCAGCGATGGCTTGGTACGAGCAAGAAGATGACAGCTGTCCTACAAAGCTTCTGCTGTTGAAGAGAATGCGGGACTTAGCAACCAAAAGGAGACTATCCAGTTTGGTGCAAAAGAGGATTCTTCATTATTTTAAAAAGTGGGCTACATCTGTGCAAGTACATGTATACGTAAGTTGCGCCTGGTTTTGAATCGTTTGTAATGTTATTTTGAAAACATTTCTCTTTCTTAAAAAAAAAAAATTAATACAAGTAGTACATGCACTGCAGTGTAATGACAGATTTTGGTGATACAGTAATCTAATACAGTGTGGGTATTATTATTACAGTACAAGTAAATATGTTTTATAGTGTATTTTCCTTGTGATGGTTAATTATTTTTAGAAATATGTGTACATGTACTCGATACATTATGTAATCCAATTATCCGAACATTTGATTATCCGAACGATGCTCGGTCCCATGGAGTTCGGATAAATGGAGTTCTACTGTATATATATATATATATATATATATATATATATATATATATATATATATATATATATATATATATATATATATATATATATATATATATATATATATATATATGTATATATATATATATATATATATATATATATATATATATATATATATATATATATATATATATATATATATATATATATATTATATATATATATATATATATATATATATATATATATATATATATATATATATATATATATATATATATATATATATATATATATATATATATATATATTTACTGATTTGTTTACTGATTACCAACAATTCGATTCCACATGACTGGATCGACTCAGGTAACAATACGGAACTCGCTTCCAGTGGCAAAGATTTGTTCCATACAACACACAGTACATTAGTATCTGTTTTTTAAAAAAAAGCTCGGATACAGAAAGACTTGGGTGCGATTTCAAGGTCAGCTGCTGTCAATTTTTATCCCTCTATTCGCTCTTTATTATTTGTTGGGGGTTTCCTTCCATTCTCATCTGAATAAACCACTACTGCAAGAGCATGTGAATGCTTTATGCAGGCTGTTAAGAGGCCAGCTGCAGTGGTGGGAGCGATAATGATGATGACGACAGTAAATACACACACACACATAAAGTTTGTAATAATACATTACAGTTTTTAATAAAGTTGCTCACCGATTATTACTACAGCTTTTAAAAAAGTTGCTCACCGATTATTACTACAGCTTTTAAAAAAGTTGCCCACCAATTATTACTAGAGTTTTTAAAAAAGTTGCTCACCGATTATTACTACAGTTTTTAAAAAAGGTGCTCACCGCTGAGGACTCCAGATCATTAAAAAATTGCTCACCGATTATTACTACAGCTTTTAAAAAAGTTGCTCACCGATTATTACTCAATAAACAGTTTTCAATAATAAAGTTGCTCACCGATTATTACTACAGCTTTTAAAAAAGTTGCTCACCGATTATTACTACAGCTTTTAAAAAAGTTGCTCACCGATTATTACTACAGCTTTTAAAAAAGTTGCTCACCGATTATTACTACAGTTTTCAATAAAGTTGCTCACCGATTATTACTACAGCTTTTAAAAAAGTTGCTCACCGATTATTACTACAGTTTTCAATAAAGTTGCTCACCGATTATTACTACAGCTTTTAAAAAAGTTGCTCACCGATTATTACTACAGCTTTTAAAAAAGTTGCTCACCGATTATTACTACAGTTTTCAATAAAGTTGCTCACCGATTATTACTACAGCTTTTAAAAAAGTTGCTCACCGATTATTACTACAGCTTTTAAAAAAGTTGCTCACCGATTATTACTACAGCTTTTAAAAAAGTTGCTCACCGATTATTACTACAGCTTTTAAAAAAGTTGCTCACCGATTATTACTACAGCTTTTAAAAAAGTTGCTCACCGATTATTACTACAGTTTTTAATAAAGTTGCTCACCGATTATTACTACAGTTTTCAATAAAGTTGCTCACCGATTATTACTACAGCTTTTAAAAAAGTTGCTCACCGATTATTACTACAGCTTTTAAAAAAGTTGCTCACCGATTATTACTACAGTTTTTAAAACAGTTGCTCACCGATTATTACTACAGTTTTTTAAAAAGTTGCTCACCGATTATTTCTACAGTTTTTAAAAAAGTTGCTCACCGATTATTACTACAGCTTTTAAAAAAGTTGCTCACCGATTATTACTACAGCTTTTAAAAAAGTTGCTCACCGATTATTACTACAGCTTTTAAAAAAGTTGCTCACCGATTATTACTACAGCTTTTAATAAAGTTGCTAACCGCTTATTGCTACAGTTTTTAAAAAAGTTGCTCACCGATTATTACTACAGTTTTTAAAAAAGTTGCTCACCGATTATTACTACAGTTTTTAAAAAAGTTGCTCACCGATTATTACTACAGTTTTTAAAAAAGTTGCTCACCGATTATTACTACAGTTTTTAAAAAAGTTGCTCACCGATTATTACTACAGTTTTTAATAAAGTTGCTCACCGATTATTACTACAGCTTTTAATAAAGTTGCTCACCGATTATTACTACAGCTTTTAAAAAAGTTGCTCACCGATTATTACTACAGTTTTTAATAAAGTTGCTCACCGATTATTACTACAGTTTTTAAAAAAGTTGCTCACCGATTATTACTACAGTTTTTTAAAAAGTTGCTCACCGATTATTTCTACAGTTTTTAAAAAAGTTGCTCACCAATTATTACTAGAGTTTTTAAAAAAGTTGCTCACCGATTATTACTACAGTTTTTAATAAAGTTGCTCACCGATTATTACTACAGTTTTTAAAAAAGTTGCTCACCGATTATTACTACAGTTTTTAAAAAAGTTGCTCATCGATTATTACTACAGTTTTTAATAAAGTTGCTCACCGATTATTACTACAGCTTTTAAAAAAGTTGCTCACCGATTATTACTACAGTTTTTAATAAAGTTGCTCACCGATTATTACTACAGTTTTTAAAAAAGTTGCTCACCGATTATTACTACAGTTTTTTAAAAAGTTGCTCACCGATTATTACTACAGTTTTTAAAAAAGTTGCTCACCGATTATTACTACAGTTTTTAAAAAAGTTGCTCACCGATTATTACTACAGTTTTTAATAAAGTTGCTCACCGATTATTACTACAGTTTTTAAAAAAGTTGCTCACCGATTATTACTACAGTTTTTAAAAAAAGTTGCTCACCGATTATTACTACAGTTTTTTAAAAAGTTGCTCACCGATTATTTCTACGGTTTTTAAAAAAGTTGCTCACCAATTATTACTAGAGTTTTTAAAAAAGTTGCTCACCGATTATTACTACAGTTTTTAATAAAGTTGCTCACCGATTATTACTACAGTTTTTAAAAAAGTTGCTCACCGATTATTACTACAGTTTTTAAAAAAGTTGCTCATCGATTATTACTACAGTTTTTAATAAAGTTGCTCACCGATTATTACTACAGCTTTTAAAAAAGTTGCTCACCGATTATTACTACAGTTTTTAATAAAGTTGCTCACCGATTATTACTACAGTTTTTAAAAAAGTTGCTCACCGATTATTACTACAGTTTTTAAAAAAGTTGCTCACCGATTATTTCTACAGTTTTTAAAAAAGTTGCTCACCAATTATTACTACAGTTTTTAAAAAAGTTGCTCACCGATTATTACTACAGTTTTTAATAAAGTTGCTCACCGATTATTACTACAGTTTTTAAAAAAGTTGCTCACCGATTATTACTACAGTTTTTAAAAAAAGTTGCTCACCGATTATTACTACAGTTTTTAATAAAGTTGCTCACTGATTATTACTACAGTTTTTAATAAAGTTGCTCACCGATTATTACTACAGTTTTTAAAAAAGTTGCTAACCGATTATTACTAGGTTTTAAAAATGTTTTTCACTGTTTTATTACAGTTTAAAAGAAAGTTTGCCACGGTATTAATACAGGTTAAATACAATTGTTTACTGTTTTATTACAGTTTTTAAAAAATATCTGTGCACTGTAAAATGACCTTTCCTCAATTAACTGTGCATTAAGATTTTTTTCACGAAAATTCTAAGCAATAAATGTTCCGCAATGCTGATCTTTAATCTGCGACTTGGCTAACACAGTAACAGAGAATGTTTCATTTAAGTGAATCTTTCATACAGAATTTGCCAAATGGTTTCCTAACTCGCCAAGCAGTGTCCTGATTGCCAAAGGTTTACCTAGATTGTGAAAGTTTCATGGCCTGTTAAATGTTCTCTTAAAACTTAAAATGGCTTCATGGACGGTTCACCAAAGACTTCACTGACTTCTAAAAGTATTACTTATCAGCCAAAATATTTACTTACACGACAAATATTTTGTTACTTATAAATAATTAGCCGACTTCATAAAATGCTGTACTAGAGGGGAAAACAATGTTTGCTACTCGACATATTTTTTATTCATATGATGCACCACATGAGAAATGGAATTCCTTCCCGGCTGATCAAATGATTTCTTGATTCACTAAAAGATCTTTTCACTCACCAATGGTTTAGCGTACTGAACGGCAACTGGTCTATCTTGATATACCGTTAGATACCAGTAATGTATATTAAGCTATTTAGTTAACTTAAGAAAATGAGATAGGGGAAGACAAAGCGAGCAAATACTGGACAGTCTGACACCGTGCCATGGAAACAAGTCAACAACAGAACTGATAAACTGTACTGGCGACAGGAAGTTGTGGTGAGACATGAACTGTTACGCCACTAGGCATGGTACTTGAAGAAGTTACCTTAAATCTACATTAGTCTACATAAAGATCGTAATTTAACACATTAACTACCGAATTGAAAAACACACTGTGGCCGAATTAAATTTTTTTCCCATTTTCATCCTGTAGGTGTTTGCACAAAGTAAGCTGTAGTTTTCGTAATTGTTTACATATTTTTATGAATTACACGTCATTTTAAAGATAAATGAATGTACTATTATAATAAACACCGGTTGTAACTCTAATAGAGGTTGTTGCTATTTAACGGCCCTCCGATGGCCGAGGACTTGCAATATTTTCACAATTATAACTGCTTGCGCTCTATCTCTATCAAAATCACAATTTCAATCAATGTGCACACCGTTTTCACTCTTGTCCTCGTCGCTAGATCTATCAGTCAATTGTTGAAACACGTTTCTATCCTATTCAGCCGTTAGACGAGATGTACACGCATTTTTTGTAGTCCTATCACTAGTTGCCACGGTAAACAGTCTTACACGATTTGGTAACTAACCCAAAACGCTGAAAAATATGAACATAATATCAATTTTCCAGTGTTCTACAACAACCATGCTTTGGGAATTTGTTTTCCGGTGGCAACTTAAAATTCGAACCAGATCAGAGAGTGTTTCAGTACATTTTTCATTCGTTTTATTACTAAAATTAGATTGGCGCTCTGAGCGGCTTGCGGTCCAAATGTGATTATTTTGTGAGCTGCTGACAGCGGATTGCGGTAGTTAATGTGTTAAAAGAAAAGGTTTTCAACAAAAATTTGGAAAAATTCAAGTTCTGTTAAAGCAGTTTAAGACATCATCATCAGCATTCTCCTGTGCTCTTCTTACGGAACATGAAGTCACTACTGCTGCTTGCTGGAAGCCTCCACCAAGCATTCATATACTCTTTACAAGGGTGAGTTTCTATGGTGATTAGTTTAACATGATAAAGTTGCCAGCCCAATGCACAGCATATTAGTCGTATTGTACGCCATGTCTGAAGATGTAGTGATCCAGTTCTTTCTTTCTCTCTTCACAGACCCCAGTAACTTACACGGGGAGAAAGTACCTCAGGGCTGGGAGCTAGTATCTACTCAGCGCCACGTTGGAATTCATCAAGATATAACGTTTATGATACTTTAATTCAGTGCTCTGCAGCTTTTTTCACTTCGTGCCACACTTGAAGTGCCTTTCAAAATTACACGACACACACAGGTAGGTTTGGTAAATATTTAAAAAAAAAAAACTCGATACAACCATAAGACAATGCTCCATAATTTTTTTGTGATGAATTGGCGGATGATGATAACTAACTTATTATTTGTAAAATTTTAAGCATGAGATTCTTTCGTAATATTTTACCATAACGTATAATTTTGTATACCACTATGTGGTGTATTGTGGCTGGTGTCACGGCACATCAGGCAGACATCGGCGGCACACCGGTTGCGGAGCACTGCTTTAATACAATCTTGGATTAATGCAGGTGCCCGAAAGACAACATTGCTCCCGTAACAAAATGGCTTTTCAGAACATACGCACTGTATGTAACATTGTGTAGCATGAGGTTCTGCAGCTAAATACTTACTTAGTCGTTCCCCTCCTACCGTGAGGTGTAGAGGTTTGGAAAAGAGAGCGCCAGACTATCCTATCGGCTATCTTCCTCCTGGCCTGGTTCCACTCTAGTCCTCGGTCCTTCAAAGATTGTCTAATGTTGTCCTCCCAGCGGACTCTGGGTCGTCCTGGGGGTCTGGATCCCGGGCTCTTTGTTTCCCATGCTTGTCGTGGTGGCCGATCTTCTCCCATTCTACAGACATGGCCAAACCATCTTAGTTGGGACTGTTCTACTTGGGTCTGCAGGGGGTGGGATTTTAGGCTTGACGTATCGTCTGGTTGCGGACCATGTTACTTCAACCACCTTCCTCAGATACCTCATTTCTGAGTTTTGGATCTGGCTTGTGTGAGTTGTAGTCATTGCCCATGACTCGCATCCATATGTCAAGACTGGGACATAGGTGGAGCGGTATACAGCCATCTTCGTTTTCTTACCAACCTCTCTCTTGCTGAGGAACCCTCGATTTATGGCCCGAGAAAGTCTCCCAGCTGCTGCTTTTCGAGTGGCCAACTCTTCTTTGATGCCTCCCTTTCGGTCTATAATAGCTCCGAGGTATTTAAAGTGGTCGACCTGCTCCAGGACCTGTTCTCCCAGCTTAATCTGATGTCTTCTTTCTTCTCGTGATATCACCATGGATTTTGTTTTTTGTTTTAGAGCTGCTTATGACCATCCCTCCCTTCTCCAGCTCTTCCTTCCAGACTAAATACTACTGGAAGAATAATTACAAACGTAGGAATATTTGACAGTGATAGTGATTTTCTACTTTCTTCATTTAAAGCAACCCAAAAGGAAATCCTGCCATCAATGGTACCTATACCTTGTAGCGGTATGGCAGCTTGTGTACCCTGAGAATCCCCAGAGCTATGCCAGTGGGAGTTTTACTCCTGGTAGTTTCAACCAAGCTGGACTGGTCTTTGTGGGTAGGGGTCAGACAAAAGCTGGTACCCTGGTCCTCCAGGTTGGGGGTTTAAGCACAGGGCTGACACCCCTGCCTGTGTAAAAAAAAACAATGAAGTTACGGAAACAATAATAAATGAACAAACTTTGCTGCGGGATGGACATTCGGAGTCTGTGGCTCGTATGACTGTCAGTGGTGAAAGCCGAAAGGAAGCCACTGACATGAAAACGGATGTCCTGACCGCAAAACAGGATACAAGAATAGGTTTTTGGAATGTCAGGACAATGTACGAGACAGGTAAACTACTGTGGAGGCTGAGATGCAAAGAATGAACCAGAGTTGGGGCACTGTATGAAGGATGGCCACCGACCGAGCAAAGTGGAATCAATTTGTTGTTGCCCTACAAGACGCCACTAGGCGTGATGGCCACTGACTGCTTTGACGGTCGGCGGCTAAGGATCAAAGAAGAAGAAGAAGAAGAAAAGGAAATCAGGTTTTCCAAATATGCTGTGATAGTAGCCTATTTTGAAAGGAGGCTAAGTAATATGCAAAGCAATCCTATATAAAGTTTGCAACGTACAGAGAATTATCACAGCAAAGAGGTAACCACGATAACACACCACGAAAAGGCTGTATTTACAGGATGTATGAAACAATGTTTCGCCGTACGACATCATCAGGTCAGCCATCTGCAAGTTATTTCTGTAACATGTGGGGGGAGAGGATCGGCATGAGAGAGAAGAGAACAGGGTTGTGGAGTCGGTAAAAAAAATTTCAGACTCCAACTCGTGAAAGTTTTGAAGTCTGACTCTCGACTTCGACCATAGTTTTTTTACTAGTCATATGGCATAACATTATGCGCTTATACGGAGTTGAATGTATACGTGTTGTATATGTGTGAATAAATGAATGCGTGGCTTTCGTAGATTACATTTTTAACTTTTTTTTTTTTTAATAGGAGTTTTGCCGCGTTTCGGCGAGGCGGTTCCTTCAACTTAGATACAATGTCCGTTGGTTATATTAGGGCGCAATTCCAAATATGAAAGACCTTGTGGTAACTATTTATTCGTTCATACCATAATACGAAATAAAAACTCAAAAATATGATGTTTATTTGAACTGAACTGGTTCTTAAACAAAGGAATACTTCTAATAAATCCGACTTCATTGCTGCTCTGGCATCGGATTTGATTATTCTGCGGACAGAAAATAAACGTTCGACAGTGACTTGAGTAGGTGGTAACGCTATGACAGTCAAAGCAGCATCTTGAATGATCTCGTGGTTGCATGGTATTTCATTCTGAGCGCTCAGTTAAGAAGTGTGGTCAAATGTCTCAACTTCTTTCAGTGCTAGATAATACAGCAAGATTTGCAGAACTCTTGCCCCTTCTAATTTATACAGCAGAAGACATTTTTTTTAAAACTCACTATTTCAAAAACCGCACATGGTACTTTTTAATTCCGTTACTTAAAATGTATAAAGTCAATAATGAACAATTAATTTAAAATGTTTTTATATATTTTTTAATGTCAAATATAATATGTCCCATTTTGCATGGATCAAACGCGGATCTTCCTTATTTTAAGTACTACAAAATTCGGAGTCGGGATATTATTTTACCGACTCCGACTTCACTAAAAACGACCGACTCCACAGCCCTGATTAGAGAACAGAGGAATTATAATAATACACGCTGACCACTTATGCCTGAATTAAAATTGAGTGGTGTATGGTCAGATTATCTGTGAGATTTATTTGTTTTGGCAATGCTGCCTCGCATGTTGTGACGCGTTCAACCCAGACACAATGTCGGTCGGTTATATTACAGTGCAGGCCCAAACATAACAGACAATGTGATCTGGTATACTTTGTAGGTGGCTAGCAACCCTTTTCAGGAACAGCTCTTATCAGGGCTTCATCAAGCTAGCTGATGCTCACTAGTGGTTCTTTTCAGGGCTTGGTATTCATCAAAGCTGTACTAGAGTTCAGACAGTGTCCTTTTGTGGCTGGCAATTGCGCTCTGATATATTGCCGAAAAACTTTTTGTCAACAGGTGAAAACGGGGTGCCTCGCCAAAAGAAGGTAAACACTTCAAAGAAACAGAAAATACTCTGTATCTAGAATTAGACCGAGCAGCAATCATTTTATTGTGCTGCGTTGGGCCCATTGAAAGTGCCTCAAATTTGGCAGACCCTTTCCCACCAAAAAAAAATATATATATGATCAAAAGTAGTAGAATACAGATTTAAAAAAAACAAACAAGTAATGAACTAAAATAGTAACGTATTCAGACATTGTGTCATTCGTATACTGTCAGATATTACAATTACTGATTTCCATTTAAGACTTCTTAAGTTCATGCTTGTAAACTGCACGTTTCGACGGTAGGAACTGGGATACTGACTAAATTGTACACTACAGTCAAAAGTACAGGAACAGTGATCAATACTGTTTGTGGCAAGAGAACACAGTTTAAGAAGTAAACAAGACAAATTAATTTTAACTAACGGTTAAATCCCTTAACTCCATTCTCTTCTCCCCCCTCCATATCCTTTTCATTCACCATAAAATTTTAAAACGCACACACACACACCGACTTCCGCCGTTTGTTTTCTCAATAAGTGTAATGAAGTCTGATTCATATCTCGGCATCATTCAAAAATTATCACGGTACAAACCCCGTGGATTAACTAACCAATGAAAAGTCAGCTTGGTATAAATAGTGTCGGAAGGTACATGGAGGAAACGAAAGTGTAGATGTTAAGGATATTTCGGAAGGCAGTGTGCAACTAATCATGGAATACCTAGATAAAGAAGGACCCAATTCGATAATAGGGATCATTAGCTTTAGGCAGATAGCAACAGATTCACTGGATGTGTTGTAGAGCCGAAGTTATTATGAATAGAAGACAGTGGAGCATGAGCCATGTTGTGTTTTTCCATGTTTCGGCTGCTCCAGTGAATAGTCGGATAAACTATAGGATAAAGTGGATATCCATAGTGATAGAACACATTCATATGAGTAAAAAAAGCCTAAGAAGGAGGAAATCGGTGCAGAAATAAGGATTCCAGAATTATTTTAGATTTACTACCTTAGCACATCTTGCCTTGGCCTACACGATTTTGGATGCATGCAAACATACCTTTGTCCAGTTGCCACCTCGTACATCCGCAAGGCCATTATAAAAGGGGAGAGAACGCAACACACAGACACACTCGCCGCCTATTTCAAACTACAGATACAGAGCACAAGCAGTTATATCAACTCCATTGCCATCTGCAGAAGTGTGAGCAGACTGTGTAAACCATTAAAAGCCAGTCTGTGATTGAGGGTAAGAGAGATGTTAATTATATATATATATGCAGGTGTAGAATCATTGTGTTATTTCTGGAGGAAAACCCGAAGTGTGTAGGTTTAGTTTAATTGGGTAATAACGAATGGATTGAGCAGGTTGGTTGTGGAAAGCGTTTTAAAGATATTATGCTTGCTGGAAAGGACTGTCCAAACTGGAAGAAGGAATGGCTATAACATATTGATTTTTTGTATTATTTGATATATGACACAATGATTACCATAAGGCCTATATGATTTTATTGAAACAAATCATGGACAAAACTGTAACAAGTGAATTATTGAACTATTGTGCTAGTACTTGAACGAATTGTGTTATTCATGACTTACTATGTCTCTTGTAATTAACCACAGCTTGTCTGAACTGTCTCATATTACCTCCTGTCTGGCTAAGGAGACAATGAGCGATACTACGTAGGTTGTATATATTGTTTCAGGTTATATCCTGCCCTGAGTGTCATACACAATCTCTAGTGACCAAGTCAGCAATTAGATGCTCAAGTTTGTCAGAGCTTTTGTCAGTAATAACTGTGTCATCTTGACGAGTGAAGGACCCTCAGTGGTGGGGTTCTATCCAATCATACTGCTGTACAAGGCCTAGGAAGGACTTTGTTTCAGATAAGTAGCTCAGTGTTGGGCTACTCTTCAATTTTCAAACACAACCAAATTAACCCACCTACGAATAGACTATGTAATGTTGAAACCCTGTGGTGTATATAGAAGACATTTGACAGTCATATGAATCATAAAGTAACATTTAGATTCATCTATTCAAGAAAGCACAAAAGTAGAGACCGATTCCATCAGGAAGCAAGAAAACAGTGAAATTGAACTATATTAGTTTAAGAAATTAACGTTAAATGTATAAATATTTGAAAGTGACCCATAATTTTATTTTGTATTCAATTGAATTTTGAAACATTAACAAAGAACAAAGAAGAAAAGATCTTGTACATAAATAAATTCTAAATTGTACACAGAGTCTTCAGCGAATTATTTACATTTGGTTTAAAGTTCTTGTTATGTAGTTAATTACCCCTAGCAGAGTCTTTGTCTAAGGTTAGTCTGGAGAGGAGCCCATAGGAATCTAGATAGCACATTACCATCTCATCTAGGAACCTACACAGCTTGACTATACCTTTGATATCGATACACCATTACTCTTTTCAGAGAATGGGGTATTTCTTGTAAGACCAGTCTCTTATCTGGCACTATCCTGGTATCATCTGATACATCTATTTGTCCCGGATAATATCACCATCAGTATATCTTTCCTCTCGCTACAATAAGTGAATGCAATTTTTTTTTAACACCACAGATTTCTAGTGGCTGCTGAAGACCCCAGGGTACACCTGGAAGTTCGATAAAACAACCAGCTTCCAGGCCTTTGGTAATTGCTGGCTTCTGAAGTATCAATAATCTTGTTGGAACCAGGATAGCAAACTTCAGCTGTCTTTTATTTTGTGTGTGTTTGTTATGTTTGTTTCAGATATGATCATGGCCGTCTTCTATTCATCCAACACTCCTATCGTTTAAATTGTCTCTAGCTCTATCGGAGTATCCATCTTTCGCATTTTGTTACTTGGTGAATGATCTGCCTTTATTTTGGATGGGTAGCCACAGAGTAAAAAAAAAAAGATCTAAACAGAAACTGAAAGAGCGGCCAGAGAGTAAAGAATATGTTTAAAAAAAAATAACCCGACACCGACTGAGCCATTGCAGAAACCAGAAGGAGATTTTGAAATAAAAAAAATGTAAAGAGCAGTCAGAGATTAAAGGAGATCCAAAACAGAAAAAGCATACCTGGTATGTGATTCATAAAGTATATTGGTATGAGATTCATCAAGTATATAGGTATGAGATTCATAAAGTATATTGGTAGGAGATTCATAAAGTATATTGGTATGAGATTCATCAAGTATATTGGAATTCGATTCATAAAGTATGTATTCCAATATAGTTTACAGAACGTGTACCTGTACAGTGCAGTCCAGTTAAGCAAAACTCGCTTAAGTCGAATTTCACTTAAGTAGAAGCATTTTTTAAGGTCCCAACCGAATGTCTTCTTTGTCCTTGTTAACAAAAAAAAAAAAAAAAAACTCCTGTTACATCGAATTATGATAAATCGATTTTTTGGAAACGTCGAGGTAATTTGTCTGTCCTTACTCAAATTTGGACTCGCATAAGTAGAAGTTCTGCCTTCATATCCCACGTTACAGTACTACGTCGCCGTACATAATTGGGGGAGAGGGGGGAAGAGAATCTGGCGATAACAGCTGAATAAACGTCCGAGATTCCAGCAGTACACTACAATGCTACCGTTCATTAAACCAGCAAGAACGTAATCGCCAGGCCGACTGAGCGAACACTGATTCACGTCGGTTTCCGAGTAAAGGGCGTGCGTTAAACTCTAACAGCAACGGAACTACGCGTTTGAGATCTGAAGATAAACAAAGACTGAGACCTTGAGGCCTGTGAATAGTAAATAATAAATATAAACCAATATTTAGCAGGCGATTATAAGAAAGAAGGACGGAAAACAGTAGACAACAGGTAACTTTTACATCGGCTTATTTGCCCTGGAATAGTACTGCTCTAGGAATCCGCGTAGGAACCGCTAACAGAGTACGCAAAAATACTAGGCCAAAAGGCGATTCGAACGTTTGTACATTACTACTATGCTACTATTAACTTGGCACTACATTTTAGGCTTCGCTATATAGTTTATGAACATGTTAAGAAATGCAACAACAACAACAACAAAAAACTGAAAATTTAAAATCAAAATACTTGTTTTTGAATGGTTAAAATAACTACTTCTGCTTTATGTCTTATTCTAACGTTAATGTCTCTCTTTGAGCAGAACGCTGATAAGCAGAATTCCGGATAAGTAGAAGTATTTTAGATGGTCCCAGTGACTTCTACTTATCCGGACTGCACTATATATAGTCGCAAATCTTTTCACATAGGGATGCCAGTAATGAGGTTACAAAAATATCCGGGAAATAGGACATTCTCGAACAGCCGTTTTAATCTTGAGAGATTCGTTAACAAATCCTTCTTGATGTTCAAATAATGCCTCTAAAGAGAAGTTCGTCGAGTTCTAATGCTGGAAGACGCCTTTGAAGATAAAGACCCCAGAAGATACAGTTTATCTACTGTAGCCACAATGAATACAGATGATGGGAAAAGGGGGGGGGGGGGGCAAAAGACAGAAGAAAAGGCTCTCACTAAAGGGTTTTCTTAGAAAAGAAAACAAAAACAAGAACAAAACACCTTTCAACCAGACACAAACAGGTAAAAGATTTTAAAGAAGCCAAGTGTTATATCGCCCAATGGGCTGATCACCCGTTGGCTTGTCACACCGATTACGGAAACAACGGCAGATGGATCTATTTGTTGTTGCCCTAAAGACGCCGCTAGGCGTGATGGGAAACTGCAACAGAGAAAATCAATCTGCTGTTGCCCTTAAGACGCCACAAGGCGTGATGGCCTCTGACTGCTTGGTCGGTCTTTGGCTAAGGACGGAAGAAGAAGAAGAAGTGTTATATCCAGCTCCTAATACCAATATTGTTGATGACACTGACTATGGAATAAGGTCTTGACCTCCAGCTGGTTTGATTTTAAAAACTGCACTCAACTGTTGCGCTGTTTTTATGCCATAAACATTTCTGTATTCTCTAGGAAGATCTTCATTGTTTCAGCTCATTTTCTGTTGCTTTTCTGCAAAATAACAGTTTTTGGCTCGCTAGTCCCTAGTAGGATTTAACATGTTAAATATGATTAGGAAAGTGCGAATTAGAAAATAGTACCTTTTGATTGATAATTTCTTTTTCTTTCCGGAAAAATACTATATAAAAGTTTCGATCTCGTAATCAATATCCTAACAAACAAACAAAGTGATGACTTTAAAAGCTGGTAGAATTTAAAAGATACAGGTCTCTTCCTCTGTGTGTTTTTCGGTCAACAGCGACTTCACATACAGACAGATACTCCATTCAAAGAGAATGAAACGTTTAAATAATGAAATAATCGTCGAGTGGTTATTTTAAAAACTGTAAAAGTAATCCCATAGCAGATACTGCAGTAGGGCAATGCAGTGTTAGAGACTTCTCTATACTAGGTTCCGCTTTATGAGGTAGGGCGACCATTTCCCTTCTCGTTGCCTTTGTCATCCATAACACAAGTACAGAGTCAGGTACCCATTTACAGCTGGGTAGACTGGAGCACAACACTACCAAATATCGAACCCTGTAATCCTACCTCGAGAATCAAGCGCTTTCCCCACTCAAAAGCGAGGGGGGTGGGGGGGGGGGGGGAGAGAGAGAAGGGGATACCAATGAAGACATGCAAAAAGAGTTCTACTTAGGTCTAGAATATTCCTATTGATGGCAAAACTGGAAAGAAAACCACACAAACATTTACTGTACATAGACGCGCGACATATTAAATCGATCAATAAAACAATGTAGAGTACGCTACTGCTAAAGTTCATTGACTGCAAGCTTTCAATTTTAAAAGTCAAGTTACTTCACAATGACTTCAGTGACTGCGCATTTCTGAGTCCCAGCACCAAGGAATCATCCGAGATTGCGCTATAATCTCCATATTATTGCAGCAATAGCCCCAGTGTGCCCCCCCCCCCCCTGGACTCAATGAAGGCGTTCGTTTTAAGGGTGTATTAAGATCTTAAGTTTCCTCTGATCATTCAAACACCAGGAGTGCTCTGACATTCATTTCGCATGAAGACTAAAGATCCTGAAGGTCACAAGGTGGTTGCTGACTCATCTGATACAAAGTACAACTGAATCATTAAATAGCACGGAGGCACGGAATAAGCTTGATAACTCGAACACCAACTTCGAGGTTTGGTTACAATCTTGTGAATATTTTATGGTATCAAATTTTGTAGCGCACAATTATCATGTAATAATATCTGTCCAAAGTAAGACAGTTGTGTCAATGGTGTACGTATAGATTAAATGTTGTTAGTGACTGGTAATCCCATATAACCGGGTACACAAATTATCAATTGTGATGATACGAACCATGTACGTGCCAGTGAAGAGTTTGAGTTTGAGTTTGATTCCATGGGCGCGAGTTATTCACTCTTATGCCCTTTAGGGGACGAGTTATTCACTCGTTCATACCCTTGAGCCAGTTATGGGAGGTTAGGTGTGGGCTTTGTTTCAACCCCAAGGGAGCATCCTAGACTCAGCGGTATGGTACACCAGGCCCATTTTGGCGTGCGTGTGATACCAAGAGGTTTGACGCTCTCTACCCGGTGCAGGGGGGTTATATCTCCGAGACGAAACTGGCACGAGCAACCAGTCACCGGCCATGGCACGAGCAACCAGACAGCAAGTGGCGCGGTGGCGAAGCCACCGCCTCCACATGTCTGTCAAAAGTGGGCTTTCTTGCAACCCCAGAGAGCATCCTAGACTCAGAAGCATAATGCACCAGTCCCACTATGGAGTGTGTGCCATGTTCCGAGGTTTGATGGCTCTCTACCCTGCAAAGGGGGTTATATCTTCGAGACAAGGAGCGGTCTTGGGCTTTGTTGCAACCCCAGGGAACCTCTTGTCGGGTAGCGAGGGTGCAATGCTACGAGACAATAGGTTCTCTACCCGGCAAAGGGGGTTATATCTCCGAGACAAGACGTATCAAGGCGTGGGCGCAGCCGGCGCCAAGCCTCTACCACTCTCGAGCTGTATTACCAAGAAGACAGACAGCTCTTGCACACCTGAAGCGAGAAGACCCGGCAACCGGGACTACTCGCAGTCTCGATGGGATATGGCTTTGTTTCATGGCGTAGTAGCGACCGAGCCTCTACCACTGTCGTTATCTAGACGGACACAGACACATAGCACTGCCTCTACTATACTGGGAGGACCCGGCAGCCGGGACCACACACAGTCTCGAGAGGACAAAGATCGCCGGGAAGAACGAGGGCAACGAAACGAAACGCTTGCCCCCACGAGGGCAACGAAACGAAACGCTTGCCCCCACGAGGGCAACGAAACGAAACGCTTGCCCCCACACGTGCCAGTGAAATGAGAGGCGAGAAGAAGACGCTGACAATAGGCAGTACACACAGTGAGGAAATCTGCTGATATTTCATAAATGTTATTGTTAAAGTTTTACAGAATTGACATCATTGCACTCCGGGCAAACCCATAGGTGCTCAGTCTCCATCAGTATATGTCGAAGAGTGTGAATGCTAACTGTTCCTGTAGCTCGCTAGTTGTAAACACGGCGGATGCATCCTCTCATACGTCCATCTCTACTAGCCTTACGTTTGATGCCAAATTCCAACAGTCTTAACCTTGATGATTCATCTATTGTAGTGTCATTCTCTTACAGGCGATCATTAATTGTTCTCAGTATATCTCCATTATCCATATCCAGTGTCCCCACTGTGGGTGCTATAGATGCAACTCTCTCATTACCACGTATCCCTGCATGACCAGGACAGTAGTTCCACACCAGCTCTTGTAGACTAGTTCTTCTATGAATGTTTTCCATTCATGCCGCAAACTTTGAACCTTCCGAAGCGTGGACTGAGAGTCTGACACAATGATAGCCTTTGTTAATGAAGTTTCAGTTATCCACCTTAAGGCTGCAGTAACAGACTCGACCTCCATTCTCATGCTGGAAGTTGTTATCTTGTAAGCCCCGCTATGTTCGGCGACGATTCTGCCCTGTACCCTAGCAGAGAAGCCCCAACCGGATTTCTCACCACGGATCACAGACCCATCTGTATACACAACGGCATCACCATCGCGGGAATGATTACGTATCAGTTGATTAATTTCCAATTCTGCTGTTCCATTCCCCCAATTTCTACACTCTCTGCCAAGCATGACGAAGACATGCTGGTAGTTAATCCAGTTCTCATCTGACATACTCTACTCTTCCCCCCTTGAATATATTGTCGACTGTGGCCACCTGTTTGATCGTTGTCTCTGCCTGTGCCATCTATGACATTCCTCTCTTTATTCTTGCTCCCTTAATGTCAGCTATGTTACCATGCAGAGGGTGCCGTTTGTCTGTGGATATTCGCATATAGGCTTTTGCATGCTTGTGTAGAATACGACGCCGTGGATGTTGCACCAGTTACTGCCATCGAAAGTTATAAACTATCAGTGGTGCACCATTTCCCGTACCTGGGGTCTGTGACGTATAATGGAAATATAGCCTACAGTATCCGACAGCCTTTCGTGACCTCGTGGCGTTCTATGATTCGTTAGCAAAGTCAAGCATTTGACAGCCTGCATTACTCACCTTTAATCCACGCCTCTTTTTCTTGAGGTGTAAACAAACGGAAAGCGTACCAACTTCCGCGACCTGCCAATAACAGGGAGCGAACCCGGTCTGTTTACCTGAGTTTCTCACGCGAACTGATGTGTCAATCATCAGATATTAGACAGATGCACGTGGATAAACACCGGACCTCTTTGATGTGAGACGAGCGGGCAAAATATTTTCCCGTGTACTCTCTGATGTTCGTACAAACAGGGGGAGATAAACTCTTTGATCTCCAGAAGCAGGCTAAAATTTCGGAAGAAACCCGTTACGCGGTTTACGTCTCTGTTGTCGGTCAGCAACGCCGAACAGAGCGACCGTAAAGCTTTTATCTGGGGAAATGCAGTTTCCTGATTTTCCTGGGGGGTTTGGGATGTCAGGTATTGGTAGTACCTCTGGTTAAGGAGCTGTCATGCCCTTTTCAGGGCAGCTCGGCCACCTTTGGTCCAAACCTGGCATTCAGCTCTCACCTGTGGCTCCTCGTAGCTGTCAGCATGCGACAGCGGCCACCCCCCGGGAAACGGCTTTGACAGGCCGGCTAAACTAGGTGAGGGTAGCCGACTGGTTATAAACCTTCGGTGAGTTAGGGTCTGCCTATCCATGCATGCGAAGACTGGATTCGGTAGACTGCGCGGAAGAAACCACCTGTTGGTTCAACGGGCATGACGGCGATTACCAGCAACGCGCTGTGGAGCGTAAGGAGCATGGCGAGGCACGTAGAAAGCCATGGTCATCCACTGCACCTGACTTCATCTCCAGTCGTCTTGACTTGTCTTGCCACTGGATTAAGATGGACCCAGGCGAGAGAGTGAGGTCGACGAATTGCGCAACTCTTCCTCACTTTAAACCAAATCACTGTGCAAGTCACTCTTTCATCCACTCATCCACTCATCCATCCACTCACAACAAGTCCTGTGGCGATGGGCGAGCGGCGAAGCGGCAGGCGTGGGTGCGCTGACAGTCGTAGTCGCAGACCTACACACAGGCGGCTCAGGCCATATGGTCGTCTTCCCCTGATCGCAGCAGCAGTGGGATTCGGCAGCCCCCTGAGTGACTGAGCAGCCCTCTTTAGGAAAGCACTGCTCACCTCCATGGCATGAGGAAGGGGCTAGAAAAGGTGCCCTAAACATTGCCTGCTCCACCATTACCTAACCAGCTTACCGCGGTTGGTGGGTACCCTACTTCAGCGGGCGACACATAAGAAAAAGAAAGGACAGATTTTTCCCCCTCATTCTAGGCGCATGGAATGTGCGCACTCTACTCGACACAGACTTTAACACAAACAGACCCGAGAGGCGAACTGCCCTGATAGGGAGAGAACTGGCCAGATACAACATTGACATAGCAGCACTGAGTGAAACTCGACTTGCAGGCGAGGGCCAACTTTGCGAAAAGGGTGCAGGTTATACATTCTATTGGAGCGGAAGAGGAACTGAAGAAAGACGAGAAGCAGGGGTTGGATTTGCAATCAAAACAGCAATTATTGGCAAGCTAGCTGAGCCCCAAAAGGGAATAAATGACCGACTCATGACGGTCAAGATCCCGCTGCTTAATGGAAGGAAACATGCCACCATCATTAGCGCGTATGCACCAACTATGACAAACCAGGATGACGTCAAGGATAAGTTTTACGAAGAACTACATGCAGTCATTGCATCAGTTCCCAAAGCAGATAAGCTTATTATTCTTGGTGACTTTAATGCAAGAGTAGGCTCAGATAACATCTCCTGGAATGGCACTATCGGAAAGTACGGCGTGGGTCACTGTAACAGCAATGGACTTCTTCTCCTCCAGACTTACGCAGAACATAACCTCCTTGTCACCAACACCATTTTTCGACTTCCTATCCGCAACAGGACCTCCTGGATGCACCCTCGCTCGAAGCATTGGCACCTAATTGACTATGTAATTGTTAGGAAGAAGGACAGGCAAGATGTCCGGGTGACCAAGTCCATGTGTGGTGCCGAATGCTGGACTGATCATCGCCTCATTGTGTCTAAACTTAAAATTCGTATCCAACCTGCCAGGCGCCCTCAAGGAAAGAAAACTCAAAAAAGGCTGGATATTACCAAACTAAAGAAGACAAAAATTAAACAGGCATTCGCTGACACCCTAGAAGACCGTCTCAAATCTATCTCGTTAGACGGCCAAAGTGCGGAAACAAATTGGACAGCCCTAAGCGAGCAGATCTACAACACTGCTACAGAGGTCCTGGGTCCCGCCATCAAGAAACAAAATGACTGGTTTGATGAGAACTCAGATGATATAAAGCAGATGTTGGCTGAGAAACACCATCTCCATAAAGCATATTTAAATGATCCAAAATCTACATCCAAGAAAGACGCTTTCAACAACATGCGTAGAATCGTCCAACATAAACTACGCCAGATGCGGGATTCATGGCTGAGTAATAAAGCAGATGAGCTCCAAGGCTTTGCTGACAGCCATGACTTGAAAAATTTTTACCATGCACTCAAAGCGGTCTATGGTCCAACATCATCAGGATCATTTCCCCTCCTTAATGCAGATGGAAAAACACTAATTACAGACAAGGAAAAAATTCTCCAACGCTGGGTCGAACACTTTAATAATATTCTGAACCAGCCATCATCTATTAATGATAACGCCATCAACCGACTGCCCCAAATTCCTATAAATGAAGCACTAGATGATATACCGACTTTGGAGGAGACTCAAAAAGCGATTCGTCAACTTTCTAGTGGAAAGGCCCCCGGCTCCGATTCAATTCCTGTTGAAGTCTATAAAGATGGCGGTACAGTTCTGATAGAGAAACTTCATATGATCTTCCAGCAAATGTGGCAGAGTGAAACCATCCCACACAATCTCAAGGATGCGTCAATTATACATCTTTATAAACGTAAAGGTAATCGCCAAGACTGTAACAATCATCGAGGCATCTCACTACTATCAATCGCTGGGAAGATATTTGCCAGAATCCTTCTTAATCGCCTTACGGCTCATCTTGACAAAGGTCTTCTACCTGAAAGTCAGTGTGGATTCCGGAAAGAACGTGGAACCACCGATATGGTGTTCGCTGCAAGACAACTTCAAGAAAAATGCCAAGAACAGCACTGTGACCTGTACACAGCTTTCATCGACTTGACAAAGGCGTTCGACACGATCAGTAGAGAGGGTCTATGGAAGATCATGGCAAAATACGGCTGCCCAAAGAAATTTATCTCAATAGTGCAGCAGCTGCATGATGGAATGCAGGCTAGAGTTCAGGAAAACGGTGAGCTATCGGAGCCTTTCCCAGTCTCAAATGGAGTTAAACAAGAGTGTGTATTTGCACCGACTCTTTTCAGTATCATGTTTTCTGCTATGCTGACTGATGCTTTCAGAGACGGGGACACAGGAATCGACATCAGATATCGTATTGATGGAAAATTGTTTAACCTTAGGAGGCTTCAAGCAAAAACCAAGGTCAAATCACACACCATCAGGGATCTTCTGTTTGCTGACGATTGTGCCCTCAGTGCTGGCTCAGAGGCTGATCTGCAGCGTAGCGTTGATAGATTCTCCGAAGCCTGCTCCAACTTTGGGCTTACCATCAACACGGGGAAAACAGAAATCATGTACCAACCAGCTCCTGGCACAATTTATACTGAGCCAGTCATCAAGGTAAATGGTGAGAAACTGAATGTTGTGAACAGGTTCACATACCTTGGTAGTACACTATCCCAGAACATCGTCATTGATGATGAGGTGAACACCAGGATCTCCAAAGCCAGCAGCACATTTGGCAGACTATACACCAACGTTTGGCATCGAAGTGGCATTAGTCTACAGACAAAGTTGAAGGTATACAGAGCTGCGGTGCTTCCAGTGCTGCTTTATGCATGTGAAACATGGACTGTATACAGGCGCCACGTAAAAAAAGCTCAACCACTTCCATACAGTCTGTCTCAGGAAGATAATGAACATCAAATGGCAAGACAAGATCCCGGATACCGCCGTTCTTGACAGAGCTGGTATCCCTAGCATCGATACTATTCTGATGCAGTCACAGATTCGCTGGGCAGGTCATGTAGTCCGCATGCCAGACCATCGACTGCCAAAGATACTCTTTTATGGTGAGATGCAGAAGGGTAGACGCTCCCATGGTGGCCAGAAAAAGCGCTTCAAAGACACGCTTAAGGCTTCATTAAAAACCTTTGACATAAACCCAGACACATGGGAAGCTGCTGCGCAAGACCGAACTGCCTGGCGCACATCTCTTCGTAAAGGTGCAGTGGCATGCAAATCTTCCAGAAGAGCAGCAGCGGAACAGCGGAGACAAGCTAGAAAAGATCGTGAAATAAAACCTTCACATGAAGCAAACATTCCCTGCCCACACTGTCCGAGATCCTTCCAGGCCTGCATCGGGCTCATCAGTCACCTTCGTTTTCCTAGACTATCCTAACATCCTAATAATTGGATGAACAGAGTGGTCTTCATCACCTGTGATGGATGAACAACACAAAACAAAGACAGATGCACGTGGATAAACACCGGACCTCTTTGATGTGAGACGAGCGGGCAAAATATTTTCCCGTGTACTCTCTGATGTTCGTACAAACAGGGGGAGATCAACTCTTTGATCTCCAGAAGCAGGCTAAAATTTCGGAAGAAACCCTGCTACGTAAAGCTTTTCTCTGGGGAAATGTGTGCTGGTGCTATGCCCTAGAGTGTGAAAAGTAACATCCTCTAGAGATCATAATAACATAATGTATATAAACTGCGTCTTCTCAAAACAGTTATCAGCTGTCGCTCAGAATTTTTAGGAGTCTAAACACGTAGTCTAGAACCATTGTGGAAAATGTGTTAATAGTTTCCTGGGGATTGTTATTCTGATTTGTGGTAATATAAATTTGTGCTTAAGCGTGATTTGATGTGTTAAGTTTGTAGCAAAATATGCGAGAATGTAGCAAAATATGCGAGAATAAACGCTCAATTCAGTACGATTTAGGCATAAAACGATAATAAATACATTAGCCCGCATGTGTCTGACGGTTGTCATCTTCGAAGCCAGCAGCGTTGCCTTTTGCACAGTGCTAAGCCTATAGAACGATTTCACGGAAAAAGTCTGACACGCTTTAGTTTCGTTTTCGAGAAACACTACTAATATTCAACTTTGTCCAATCTGCTGTATACACTTTGTAGTCTAGCATTACAATTAACTATTGGCGGAAGAGTGCCGCAATATAGCTATCTGAAGTAACACTTTTGTCAACTTTGTAGCAAAATTAGTAGGAATCCTTACATTTTTTGGTAATATTACACGATACAATGCTAACTAGTAACGCAAATCTTAAACCCGCCCCGTCTAACCCCAGCTTCGCACACAGTCTGCAACGCATATATTCACACTGCGAAAAAAGCCAACCAAGGCATAACCACGCAGACAGTTTTATTTCCTTCTCGTGGTAGCATTTCTGATGTAACTAAAACAAGTTAGTTATTTGAAAAAATACATGCTCGCAAGATGAAGGAGGGGAAAGATGGCGGACTTGTGTAAAATTTTAGTTGACGATGGACGATGACAAAAATTGGAAATTTTAAACCATTAGGAAGTTCCCCATAAGAATTATATGGTAGTATGACGTAAAGTTAGCTGAGTAAGAATGTACTTTAAAATATATGATATTCCCAGTATTAGAGAAGTTATTGAAGAAATACTAATCTCTAAGACCACACGACCAGACACACTGCCGTTCCTGCTCATGTTTTTTTTTGGTAACGTTAGGGGGACGCGAGCTGGAAAAAGAGGCAGGGAGGTACATTCAAATTAGCTTGAGGTGAACAGAGTATGAATGGGAAAGGGAAACGGTAGGAGAAATGTAATCCTAAACGTAATATCTTTTTGTATTGGGCATGACTAGAGCAGACTAGCCAATCGACCACCAGTTATTCAAAATTATTTTGGTTTTTCATTCAAACTGCTTTTGAATTCAAGTAGTAGAACGTTACGATTGGCTAGTGCTGGTAGATATTAGCAAAAGGCTTTGACTATTCATTGCCAGTTGAACTAAAATTTTTATACAGATACGCTGAAAAACAGCTGTGTTAATTTTAAACTTAAATAAAGAATAAATTCACAGTTTGTGCAGTTCAGAGGAAGCTGAGGCCATTTCTTCACAAAATCAGCGTCATTTGTTTATATATTTCTTGATTGTGGTAAGGATATTTTATGAAATTTAATATGTTTGGTCCAACTACAAAGTTAGATACTGTTATTGGGGAAAAAGTGAAGGACATGTCGGAAGCAGACATTGGTGAGTCCACACATTAAACGGTATCTGACTGATGTATGTTGTTATAATTATGTTGACATATTATTGTATTAAAATAGTTTAGCAAGCCTCTGTGTTCAATGAACACTGTTTAACATGCCTGAAGCAAATATAAGTGTAAAGAAAAGAAGAGAAGATCATATCAGAGGAAATGTGGTTACTCCACATTATTGTATGGAGGAAAAGTATGTGAACGTACAGTGGAGTATCTACTATGAGGACTTGAGGTGTGGTCACAACCAGGTGGGAGTCCTGTACAATTCGAGGCGAG
Source organism: Oreohelix idahoensis (assembly GCA_024509875.1). Classification (NCBI taxonomy): domain Eukaryota; kingdom Metazoa; phylum Mollusca; class Gastropoda; order Stylommatophora; family Oreohelicidae; genus Oreohelix; species Oreohelix idahoensis. The sequence continues at coordinate 52,796 of JAMPIV010022861.1, forward strand.
TGCATTTGTAAGGCACGCGAGGCTGACCCCATACCCACGTAGGGAATTAAGTGTTAGAATAAATTATCAGAGATAAAAGGCCAGGGTGTCCTTTTGTTGCAGAGGGTCTATGTTCCTGTTGCCGGCTGGTGACAGGAAACCTGCTGAGTGCTTATAAACGCCAACCAGTCACCAACCAGACTTATATGCTGTTGAATATCCAGTAGGAGCTTTGGAGAGTGTTGACTTGAAATTTCTGCAACTACCCATCGTATTATCTTACAACAAGGACTCTCAGGTGAAGAGTAAAACATCTGGGGCATCTCTGACAGTTTCTTGTGTTTCAAAATATTACACAGGAATTTTATGGGGGTATGAGGAACTACAGCCCTCATATACAGTGACTCTCCCGGTAGATAACTAAAGTGAACTAATTTAATATTCCATACAGGAAGAACATTTATAATACATAATAACTTTTAGTTATTGGGCAGATTGTCCCAACAGTTTTAATTGTTCCTTTTCTGTAAACTATCTTGTCCTTATTTTCAAAGACCTGTCCACAAGCTATGAATGGACAGGCAAAATAAATTGTAAATATTCGTTCAAAGAAAAACTGCTAGTTATTAACTTTTTTTATAGAAACTTAAAGTGTTTGATTGTTGTGTACCATCATTCATTTCTCCCCTAGACACTAGGTACACCATACACCATACACTAGAGCCAGAAGATTGACCGTGTGAGACCTAGGGAGGTAGCGTTAGGTTCTCTGCACATAATTCATCATCATCATCTATAGAGTCAGAGACCTACATTTGCTTGACCTCACACGGTTATAGCAGACAACTTTTCATTCTTTTTAGGATACCATCATAACCTCCCCAGCAAAATCAACTTTGCTACATAAATTGGTAGGCTTGTCCGGGCATCTGAATTTCTCTTAGTACTACATTCATTGGGGTCTGGGGTTTAGCTTTAACAACAGTCTATTTTCCCAGGTAATCCCCATATAGTATTACCCAAGATTTGGGTAGTGAAGAAAGTGTCAGAGCCCAGATTTAATTAAGTAAATCTATAATTAGTTAGAGATTTTGTTAGAACATTTTGTACTTATTAGAATGGCAGATATGGCCAAGTTTCTCTCTGCTGCTGTGCAGACTGCGAAAGAAATGAACATGGGGGTCAAACTTTGATTCAATTTGTAACTTCAGAATGTGACAAGTATAATGAAAGAGAAGATAAGAAGTTAGAAGCAGAAAGAAAGTTGGAGGCTGAAAAAGAAATTAAGAGGCTGCAGATTGAGGCTGACAAGGAGGCTAGGGCATTGGAGGCTGAGACTAAGAAAATACAGATAGAAGCAGAAGAGAAAAGATTGACTGCCGAGAGGGAAGCAGAAAAGGAGGAGAAAAGATTACAGAGGGAGCATGAGCTACGACTAAGGGAGTTAGAAATTCAAGGCCATGCTCCTGAAAATGGTGCTAGCCCTTTTGCCTCAGATGCCACTACTAGTCAGGGAGCCTCAACCTCAGCTATGGGTTTTCATGTAGACCATTTTGTTGAGAAAGACGATGACATAGAAGGATATTTAAGCAGGTTTGAACTTTTAGCTACTACTTATGGGTTAGAAAGAGAAAGATAGGGGGTAAAGTTGTCTCAGGGACTTCGGGGAACAGCTTATGAAGTGTTTTCCAAAATGAGCAGGGATGACCAAGACAACCATGACATGTTGAAGCAAGCTCTTCTTTTAAGATATGAAAAGAACGGAGAGTTTTATAGAAAGAAATTTAGGAATGCCAGGCTACTGTCGGGTGAGACCTATCACCAGTTCTCCGCCCGGTTGGAAACGTATATGGAGAAATGGGCTACTCTAGGGAAAACCCAAGATCTCAAAGAGATGATACTCATTGAACAGATGAGAGAGTCCATGGCTCCAGACATGAGAAAGTTTCTCATGGAACAGGGTGCAGAGAGGCTGGGTGAGATAATAAATGTCACTGAGAGGTATCAGACAGCCCAGGCAGAGGTAGCTGGCACAAAGAAGAAACAAACAGATCAGAGTAAGGCCCCTCAAACCCATAATAACTTCGAAAATAAAAATAGGCAGAACTTCGATAGGCCTCGAAATGAATTTAAGAATAGACCCTCACAATTCAATGATAGAAGAAATGATGAAAGAAAACCTTTTAACCAAGGAAAGAGGTATTGTAAAAATTGTCGGATGGACAACCATAACACTGAAAATTGTGGAAGGAGACCTGTAGTAATGGCCACGCTCCAGGTCAGGTCGACTCATAAGAAAGAGGAGGAACCACCAAAAACAATGTCTCGTAAACAGTGGAGAAAGGCACAGGCTGAAGATAGGTCACTGAAGCCGGGTTTTGAAAAACTCCAAAAACTCCATACCCCTCCAAGGAAAGGAGATTTCTATTTGGATGATGGACTGCTTTGCAGGGCGGATAAAGCAGGAATATCCGGGTGTGGACAGGTAGTAGTGCCATCGAAATATAGGGCACAAATTATGAGACAAACACATGTTCTAGATGGTGAACACCAGAAGATGGGCACCACATGCCAAAGAACATCTGTTGGATATTTCTGGCCCGGAGAAATTGATGACATAAGAAAATTTATCGAGGACTGCGAACAGTGCAGCACAAACAATTCCACAGGGTGGAAAAATAATGACCATATGCAAGAGAAGCATTATGGCAAACCGGGACCAGAAAATAAAGAGGGAACACCCACACGTGGGAAAAGGAACCAGGACCTAGAAACGCCACGCGGCAAACTTAGGCCTGGAAAGAAAAATAATTATAATAAAGTGGACGAAGGGGAATGGGAACCCCCGTTTCACAGACAGTCTTCGCTAAAATGTTTTACAATGGCTACTATGCAGCGAGTACAAAGAACTGTTATACCCCAGAATAAGCTGACGATCCCTCGGTCGGATTTATGTAAACGGGAGGAAGAAAAAAGAGAGCGAAGTTCTCTCAATTTGAATTTGAACCTGAGGGGAGACAACCCCAGGAAACAAATTGGTAGTGGTAGATTCTTGTGTGGTGACACAAGAAAGAAACGTCCGCAAAACAGAGCTTCCAATGTAAAGGACCTGACAGGTGCCATGAATACTATGTCAGAAAAATTAAAAGTCCATATGTAGCTTTGCTAAGGACCTGGACAGATGAGAAGGCAGAGGAGACTGTTACCTCATCATACCAATATGTGAACGAACTGACCACTCGTTTAAAAACCAGTTGGAAACTGGCAAATGAAAATTTGAGACAAGCCAGGAAAAAGCATGCTGCTTATTATAATAAAAAAGCGAAGGATCGAGAACTTGCTGTAGGGGAGAAGGTACTTCTTCTATTGCCAGGCAGCAACAATAAACTTCAGATCGGATGGCAAGGGCCATATACAGTTCTGGAAAAGGTATCCAGAACCAATTATAAGATAGACAAAAAGGGAAAAGAGAAAGTCTATCATGTGAACCTTTTGAAGAAATATCTGGACAGACAAATCCAGGAGGGATCACATTTAATGGCCTTGTCTATAGCAACCGAGATGAAAAATGAACCTCTCTCCTCGGTTGAATATCCACTGAAAACCAGTGAAACGTTTGCACAGGTGAAAATCAGTAATCACCTGACAAAAGGACAGAAGGAGAAGGTTCAACAGGTCCTTGAGAAACATACAGATGTGCTAACTGATAAACCGGGGCCCACAAATTTGCTGTCATATGATATGAAACTACTAGACCCAGCACCCATCTGTATGAGGCCTTATTCTATTCCGTTCGCTAAGGAAAAAGCTTTGAAAGAGGAGATTGATTATCTGTTAAAAGAAGGGATTATTTCTCACAGTGAGTCTCCTTACAGTTCCTGTGTGGTTCTGTTGCGGAAACCATCAGGAGAACATAGACTGTGCATAGATTACAGGAAACTGAATGCTGTCACAGAAGGTCAGGTGGATCCATTACCTGATACTACTCAACTTTTTGCTAGGCTGAACAAGGCAAAATATTTCTCTAAGGTGGATCTTAGCAAAGGATATTACCAGATTCCAGTAAAGCCTGAGGTTCGACCTTATTTGGCCTTTAGCACCTCGGAAGGTCATTATGAGTTCAACATGTTACCATTTGGTTTGAAAAATGCCCCGAGTGTGTTTTCTAGGATGATGCGAAAATTGCTGGATCCCCTGAAAAATCCATGTATTTCGAATTTTATGGATGATATCCTCATTGCTACGGAAACATTTGAGGAACACGTTACCTCTTTGAATATGCTGTTTGATAGACTCAGAGAGGCTAACTTAACCGCTAGGCCAACCAAAGGCTGTATTGGTTGTAAAGAGTTGGAATTCTTGGGACATACAGTACATCAGGGTAGCATGATCCCTGATCCCAAGAATCTGGACAAACTAAAAAGAGCACCTAGACCACAAAGAAAAAAAGATGTGCGATCTTTCGTGTCTCTGTGTGGTTTTTACCAAAAATATATCAAACATTTTAACTCTATATGTGCTCCTTTGACCGATTTAACTCGCAAAGGTCAACCTGATACTATAATTTGGACAGCACAGTGTGAATTGGCTTACCAGGAGTTAAAAGAGAAACTTACAAGCAGGCCAGTGTTGCAACTGCCTGACTTGACTAAAGAATTTATTGTGAGAAATGACGCAAGCAATGTAGGCCTGGGCGCTACATTATTGCAAAGGTCTTCCTCACAAGATGGGGAATTGAACCCAGTCGCTTATGCTAGCCGCAAATTGAACAAGGCGGAAAGAAATTACTCAACCAGTGAAAAGAATGTCTCGCTTTAATATGGGCTATAAAGAAATTCCAGATTTATTTATATGGCCGGACATTTGTGGTCCAAACGGATCATTCTCCCCTCGTGTTCTTGTCACAGGCCAAGCATGAAAATTCTAGATTATTGAGATGGTCTCTCTTGTTGCAACCATACTCATTTTTAATAGAATACATTCCCGGCATTTGAACGTTGGCGCAGACTTTTTGAGCAGACATCCTTATGATGAAGATCAGAAAAACGAATAAGACTTCATGGAGCTAAGTTATCTCGCATATTATAACCCGCAAATGAATGCATGTTTTAGGATGGGAGGTGTGTAGCAAAATATGCGAGAATAAACGCTCAATTCAGTACGATTTAGGCATAAAACGATAATAAATACATTAGCCCGCATATGTCTGACGGTTGTCATCTTCGAAGCCAGCAGCGCTGCCTTTTGCACAGTGCTAAGCCTAGAGAACGATTTCACGGAAAAAGTCTGACACGCTTTAGTTTCGTTTTCGAGAAACACTACTAATATTTAACTGTGCCCAATCTGCTGTATACACTTTGTAGTCTAGCCTTACAATTAACTATTGGCGGAAGAGTGCCGCAACATAGCTATCTGAAGTAACACTTTTGTCAACTTTGTAGCAAAATTAGTAGGAATCCTTACATTTTTGGGTAATATTACATGATACAATGCTAACTAGTAACGCAAATCTTAAACCCGCCCCGTCTAACCCCCGCTTCGCACACAGTCTGCAACGCATATATTCACACTGCGAAAAAGCCAGCCAAGGCATAACCACGAAGACAGTTTTATTTCCTTTTCGTGGTAGCATTTCTGATGTAACTAAAACAAGTTAGTTATTTGAAAAAATACATGCTCGCAAGATGAAGGAGGGGAAAGATGGCGGACTTGTGTAAAATTTTAGTTGACGATGGACGATGACAAAAATTGGAAATTTTAAACCATTAGGAAGTTCCCCATAAGAATTATATGGTAGTATGACGTAAAGTTAGCTGAGTAAGAATGTACTTTAAAATATATGATATTCCCAGTATTAGAGAAGTTATTGAAGAAATACTAATCTCTAAGACCACACGACCAGACACACTGGCGTTCCTGCTCATGTTTTTTTGGTAACGTTAGGGGGACGCGAGCTGGAAAAAGAGACAGGGAGGTACATTCAAATTAGCTTGAGGTGAACAGAGTATGAATGGGAAAGGGAAACGGTAGGAGAAATGTAATCCAAAACGTGATATTTTTTGTAGTTGGCATGACTAGAGCAGACTAGCCAATCGACCACCAGTTATTCAAAATTATTTTGGTTTTTCATTCAAACTGCTTTTGAATTCAAGTAGTAGAACGTTACGATTGGCTAGTGCTGGTAGATATTAGTAAAGGCTTTGATTATTCATTGCCAGTTGAACTAAAATTTGTATACAGATACGCTGAAAAACAGCTGTGTTAATTGTAAACTTAAATAAAGAATAAATTCACAGTCTGTGCAGTCTGGAGGAAGCTGAGGCCATTTCTTCACAAAATCAGCGTCACTTGTTTATATATTTCTTGATTGTGGTAAGGATATTTTATGAAATTTAATATGTTTGGTCCAACTACAAAGTTAGATACTGTTATTGGGGAAAAAGTGAAGGACATGTCGGAAGCAGACATTGTTGAGTCCACACATTAAACGGTATCTGACTGATGTATGTTGTTATAATTATGTTGACATATTATTGTATTAAAATAGTTTAGCAAGCCTCTGTGTTCAGTGAACACTGTTTAACATGCCTGAAGCAAATATAAGTGTAAAGAAAAGAAGAGAAGATCATATCAGAGGAAATGTGGTTACTCCACATTATTGTATGGAGGAAAAGTATGTGAACGTACAGTGGCGTATCTATTATAAGGACTTGAGGTGTGGTCACAACCAGGTGAGAGTCCTGTACAATTCGGGGCGAGTGCATTTGTAAAGCACGCGAGGCTGACCCCATACCCACGTAGGGAATTAAGTGTTAGAATAAATGATCAGAGATAAAAAGCCAGGGTGTCCTTTTGTTGCAGAGGGTCTATGTTCCTGTTGCCGGCTGGTGACAGGAAACCTGCTGAGTGCTTATAAACGCCAACCAGTCTCCAACCAGACTTATATGCTGTTGAATATCCAGTAGGAGCTTTGGAGAGTGTTGACTTGAAATTTCTGCAACTACCCATCGTATTATCTTACAACAAGGACTCTCAGGTGAAGAGTAAAACATCTGGGGCATCTCTGACAGTTTCTTGTGTTTCAAAATATTACACAGGAATTTTATGGGGGTATGAGGAACTACAGCCCTCATATACAGTGACTCTCCCGGTAGATAACTAAAGTGAACTAATTTAATATTCCATACAGGAAGAACATTTATAATACATAATAACTTTTAGTTATTGGGCAGATTGTCCCAACAGTTTTAATTGTTCCTTTTCTGTAAACTATCTTGTCCTTATTTTCAAAGACCTGTCCACAAGCTATGAATGGACAGGCAAAATAAATTGTAAATATTCGTTCAAAGAAAAACTTAACTGCTAGTTATTAACTTTTTTTATAGAAACTTAAAGTGTTTGATTGTTGTGTACCATCATTCATTTCTCCCCTAGACACTAGGTACACCATACACCATACACTAGAGCCAGAAGATTGACCGTGTGAGACCTAGGGAGGTAGCGTTAGGTTCTCTGCACATAATTCATCCTCATCATCTATAGAGTCAGAGACCTACATTTGCTTGACCTCACACGGTTATAGCAGACACCTTTTCATTCTTTTTAGGATATCATCATAACCTCCCCAGCAAAATCAACTTTGCTACAGAGAATAAACGCTCAATTCAGTACGATTTAGGCATAAAACGATAATTAATACATTAGCCCGCATGTGTCTGACGGTTGGCATCTTCGAAGCCAGCAGCGCTGCTTTTTGCACAGTGCTAAGCCTATAGAACGATTTCACGGAAAAAGTCTGACACGCTTTAGTTTCGTTTTCGAGAAACACTACAAATAGTTAATTTTTGCAGAATCTGCTGCATACACTTTGTAGTCTAGCCTTACAATTAACTATTGGCGGAAGCATGCCGCAATATAGCTATCTGAAGTAACACTTTTGTCAACTTTGTAGCAAAATTAGTAGTAATCCTTACATTGTTTGGTAGTATTACACGATACAATGCTAACTAGTAACGCAAATTCTTAAACCCGCCCCGTCTACACCCCGCTTCGATGACACAGTCTGCAACGCATATATTCACACTGCGAAAAAGCCAGCCAAAGCATAACCACGCAGACAATTTTATTTCCTCCTAGTGGTAGCATTTCTGATGTAACTAAAACAAGTAGTTATTTGAAAGATACATGCTCGCAAGATGAAGGAGAGGAAAGATGGCGGACTTGTGTTAAATTTTAGTTGACGATGGACGATGACAAAAATTGGAAATTTTAAACCATTATGAAGTTCCCCATAAGAATTATATGATAGTATGACGTAGAGTTAGCTGAGTAAGAATGTACTTTCAATAATATGATAGTCCCAGTATTAGAGAAGTTACTGAAGAAATACTACTATCTAGGAACACACGACCTGACACACTGGCGTTCCTGCTCATGTTTTTTTTGGTAACGTTAGGGAGACGCGAGCTGGAAAAAGAGGCAGGGAGGTACATTCCAATTTGCTTGGGGTGAACAGAGTATGAATGGGAAAGGGGAGCGGTAGGAGAAATGTAATCCTAAACGTAATATCTTTTTGTATTGGGCATGACTAGAGCAGACTAGCCAATCGACCACCAGTTATTCAAAATTATTTTGGTTTTTCATTCAAACTGCTTTTGAATTCAAGTAGTAGAACGTTACGATTGGCTAGTGCTGGTAGATATTAGCAAAAGGCTTTGACTATTCATTGCCAGTTGAACTAAAATTTTTATACAGATACGCTGAAAAACAGCTGTGTTAATTTTAAACTTAAATAAAGAATAAATTCACAGTTTGTGCAGTTCAGAGGAAGCTGAGGCCATTTCCTGACAAAATCAGCGTCATTTGTTTATATATTTCTTGATTGTGAGGGTCTATGTTCCTGTTGCCGGCTGGTGACAGGAAACCTGCTGAGTGCTTATAAACGCCAACCAGTCTCCAACCAGACTTATATGCTGTTGAATATCCAGTAGGAGCTTTGGCGAGTGTTGAACATGAAATTTCTGCAACTACCCATTGTATTATCTTACAACAAGGACTCCCAGGTGAAGAGTAAAACATCTGGGCATCTCTGACATTTTCTTGTGGTTCAAAATATTACACAGGAATTTTATGGGGTAGGATGAACTACAGCCCTCATATACAGTGACTCTCCCGGTAGATAACTAAAGTGAACTCTGTAATATTTCACCCAGGAAGGACATTTATAAATTAGATAACTAAAGTGACTAATTTAATATTTCATACAGGAAGGACATTTATAACTACATAATAACTTTTAGTTATTGGGCAGATTGTCCCAACATTTTTTAATTGTTCTTTTCTGTAAACTATCTTGTCCTTATTTTATAAGACCTGTCCACAAGCTATGAATGGACAGGCAAAATAAATTGTAAATATTTGTTCAAAGAAAAACTAAACTGCTAGTTATTAACTTCTTTAATAGAAACTTAAAGTGTTTGATTGTCATGTACCATCATTCATTTCTCCCCTAGACACTAGGTACAACATACACTAGAGCCAGAAGAGTGACCGTTTGAGACCTAGGGAGGTAGCTGTAGGTTCTCTGCACATAATTCATCATCATCATCCATAGAGTCAGAGGCCTACATTTGCTTGACCTCACACGGTTATAGCAGACACCTTTTCATTCTTTTAGGATACCATCATAACCTCCCCAGCAAAATCAACTTTGCTACAAAGTTTTACCATTATACTTCACGGTGATTTCCTAGCGTTAAAACTAGGAATATAAATAACGCGTAGCTATTTGTTTACCAGTTGTTCAGTGTTAAGTCATATTTTGAGTCAGAGTTAAGTGTTAAAGATTTTTATGTACGGGGCTGTTTTTTCTAGTAAGCACGTTTAAAGTAATGTGTTGATTTTTGTTTGGGTACTTTTTGTACGCTATGTTTTTCTCGAACATTGCTCAACTGAGTAGGTGTAAGTCTTTTTTATAAAAAAATAAAGAAAGTGTTCGAAGGTTCTTAGTGGTAGTTTGGGGGAGATACGGATGAGCTAAGCTCAGTTCTCAAGCGGTTAGTTCGCGCATGAGCAATTTTTACTGAGTTGTACTGAGAGACTGTGATCTCGGGATTAGTATGTACCTGGCAGAGCTTCAAGACAGTTGTTTAGTCTCGTTAGTGTGACCAGAGGATATTTTTGAAGAGAATATATTATTGAAGTGAATAGATAGATTATTGAAGGGAATGTTTTTTCTCCCAGGAGATTTATTATTCTAATGCCATGGATTACGTTGGCGCATTGATGTACCTAGTATTATGATGTATGCAATTTCTTTCTTGATGGATTTTTTGTACTTACACGATTTATCATTCTAATGCCATGGATTACATTGGCTCATTGATGTACCTAGTATTATGATGTATGCAATTTCTTTCTTGATGGATTTTTTGTACTTACACGATTTATCATTCTAATGCCACGGATTACGTTGGCTCATTGATGTACCTAGTATTATGATGTATGCAATTCCTTTCCTGATGGATTTTTGTACTCACACGATTTATCATTCTAATGCCATGGATTACGTCAGCTTATATGAACTGTATTGTAAGTTGCGGTGTACGCAACCAAGCTCTGGATATTTAAGATGCTATGATTTACGGTGTTTTCTGCAATCTATTTGCCATGGATTTTGTATGCCGTTATAACTTGTGACAGTGTGCTGTTCCTGATGTCTACGTTACCGTGACAATAAACTGTATATTGTGAGTTGGAAACCATTGGTCTTACCCGTTGGTCTATTGCTAACTATCGTTACTGTGGTGTGGATGATGGCAATGTAAACAAACTTAAAGTACCCATGACATTCACCTATATTTATACATATTTACACACGTGTCGGCCACCTGTAAGCCCGACCAAGGCTGATCGTATTTATCAGCGAATGTATTAACTTTGTCTAACCGTGCCACCCTTACTCACGGAAGTATCTACACAGTAACATAAGTGATGGCCTGTGTGGCTTGTTATAGAGAACATATATATATTAACATAAGTGTCTATTGATCCTGTCTACAAAGAAACACACGTCGCAACATTCAGTTTAATGATAATTTTACCACCCGCTTTATCACATAAGAAGATACGGTTTAGCTGACTAATTAATACACTAGGCGTGACTGATAAGTGACATAAAAGTATTCGCGTTTATTTCATTTGTGAAATTATATAAGTGACTGTTATTTAAATATCATGCGACTGAACAAACGGACGCCGACATCTAATAGCTATTAATGACCGGCGATATTCGTTAAGTGCGCGTAGGGATAATTAAATCATAACTGACATTGTGCGCTGATCGTTGACCGGAACAGGAGGGGAAAGGCTGCATGCCTCAACCAAACTTGCACCCGCTAAGCGATAGCGATAGGATAGGCTAGAGACACCGTGTGCCTTTTAACTTTAATCAGGACTGACGGAGAGGATGAGAGATCGTCTCGTCCCCTTCCGTGTGTATATATGTAGAGATATAATAGTAGCATTTTTTCATAATGTTCTCTATTCTCGCAGACCTGATCAAACGGCGACCAGCGGGCTATTTTGATCTATTGTGGGCTATTTTGACCCGGTTTCTTCATCTACTGATTGATTAATGTTGTCCTCTTCTTTGCTTACGCTTCCCCAAGTTCAGTTGTGAACAGGACCGACCAAAGAGACAAATTAACATTCTAAATATTTAAAGTTAACTGGACTTACAAATACCCAGATATTCATTCAATTTTATTAGCCCACTGAGGCGTAACAAAATTAACATTTTCATCTGACTTTTGACAGTCGTATCATCGGAGGGACTGGGGCCAATTTGGGAGATACAACCCCTGGCAATATATGTATTCAGGCATTAGATGTCCAAGAGATTTCTTCACCAAGAATAGGGTAAGCGTGATTGATGTGGCCACGTATGACAGAGAGGGTGAATATTTCTTAGTTACAGAAAAACTGTACCATCATTTATTTTCTTTGCTTAAACCTGTTTACTTTACTGGATAGCATTTAGTAGGAACTTTGTTCTTTTCTTTACTGTCTTTGCTGTAACATAGTGCTAACCTTTGACCTTTGGGGTTATTAACTTGTTGGGTTCTTTTCTCAATAAGGGGGAAGGGCACATGTATTCTGTTAATTTTCTATACATGTAATTCTGATTTTTTTATATCTTTCTTTAGATATTCGATGTTGCAAAGTTTAAATGATAATAAACAAAAAGAACTTAACTTTGTGTGTTGGTCAGACCCATACCCAATTTACCATAGTTTTTCACGTTTGTGTGTCTTGTTGTCACATAGCTGTGTGTGTGTGGGTTTAGTGAAACTTATATTTCTAGATATAGGGAGGTGCAAGATTGTCTTATACTAAAAGATAGTCGTATAGATAGGCTGGACTAGAGAAACTACTCATTCCAGAGACAGATCTTCTCCTTAAACTATTCACTCGTGAAAATCTATTTTCTTACACCTTTACTTCTCACGTGCTTATCACTATCTACTATACTCAGGCGGGACCATAAATAACTTTAAAACCTAACTAAAATTCACGACAGGGTCTACTCAAATCATGTATACACTGATTAAGCAGCGTATATTACGTTGAGGTGGCCACGGTTGCTTCATGGAAGCTGGTTGCATCCCCACAGATATTTTCTACGGAAAGATGGCAAAAGGATAGTAGAGCCACCGCAGCTGAGGTTCAAAGATGTGTAGAAGAGAGACACGAAGGCGATGGACATAAATCGAGCATCCTGGGATAAAGAAGACGCCGATCGCACTAAGTGGAGATGCTCCCTACGACATCGCTTCAGACTGGGTGAAAAGAGGCCAATACATCAAGAAGAAGAAAAAAGAACAAGTTAGAAGAAGGACCAAAAAAATAGAAGTTGAGGGTAATCACCTCAAGAGCGCATCATCCCCATATATGTGTGTGTGTGAGTGTGTGTGTGCGTGCGTGTGCGTATATGCGTGACCCAACACAAAGCACTAACAACAGAAATCAAACAGACAGTATGAGACTAGGCGTAAATAAAAATAAATGACACAGTTTGAAAATGTACATTATACATTGTCAACGAAAAACGCTATTATAAAACACAGCACAATAAATTCATTGTGCACGTCGTAATAACAGACACGACGTGCCCTAATTAAAATCAATGCAGCCCTGAATTATTTAAAAGGGTGGGGGGAGGGGGGGGGCGCCGGAAGCGGATGAATAACCCGGAGGTCTCATAATCTCCTCGTTCACGTTAAGCTTATGTTACGATAACCAGATAGTATAGAGACAGCGATGTCGCCCAATCAACGTTCAACTCGCATCGTCTCTCTTCGACATCAGTGCATCTTTCGATGCACAGGCCACAGACAGTTCCTTCAAGTATTGTTCTCTCCCTGTGGATTTAAATTTGCTGATTCCATCTAAGTGAACATCAATTATAATCAAATATTTCTTATTCTTCCTCTGAATCCGTTGCCACTTCCGCAACATGAAAAGCGAAAGTCAGCAGAGCAAATTAAACGTAGCGATGTGACCAAAAAAAAAAAAAGATAAAGAAGTGAGCGGGACAATTTTCCTCTTTCACTCTCTATGGCCTCAGGTAGTGACAGTTTATTTTTTAAATATGAAAACTTCAAAAATCAAACACCAGCTCATACAACACAGCTAAGGAAAGCCTGGTTTCGCTATGAGAAACCTAACTTCTATTGATGTTTTTACCGCAAAAGCCTAACAATGGCTATCTTAAAAGCGTATAAGCTTGGAGCAGTGTTTCTGCATACGGTAAAACTTGTACCAATGTGGATCAGTTTTTTTATTTGTTTGGTGAAAGAATGCCCTGAACAAAAAAATTAAAGCAAGGACTTCGCCACAACTAGAGACAATATTTTTAACAGGTTTCACAAACATCACATTATTTGTTACAATAACCGGCCGAATGTAACAGAAGATGAAAGTAAAACAATAAGGCATACAATAAACAATTAATGGAATGAGACCGTTATAAAAGCTGAATACCTTCGGGACTGGGTAGAACGGGGAAAGCGGGATTGACAGCTCTCAAATGAGTGAAGCCTAAATGTAATAGCTGGATCTGTACAAGAAGACGGACATGACGAATAATCTACAGCAGGGGAAAACAGTGGACGTAAGAGGAGGAACAGGAACAGAAAGTAGGAAAAAACAAAGTAAAGAAGAAAGAAACAAGAAGACGCAAGAGGAAGAGATGATGAAGATTAAGCAAAAGGAGAAAAAACGTGCGGAAAAAAGAGATGTGTGGGGAAAAAAGACGAAGGAAAATGATAAAAGAAAGAGAAATGTGTCCAGGAAGGTATACCCGGAGAAGAGGTGGAGAACGAACGAACTTTATTTTCAAAAGGTTGAGAATAGGGCGCGCAGGCCCGTCTAACATTCTGCCCTTCCTCTCTTTCTCATCTTGAAAAGTTAAGAGCTATAAGGTCAAAGAGAAAAGAGATGAAGGCAAATAAGATAAATCCGGGAGAAGAATAACTTAAACAACAAGGAGAAGAACTGGGACTGATTAGACAACGTTAAATAAGAGGAGTAGAAAGAGAAAAGCGACAAGAAGGCAAGAACCCTTGCAGAGGGAGAAGAACCCTTCACGATTAAAAAAAAAAATTTAACTACACCGTCACAAATGTCTTCCGACTCTTCATTTAAATGGTGCGCGCTGAACCAGGTCACGTGTTAAGAGGTTTCATGATAACCAGCCCATTGTATGCTAACAAATCTACGACTGTTCCACTGACTGACATCGATTTCCACAAGACAATGGTCGATATTATCATCGCTGGTACCAACGCCGTACTGGGCGTTTAACCGCAAGAAAGTACTTAACTAATGTAGCCTTTATAAAGTATAATCGATGTCTGCAAGCAAAGATACGATTAAACATCTACCGTATATGATAATGACCGATGACAACTGGGAGGTTTTTCCCTTCCGCGTCAAGCAAAACTGGGTAATAGCAAGTCGTGTTATATGGAATATCCTTTTAATTGACCAAAACAAAAGGTACTGTTAAACTTCTGCATCATTCTATAAAATCTCATCTGGTATTTGTAATATGTTGCTTCATAAATGAATATTCCTGCGTAGATTCCTCTTTGTGGTGAGAGGCCCGTTTCCAGATCAGTTCAGGAAGTCACCTCTCCTCGTCAAGGCAAGAATCTTCAAGTATCGATCTCAAGCTTTGAACCACAATCTAGTAGTACAGTAAACGGTCTTTCCGGGTCGAACCGCAAATAGTCGGGTCGCCTCGCACTGGTACCACAAACCCAATCCTAGACTTCTGGCTCAGTAGAATAGTCTTGGCAACTTAATACAGATGCCGCGAACACACGTCTGGGGTATTATTTCTATTTTAGAAATCGCTCTGTGACTTGTGAGCGGTTCTGTTGAATTCCGGGTTCCGTATTAATACTGGCGAGTTTTCTCCTGAACTCCGCCCATGCCGGTCCCAAGCCCGGATGAAAAAGGAGGAGGGCGGCCTGCATGGAGGCCGTAAGGAGGCAGCCCCTCCACCATGCAAAGGCACAACAGGCCAATCACCTGTTTGTCTTAAACTATGATTACGAGAAATACAAGAGAGAAAACCGGACTGATTCTAAAGGCGACGAACTGGAACGGACTACGGACTACGACTTATGGAACTTGGAACACAAGAAGTGTAAATGGGAAGGAAGAGGAGCTGGTGGAGGAGATGAGGAAAGCAAAACTGGAGATCCTGGCTGTGACGGAAACGAAGAGAGAGGGACAGGGAGTCGTGGATCTCGGTGGCGGCACGTTGCTCTACGGTGGTGTGCCCATATCTGAAAGAGCTAGGGGGGGCGTGGGTTGCATTGTGGCCCAAAATCAAAGAGATAGTATCGGGGGATGGAGCTTTGTCTCGGAGCGCATTATGGTTGTGAAACTAAAAGAGGGAGAGACCGTGGTCAGCCTGGTCGTGGTGTGTGGGCCAAGTGGGGATGGGGGAGCGGAGGTCAAGGAGGAATTCTTCGAGCTGCTTCAGGGGACAGTGGATGACTGCCTAGATGAAGTTATTATGCTCGGAGATTTTAATGCCAGAGTTGGAAGTGGCCATGCTAGATGGGGTGGAGTTGTCGGAAGATATGGAGAAGATGCTCTCGGTGACAATGGAAAGCGACTCCTTGGATTCTGCAGTGAGCAGAATCTGATCATTGCAAACACGGGGTTCCCCCGTGGGCGCATGCGTGCATACACTGGATGTGGGCTGGCCGGGAGTGAGAAGTCAGTGATCGACTATGCCATTGTTCGGAGAAGCTCATTCAGATATGTCCGAGATGCAAGAGTCTGGAGGGGGCCAGAGATTGGAAGTGATCACTACCTGCTAACAATCAAACGAACAACTGAAAGAGTTGCTCAGCCTAGGAACTGCCCAACATCACGCAAGAAACCAAGTAAACGAGCAGGAGAAATGAGCATTAGGACCTACAAGCTGAGAGAGCCAGAAATTAAGACCAGATATCAGGGGCTTATTGCTACAGCAGTGAGCAACACAGAAGAACGACCTGATGACTTGGAAACCCTCGACAAATGGAAAAATATAGAGAATATGTGATACTCAGAACAGAAGCAAAGAACAAGGTGCTGGCAGCGAAACAGAAGTCCTGGGAAGAATTTGGAGAAAAGCTAGAAAAAGATGCACAAGAAAACCAGAAATTGTTCTATAAGACCCTAAAGAACATGAGGAAGGAAAAAACAATGCCCTCTCAAATTTATAAAGGACAAGCAAGGCAAATTGCTTACTGCCCCGAAGGAAGTAATGGAAAGATGGAAAGAATATTTCTCAGAACTCCTGGATGGTGAGCATGGTGAAGCAACAGAAATGATAACCACTAGCACAGAAGAGAAAACCAATGATGGTGAAGATGACATAAAGATGGAAGAACTGAGGGCAGCACTAGAGAAAATCAAGATGGGCAAAGCAGCAGGGCATGATGGTATAACACCAGAAATGGTTAAGTACATGGGAGCATCAGGCGACCTGTTACTCTTAAAGGTCCTACAGGCAGCATGGTGCAACAAGACCATACCAAAGGATTGGGAGATTGCCATCATAACACCAATTTTCAAAAAGGGTGACAATCGACAATGTGGAAACCATAGAGGCATATCCCTTCTCAGTGTCCCTGGTAAAATCTGCTCTAGAATCCTAGAGCAGAGACTCCGACGCCTAGCTGAGCCACAATTGGATGAGGTCCAGTGCGGATTCCGAGCAAACCGAAGTACTCAAGACCTAATCTTCACACTCAGACAGTTGAGTGAAAAGGCCCTTGAGTATGGGAGTGAGATCCATCTTTGTTTCATGGATCTGGAAAGGGCGTTTGACAGAGTCCCCTGGAGCAAACTTTGGGACTGTTTGGCGGGGAGGGATATTCCAGCGCCTCTGGTTCATGCTGTACAGAGCTTCTGCGGGTCTTGCAGAGATTGTGTGGGGACGGCAGACCATGGGTCAGAGGAGTTCGGGACCGCCACTGGTGTAAGACGGGGTGATATCCTGTCACCTTATCTTTTCATACTCCTCGTGGGCGGTGTCATCGGGGCATGTAAGGAGGGAACAAGAGGGTATTCGGTGGGGTACTGGAAGATGGGACGGGTCTGTATTTCGGAGCTGGCATTTGCTGATGATGTTGCCCTGGTTGCTAGGTCAGAGGCGCATCTCCAATCCAACCTGCAAGTCTGGAGGGGGGGGCTGGAGAGGAGAGGGATGGTCATAAGCAGCTCTAAAACAAAATCCATGGTGATATCACGAGAGGAAAGAAAACATCAGATTAAGTTGGGAGAACAGGTCCTGGAGCAGGTCGACCACTTTAAATATCTCGGAGCTATTATAGACCGAAAGGGAGGTATCAAAGAAGAGTTGGCCACTCGAAAAGCAGCGGCTGGGAGACTTTTTCAGGCCATAAATCGTGGATTCCTCAGCAAGAAAGAGGTTGGTAAGAAAACGAAGATGGCTGTATGCCGCTCCGCCTATGTCCCGGTTTTGACATATGGATGCGAGTCGTGGGCGGTGGCTACAGCCCACGAAGGCCGGATCCAAACCTCAGAAATGAGGTATCTGAGGAAAGTGGTTGAGGTGACGGGGGGAGACGTGGTCCGCAACCAGACGATACGTCAAGGCCTGAAATCCCATCCGCTGCAGACCCAAATAGAACAGTCCCAACTAAGATGGTTTGGCCATGTCTGCAGAATGGGAGAAGATCGGCTGCCACGGCAGGCGTGGGAAACAAAGAGCCAGGGATCCAGACCTCCAGGACGACCCAGAGTTCGCTGGGAGGACAACGTTAGACAGTCTTTGAGGGACCGGGGACTGGAGTGGAGCCGGGCCAGGAAGAAGACAGCTGATGGAATGGTCTGGCGCTCTCTCTTCCAAACCTCTACACCTCACGGTAGAAGGGGAACGACTAAGTAAGTAAGTAAGAGTTTTCTCCTGGTGTAAAGAGATGCTCTTAATATGTTTTGTCCGGTCCTATAAATTCAGAATCCTTACTCTATTCTTTCCTGGTTTTGTCTAGTCTGTCTTTTTGACGACTTCTGGAATGCAGTGCCTTATGTCAAACTTTTTCTACGTTATATCGTAGGTTCCCATCCCACGTTTCCACCTGGCGTTCTCGACAAACTCCCAATCATATCGATTGTTTATTCGCGCCTCAAATGCCAAGCAAATACATTCAAAATACATGTTATGATAGTGTAGTGCTTTGGGATTTCCTGTGTGACTCATACGTTTGAGAATTCAAACAGTCATCCTCCGTATATGGAGTTGTGATATCCATAAAATGTTTTGTCGAAGTTTACTTATATCACACTTCCTGCTCACTCTTCAAAATGTCTTCCAAGACTGTGTTTATCTATAATCACCTATCCCAAGTAATTCGGAAGTCTGATTATACCGACTCTGCCGACCTCTTGTATCACATGACTTGTCGAAAACCGACTGCCTGTCTAGTCAAATCGTGGTCTATACAATTAAACCCGTATTGCCAGTCCATTCTACTGTCGAATCAAAAGTGCTTACACAATCTTGAACAAACACTTTCTGCTCGCATTAACACGTTTAGTGATACCATGAATCTCTCAGGGGTGGGTGATTATCTGGCCATGTCATGCATCGAAGCGTGAAACGTGAACAATGACAGTACGGAAAAAGGTTAACAATTCTGAGTAGAGGATAGACACGAAATTATGTGCGTTAAATATTTCGAAATAATAGATAATACAAGCGATGAGAAGAAATTACGAAAAAGCAAACGAGACGGATTGTCAGTTACTTCATTATTACAAGCTACACTTCGTTAAAAAAAAAAAAACAGTCCGGATTTTACAAGAAGTTCTATTATGTATGCTCTGTTATACGTATGTAACAAGCAGAAGAGAGAAGAAAATGTCGAAAGAAACACCAGGAAAATAATCAGCTCAGGGCTGTCACCTCAAGGGCGCATTCCCATAGATTCCCATAGTCAGTAATGACTGAAGGGGCTATTATTATTATACGTATGGCCTTTGTATTATAGAAAACGTCCATCGCTGTTTTTCGTGACCATTCGAAACATCTGCATACGTGCCACGGAATTGCCTCGCCTGCTTTGCAGTAGTGGTCCAACAGTAGCCAAAACTCAAGAGTATCTAATATGGGTCTTCAAAGGTGTCTACCTTCACACAAGATTACTCTTGCAGAGTGAAGATAGAAGGATAATGATGCTTATATCTCAAGGCAGATAAGATATTTCAGAAGTCAAGAACAATGCTGCGATGGGCAGGGCAATTGTTAACTTATATCTAATCCGCTGCCTATTATGAAGAATTAAGCAATTATTAATTTCAGCTCGTTCAAACCCCCACCCTGATTTACTCAGTGGAATTCTTCTTATTATGGTATAGCTCTGTTTAGAGTGTATTTAGTAAACTGACTGAGACAAACATGCAGTACATTCAAAATGACTAAATCAACGTTAAATTTGTATATTTACAAATAACAGATTAAAATAATCATTTAGGTTTTAATACGTTCTTAAAAAATGAATAATTATTTATCGGGAAAATTATCATCACTATTGTGATGTAACGGAAGTGTGTAAAGGAAGTCACTTGGCAGCTTTTATGTGTTACTTAGCTGTCAGTGACGGCTCTGCTCCTTCTGATGGTTTGGTTCTGGGTAGACTTGATCGCTGATCCCGCTCGTCACTGGTCAAGGTTGTAGGGAGTGTCTACGAAGTTGGTCCATCGTCTTTAAGCCCCGTCTGATGATGGCATCTAGCTTCGACTACAGGTTAAATGTACCCTTCTTGTTACAGAGATAGTACCCTTAACTAGTACCACCAACTAGTATGATAAAAGAATAGAAATAAATACCCTCTGAGCATTGAGTTACCCGACACATAGTTATGTGTCCCATTCTTCCGATTCCACCATACCATCTACCTCAAACTTTACCCTCGATGAGAATTAAGCTTGATTAATCGAGAGAAAACTTTCTTTACATTTAAATTGAATAGCTTTATATTTACTTTACATTCAAATGAAAAGGTTAATAGTATAGATAGAATATGTTTTACATTTACATCTACACTGGTTGAAAAATGGTCATAATATAGATAGAATATGTTTTCAGTTACATGTACACTGGTTGAAAAAAGTTCACAATATAGACAGAATATGTTTTCCTTTACATCTACACTGGTTGAAAAGCTTGAAAACTGCCATTAATTTTAAAGTGAATATGTTTACATAGACATTTACACTGGTTTGTAATTGTAAATATTATAATTAGAATGTAGTTCCAAAGGTTGTTATTGCCGTGAGTTGTAGTTGTAGCATGCCAGACCATCGACTGCCAAAGATACTCTTTTATGGTGAGATGCAGAAGGGTAAACGCTCCCATGGTGGCCAAAAGAAGCGCTTCAAAGACACGTTAAAGACGTCATTGAAAACCTTTGACATAAACCCAGACACATTGGAAGCTGCTGCGCAAGACCGAACTGCTTGGCGCACATCTCTTCGTAAAGGTGCAGCAGCATGCGAATCATCCAGAAGAGCAGCAGCGGAACAGCGGAGACAAGCTAGAAAGGACCGTGAAATAAAACCTTCACATGAAGCAAACATTCCCTGCCCACACTGTCCAAGATCTTTCCAGGCCCGCATCGGGCTCTTCAGTCACCTTCATACCCATAGACTAACCTAACATATTCTTAAATAATTGGATGAACAGAGTGGTCTTCATCACCCGTGATGGACGAACAACCAACCAGTGAGGATAAGCTCTCACTGCAGATAAAATACTTCTATGGCACGCGCCTCAAACAGCCTCTGACAACCAAGTCCAGCTCCCGGCCTTCACGTGTGGCTCAATTTGAGCCCGGCGGAACTGTTTCCACTGACGGGAGAAGGGGCAAAGGCGAGCGACTGGCGCCTTAAAACCAGCAGCTTCGGGCAGATAGGGCTCGTGATCCTTGGTTGGTAGCTTATCTAAGAGAAGGAACTCTGAATTCAAACCACCGCTGCCTTGCGGGAATATTCATTTGTGGAACTGGCTTCGGGAGTAAACCCTGAGGATAAATCCGGAGTCGGAGTCCCTAAGGCAGTCTAATGTCGATTCGACATTATTCTGGCAACTCCTGCGACATGGCTGGTACCAAACTGTATCGGCTACTGCCGTTCCTTTGGATCTACCGGCTGTGTGGAGAGGGGGAACATGCTGCATGGGCAACAGTTTGATCTCCATATAACTGTGCCCAAGCTCGCGCCCTGGAGAGGACACTCCAGCTTCACCCTATAGGTGTCGGCAAAACACGGGAAGTAGCAGTTACCGGTTATAAGCATTTTGCCCAATTGGCGTAGGGCATGGCGCCAGGGGCTACTTCCGACAGTGGGAGAGGTTCTAGGATCTCACTGGGCAGCTACTGCCCGCTTCAAGCTGGGCAGCCCCCAGTCAATAAGGTGTTGTCCCGCCACTGTCTGCTTTCCCCATTGGGTGCATGGGGATTAGGATCAAACCCGAACTGTGGACAGAAAATTTTGCACCAAGCAATTATCGAAACAATAGAAATAAGCAAACTCTCAGATTGGGATGCTGGAACGTCCGGACTATGTTGACTGGACTATCCGAAAACCTACAGGATGTAAACGATGTAAGGAAGACAGCCATAATTAATGGTGAGCTTAAACGACTTCAGGTGGATATAGCTGCACTTCAGGAAACGCGCCTGGCGGGCTCTGGAATGGTGAGCGAGAAGGACTACACATTTTATTGGCAAGGGAAAGATCTTGATAAAGCTAGAGATCACGGAGTAGGTTTTGCGGTCAAAAAATCGCTAACTAACATGGTTGAACCAGGCGAGAATGGATCAGAACGCCTGTTAACGCTCCGCCTGCAAACTAGCACAGGTCCCATCACCCTTGTCAGTGTGTATGCTCCTACTCTGTACTCTGCCTCAGAAGCTAAAGATGAGTTCTACGAGAATCTAGCAGCAGTAATCAAAAGCATACCTAGGCAAGAACAGCTTGTTCTCCTTGGTGACTTTAACGCTAGAGTGGGTGCCGATAATGTTTCATGGCCTTCATGTCTGGGCAGGTTTGGTATTGGCAAGATGAATGAAAATGGACAACGGCTCTTAGAGTTGTGCGTCCACCATGACCTCTGCGTGACCAACACCTACTTTCCGACAAAACCCCAGCATAAGGTGTCATGGAGACACCCACGATCCAAGCACTGGCACCAACTTGACCTGATTCTCGTCAGAAGGCCACTCCTCAGGTCTGTGCTCTCCACGCGCTCGTACCAGTGCAGACTGTGACACAGATCACTCCTTGGTTTGCTGCAAAATCAGAGCACAACCAAGAAAACGCTATCGTGTCAGACATGAAGGGAAACCACGCATTGATACCAGCAAGATGTCAGACCCTTTCATGATCGCTCAATTCACTGCGACCTTCAAGAAAGTGCTCAGTAGCCCTCAGCATGGTGATACTATTACAGAGAACTGGGAGCATCTACGGAACACCATTCAAAGTACTGCACTTGCCACGTTTGGTAAGAAAACAGCAAAGTCAAATGACTGGTTTGACGCTTCATCAGATGTGATGGCACCTGTTATTGAAGCTAAGCGCAGTGCTATGAACGAATACAAACGTTCACCGAGTGCCAGAACCCTACAGATCCTGAGGGCTACGAGAAGCAAAGTTCAACAAACTGCTCGACGCTGTGCAAATGACTATTGGCTCCAGCTCAGTGAGAGCATCCAGATCGCAGCGCAAACAGGCAACATTAGACAAATGTATGACGGTATAAAGAAAGCACTTGGCCCCCATAAAAGTAAGACGGCACCGCTAAAAACCATCAGCGGAGAGAAGCTAACCGATAAGGGTAAGCAGATGGAGAGGTGGGTCGAGCACTACTCTGAGCTTTACGCTAGAGACAATACCGTTACGCCTGCAGCCCTTGATGCTGTCAATAGTCTGCCAACTATGGAGGAGCTGGATGCCGAACCAACATTAGAGGAACTCAGTAAGGCCATTGATAGCTTGGCCTCTGGCAAAGCACCAGGCAGTGATGGGATTCCTCCTGATTTAATCAAATGCTGTAAGAGCACGCTATTACATCCCCTGCATAGTATGCTGTGCCAGTGCTGGGAAGAGACAACTATTCCTCAAGACATGCGAGATGCCAAGATTGTAACACTGTATAAAAATAAAGGAGACAGAAGTGATTGCAATAACTACAGAGGCATCTCTCTTCTTAGTATTGTTGGTAAGGTTTTTGCCAAAGTCATCTTAATGCGACTACACAAGTTAGCTGAGCGCATATATCCAGAGGCACAGTGTGGATTCCGAGCTGGCAGATCAACAACAGACATGATCTTCTCTCTCCGCCAGCTTCAGGAAAAATCAAGAGAGCAGAAAAGACCATTATATATCGCCTTTATAGACCTCACAAAAGCATTCGACCTGGTTAGTAGGGATGGACTCTTTAAAATCCTCCTGAAAATAGGCTGCCCTTCTAAAATGCTGGAAATGATAAAGTCATTCCATGACGACATGAAGGGAACAGTCCAATATGCTGGAAGCACGTCACAGCCCTTTGATATACGAAGTGGCGTTAAACAAGGCTGTGTTCTGGCTCCGACCCTCTTCGGAATCTTCTTTGCCTTACTCTTGAAACATGCATTCAGAGATGCAACTGAAGGAATATGCCTTCACACTAGGTCAGATGGCCGTCTGTTTAATCTTTCAAGGCTGAAGGCAAAAACAAAAATCAGAAGGGTCACTATAAGAGACTTGTTGTTCGCTGATGATGCTGCAGTCGTCACTCAAAGCCAACAGGAGCTTCAGAGCTTGATGAATCGCTTCACTAAAGCATGCAAGGACTTTGGCCTCACAATAAGTCTAAAGAAAACGAATGTGCTGAGTCAGGATGTGGGTGCTGCACCAGTTATCACTATCGATAACTATGAATTGGCAGTGGTGCACCACTTCACATACCTAGGGTCTACCATCAATGACAAACTCTCACTGGATACAGAAATCGACAGCCGCATTGGCAAAGCTGCAGCTACCTTTGCCCGCCTCACATCGCGTGTTTGGGGAAACTCTAAACTCACAATGAAGACCAAAGCTGCGGTATATAATGCCTGCGTCACCAGCACACTCCTATATGGCAGCGAGACCTGGATGACCTATGCTAAGCAAGAAAGAAGGCTCAATACCTTCCATTTGCGGTGTCTACGCCGCATCCTCGGCATCTCGTGGAAAGATAAAGTGACAAATGTCGAGGTGTTGTCACGTGCTGGCCTTCAAAGTATGTATACGCTGCTTAGACAGCGCAGACTTCGCTGGCTTGGCCATGTTCGCCGCATGGAAGATGGTCGCATCCCAAAAGATATCTTCTACGGACAATTAGCAGATGGCAAGAGAACAGTTGGGCGACCACAGCTGAGGTTCAAAGATGTGTGCAAGAGAGATATGAGGGCACTGGACATGGATCCAGCAACATGGGAGGATGAAGCTGCCGATCGCACTAAGTGGCGATGCTATTTACGACACCACCTCAGATTGGGCGAAGAGAGGCTCACACAAGAAGCAGAGGTGAGGAGAAAACGTCGAAAGGAGCACCAGGAAAATAAGCAGCTGAGGGCTGCCACCTCAGGGGCGCATTCCCATAGTCAGTTATGACTGAAGGGGCTATTATTATAATTAGAATGTACATCATTTCTTTCATTATCTCCTCCCTGCTCCATGTGGAACTTGGGACTACTTATGCTTTTAGTTCTCTTTAAGAAACTAGTGATAAAGCAGTCACTAACCCTTGCAGTGGTGGTTCATGAAATCATCATTTTATATGCTGAGGTTGCCAGCCTCAAATGACTTGGACATCCACTAGCAATTTTCACAAATTAATATTCACACGACAATATATACATAATAGTTCACATGTTAGTAATGGAAAATATAGAATGTAAAATGTACAACTTACGCCAATTTTGGCTCACAGACTGTTTGCTCACAGAAGTAGGTTAAGGCACTAACAGATGCCTTTTTTCACGTGTTCTTGTGGGTCGTTACTTTAACAATAAATTCCCACTATGACTTCGTGTTTTCAGTTTCTCTGATCCAGTTTTTCATTATTAAAATGATAGAGTTTTCCTTGGCTGTTTAAGTCCTTCAAAATGCTCCAACAAAGTCCGGTCTGATAAATGGAATTCTGATTCTAACTTTTGGCAGTCTGGTGATCGTCTTGGCAAGCGATTCTCACAGTGAACTAGTCTTGCACAAAATGTCAGATTATATTGCCTGTATTCCGCCGCATTTGTTTGTTACGTTGCTAATCAGAGCGTCAATCGTTTCAAACATGCGTGTTTTGTGGGGTAATTCAAAATTATTTCCGCCTGAAATTCTGTGCGTGATGCAAAAGGTCCCCTCTCCTATATATAGCAATAAAACATACATTCCTCTCTCGGCAATGTTTACAAATATCTTCTTACTTCTGCCCGGACTATTACAACATTTCCGCTCAGGTGTGTCCGACTGATAAGTGCGTGTCTATAATCTGTCCACAGATGGTAATTTATCGCCCGGCACGCCTTATCAATGCTTAACTAAAGTCATTGGGGCGAGTTTAGTGCTAATCTGTAGTCTGATATCGGCCACACCCGAGATTAACCAACATGATTGTCGGCTTTCCCAGCAGGGAGGAACGGGTAACCAAACAGACATGACAACTTAACACTGAGAGGAGTGTAAGAATGTTTGAAAATAAAAAATATCTGCTACATAGCAGAGAAAGAAAGAGGTGCCGACCATTGAAAAGCACGTAATTAGTCAGTACAACAAAGGTCACAGAATACGGCCGTGGTGGACAAGAGAGCGACCCAAAAATTATGTGACAATACGCTTATAACGACAGTCCTTTTAAAAACACCAAAGCCAACTTAACATTTAGGCGACAATATAGCCGTCATCCTAGGATGTGCTCGCAAATCATTAACAATTCCAATGTTTCCTCCTGTAATTATTTAATGTTGGCATGCCAATAATGTTAACTTTGTGGTGTCATAATAGCGGCAGTACATAGCCCTATTCTGGATACATATAGTTACCTTTCCTTCATTATCCTCAGAAACATCTGTTGAGTCCGTTGAAGTTTGACGGCATTAAAAGACGTTTCAAAATAATGAATATTAAATGAAACTTTCAAATATTACTCACAGAAGTGACAAATATAGTGGTAGGTGGGCGAGAAAAAAGTTACATTCATTTAATGTCTACCACTGCACTCTCCTCACATAATGAGAAAATAATAAAATAATGTTCGTTTTACCGTGTACCTGACTATATAATTAGATAAATAATTTCCGTGTATCTAGCTATACGATTAGATTATTAATTTGAAGTAAGCACCAGTTAAAGTGTTTATACTTCCGTGGCTTTCACATTAAACATATTATTGTGTTGTTATCTTATTATCCATGTTAGTTCTTTGTTTTGCTTTCCTGGCAGCAGATTCTGCCCCAACAAGCAAATTAGTTACCAAGTTCCAGTCGAAGTCGAGAGTCGTGGAGTCGATTATTTTTTTTAGTGGAGTCGGGAGTCACAGAGTTTATCGTTATTTACTGGATTCGTAGCCGGTAAAAAATGTCCGGGCTCCGATTCTGAATTTTATGCCAAATGACTAGTAAAAAACTGAAGTCGAAGTTCTAAAATTTCAGGAGTCGCAAAATGTTTTGGCCGATTCCACAACCCTGGGTAACAAAGCTGGTGTCTGAACTTTGCGGATAAAGCCAATATTTGTATTTTAATGCTAAAAAGTTGCCTACTGTTTCTATGAAAATTGTATTCTGAGGACATTATGGACATAAACGTTTTTACTGTGACATATTTTCACATTACAATACTTCACTTTCAACAATCTCCACATTACTAATGGTCTGCGTGAAATGTCGTGTAACGATCAATGATCAATGAAATAAAATCCCGTCAGCTTTTCGGGAAAATACGGAAACGGCGCGCACTGCACCGTGAAAACTGAACTGAATACTAATTCAAATAACAATGTTTTTATGGTGAACTAATCAGTGTGTTAGAAGTATTCACACACTTTTTTTTTTTCATGGAGCACTGACCATTAACCATAAATCATGTAAAAGTTTGACTCCAGAGATCCAATGAATTTGAAATGGAACGGAAAGGAAAGCAATGGCCACAGAAGAATTGGTGCCATCGTCGGAGCATGCAGCACAAAGAGTACAACACAATTATTTCCGTCATGTTTCGGCGGGTTACTTGCTCGTTAATAATATAACATCCTAAAGCAGCGCTGTTAGAGGGCGCCATAGTTGCCATAAAATAAGCAGACACATACATATATATTTAGTGGGCGTAGCGCACATATGCATGTACATCATGATCCTTCAACTTCCTTAGGAGCATATGTTTTCTTCAAACTCATGCCAAATCCTATTGTTCCGCGCTATCGGCTTAAGGTATTTTCTAACATACCAGAATGACACAAAACGACAGATTATCTCGAACTCGTCAGACTGACACAGACCAATAGACTAACACTAACCTTAACATGTGAGACTGACACAAATCGACAGAATAACACAAACATGACAGGCTGACACAAAACGACAGACTATCTCGAAGATGACAAACTGTCAAACAACGTTAGATTATCTCGAACACATCAGACTGACATAAATCAATTGACTAACTCAGACACGTCAGACTACACAAATCGACAGATTAACTCGAATACGCCAGAATGACAGAAAAGAACAGATTATCTCGAACTCGTCAGAATGACACAAAACGACACACTAACTCGAACACGTCAAACAGACGCGAAGTTGAACAAAGATTAACAAGCACGTTTTACATCATTCTATTTTTATGTCAGCGGTTTGTACACCGATGCACCGTTTTGGATTGCTTTACTGAAGAAGTGTGTAATGTCCTAGCCTGCTAAGGTTACTCAGTGCGTTACCGGCATTTTACAAACTTTCCTTCCCACTGGTATTTGGTGCGTGTGTTAGACATAAGTTCATCATCAACAGATCTAAAGCTCTTTTATATTTGGATATGCGCCCTAATATAACCGCCTTGGTTGAACGGGACGCGCCTTGGTTGAACGGGACGCGCCTCGCCAAAACGAGGCAACATTTTTTTATATTTTTTATCATCATCATTATCTGGATATGAATGTGACAGGGGCTAGGTGTGGTTGAGGCGAACTTATGTCGATGTGGCTACCTCACACACAAGACGCATGCACAAAGAAAATGTGCCCGTAATCACACAGATAGTATTTGGAAAAACTGGCTGTAGTTCTGTTTTATTTCTTTCCTTCTTCTCTCTAGCTGTTATATATTTTCTGTCGGAAAAATATTAGAGAAGATCGGAACAGAATGATAGGTGTATTTGTATGAGTAAGAGTTGCGTGTTACATTGACACACCAATTAAGAAGCTGGTGTTGTGCCAATGTATATGTGTGCCCAGTAATTTAGGAGCTATTCTCCGTTGAAAGAATAAAGGACAGAATAGGAAGAATTTCCGACGTTATTTTAACTTAGGTAGTATATCAAGTTTGTGTTCACTGGATTTTCTCCAGAGATGTTATTTTACTTGAGCTATTTGTACGGGTTCCAGGTTCGGGTTAGATTTTGAATTGGGAGTATCTCACGTAGTAGTAATGGCAGTACCCTTAATAGTTCCTAGATCCGTGAATTTTAAGTAATTCATAATCAACAATTCTATTTGCAGCGAAGTAAAGTCTGGTGAATATATAGATGAAGCTTTTATTTAGATTTCCTCCAGATGTACAACTGTAGTTAAAATGCGACTCCATTTTCATTCCTGTAGCATACATTCTTCAATATGAATTGTCTCATAAATTTCAGGTCTCCAATTTTTGATAAACAAATGTACATTATATTCTTGTCTACTATAAGTCGAAGTCGAAATACTAAATCGAGATTTTTTACCCACCTGAGGAATAGGTCATACTGACTATCAAATATGTTCTGTATTCAGAACCTTGAAAAAATATCCGTTGATTTAGAGAATAAACGTGTCATACGGCCAGGGGTCGGGTTAGCCATTATTCTCTTCACTGGAGTCTCCATGAAGCTACAAATAAATCGTGGTGAGAACTCTACTGCTAGGGGTTTGGGCGGTCCATACATCACAAACTGGTTTCTAAGACTGTTGGGGGAAGTTATTTTGATTTGTCAGTCTACCGGATATCCTTTGGGATAATCTGTTTCATTGGCGAAGCCACCAGTTAAGATGGATAGTCCACTAGTTACGTCTATGTCATATTTACGTCACAGTTACTATACAAGTTACTATGATATCAAATGGTATAACCTTTTATTCGAGGGTATATTTAATTCTGTTTAGAGATTTCAGGTCTCGTATTATTTCCTGTAACTGTCTGGAAGGCTTTATTAAAAAATGTCAATAAGAGACTTTGTGATAATGACGTCATCAATAACTCGTGTACTAAAATAATTTAAAGGATAATTGCTAACTTCTAATGTCGTCATCATTCCGGTTACAAAAACTTTATTAAGGATCGTTTGACAGGGGTTGCAATTATTGGTAGCTTGCAACCCTCTCAGCAGCAGACTTAGCAATTCAAGCAACACAAAGCCTTATACAGATCAACATTTAATACTACTGAACACTCAGACAGTGTTCGTAGACTTTAAGTCCTAGGCATAATCTTGAACTAGACTTCAGCTCTCAAATCTTGTTCTCTCTCCGCGACTGGCAATAAAAATCATAAAGAATTTCACTTGACGCGGAAGCCTGGACGCTTCTCTTCTCTGACTGGCTGCTACTCCATCAGCGGCATTACTAATGTAGCTATTTTTAGATGTAAACTAAAATGGCTGCCACATACCGACAAAATGGCGATGGACAACAGACGAGATGACTATGGCGCTGTCACATATTCTCCGCCTGATTTTGTTGTCGTCCCGACAACTGCACTAAGCTAGGCGCTTCAGTCGTAATCTCCCAGAACGTCTCGGGGCAGGATCCTCTATCGGCTGCAGGGCATACCAGCCTGGTTCGGGCGTTAAACCATGTGCGTCCTCCCCGGGGTCTGTCTCCTCTGGCAAAGCTGGTGCTTCAGGTAGGCCTAGTGTTGCATCTACCAAATCTGGAGAATTATCTTTATCTTCACTTCGTCTCAGTTCGTTTCCGGTGACTCTAATGCTCGGACTCGCTCTATCTGTTCGTTGGATGACATACGGACCCCCTGCCATTGTGGGAGCACGAACAACAATGTACTCCTCTTCTGACCACATGTCACGAATTTTGGATCTCTCAGCGTAGTGCATTTTCTTCTTCACCAATTCTCCCACCTGTAGGGGAATAGAACACTGCAACTTGTCACATCTCTCTTTCTTGACTGTAGCCAACCTCTGCAACTGTGCCTCTGCTCTTACGTGCGCCTCTCGTTGCCTGGAAACGTGTTCCTTCAAAGTGTTTTAGATGAGTCTCCTCCTCTAAATGTCGACCACTTTTCTTGGCGCCCTTAGGGTGACAGTTGTCTCGGCCATCTCTTGGCTTGCACCGTGACGGCAACCTTGAGGCGTCGGTACGCCTAGAGAGAGCGCTCTTTGAGGGACAAAGCGATATCAAATGGCCTGGGGACTTACACTGAAAACATCGCTTCGGAAGCGGGCCCTGAGGACACTTGGCTGCCATGTGGTCTGAAAAGTCTCCACAATTGTAGCATCTTATTTTCCTAGGCTTCCTCTGTGCCCTGGGTCGCCTCCTGCTACCCTTACATTCCTGGCCGCCTTTGACTTTCTTTCCTGCTTTCATTACATCACATCCTGGTCGGACTCATCTTTATCTCTGAGTCATTCTGCTCCCCTTCTGTGACCTGACTCCCAGCCGCAGAGGGGTCTAGTTTAGTGCCTGTGGGCATCGATTCTGTACGTGGCCTAGTCCTCTGCATCTAAAACAGCGAACTGTCCTGGTACGTCTCCCATGCTCCTGAGACATCGCATAAATTTTAGCCTCTAATTGAGCCACCTGTGCTCTCAGCCGCTCCACTTCTGCATTTAATGCATGTGTATCTGGTACCGTCTCTGTATTTACTACTTCAACACTGGCAACACCTGCCCCGGAAGCGGGTTCGGTCTCTAAAAATCGTAGGGCATAGTCTCTCACGGACATGAACGATGCTGTAGGTTCTTTAATAATCATGTCCTTTGCGAGCTTTCTTAGCAGATCATCTCTCAGACAAGCAGCAAACTGGTCCCGAAGGATGGATGCTCCAAAGGAGTGACATCATTCTGGTTTTGTGCTCTTACAGCACTTTCGAATACCTCGTGGATGCGATGGGAGAATTCCCAAAGAGACTCCCTTGCACCTTGCCGGGTAGAGTAAAAAGTGGCCATTAGCTCTGGAAAGCTTCGATGCTCCCTATACACCCTAAGAATGGAATGTAGCATTGCTTCCGGGTCATCGTCATCAGCCTGAATCCTCAGCTCCCTGCAGACACTTGAGGTCACACTGTCAAGAATAACATCTGCCTGGTCCTCTTTACTCATCATCCCTACTCTCCAGGCAGCTCTCACCTCTCTGACATATTCCTCTGCCGTAGGGCCTGTGCGCTCCCCAAAGCACCGCACTTTCTTGTGGGTAGGTACCATGATGTACCACACTCGCCCTGGTTGACGCTCTAATTCCACTACAGGGTCATCCACTTCAGCCACATCTTCGTTATCCAATCTACTAGCAGCACGTGTGCTGCGTGCCGCCATCTTCTTGCTAGTAGAGTTGACTAGAAATATTGACAAACTGGATGATTCCGTCTCTTGCCTTGCACTGAACTGGGTGTTCTACTGTTTCGGCAGTTGTTAGTCTGATTACTGTAGAGTTGCTTCACTGTGTGCTGTCTGTCAATCCTGTCGACGGCGCCACTTGTGACAGGGGCTAGGTGTGGTTGAGGCGAACTTATGTCGATGTGGCTACCTCACACCCAAGACCCATGCACAAAGAAAATTTTATTAAGGATCGTTTGATCTAAGCAGCAGACTTAGCAATTCAAGCAACACAAAGCCTTATACAGATCAACATTTAATACTACCGAACACCCAGAAAGTGTTCGTAGACTTTAAGTCCTAGGCATGTTCTTGAACTAGACTTCAGCTCTCAAAGCTTGTTCTCTCTCCGCGACTGGCAATAAGAATCATAAAGAATTTCACTTGACGCGGTAGCCTGGACGCTTCTCTTCTCTGATTGGCTGCTACTCCATCAGCGGCATTACTAATGTAGCTATTTTTAGATGTAAACTAAAATGGCTGCCACATACCGACAAAATGGCGATGGACAACAGACGAGATGACTATGGCGCTGTCACATGAAGATATGCTATGAAGCCACCATTGCAGCTGATCCACTTACAGGAAGCCTCCACCAAGCAGTCACTTGTTGAGCAGACGTTGTTTCTGTGGCAATTTGTTTTACATGGTGTGGCTGCCAGCCTCCATGCATAACCTAATATTAATCGCCTTGTATGACATGTATCCTACTAATGACAGGAGGTTGCTACTGGTGTCAGACTGTAACGGCCAGACCGTTCCTCTGACTTCCAGGCCGGGTCTCGCTGCATGGGCAACAGCTTGATCTACAATTGCCCAACCTCGTGCCACAGAAAGTTATTCCGGGAGGTACGCTCCTATGGTCAGTAATGACTGGAAGGGGAGATAGTCCCGTCATGTCTGAGTCTACAGTAGTCCTATTCTTTCTTTGTCTCTTAAGAGAACCCCAGGAGCGACACGGGACAAGATACACGCTAGCAAACAGAAATAAATTCATTTCATTCGTCAGCAAACTATTGAAGAGACAACGGAACGGGCAGACAAGTGTGACAGTACGGACTGTTACGTCGGATTAACACTAAGGTGCTGCCACTTAATTATAGTTAGGGTAAGAATACTTAGCAAGATTTAACACTAAGTATTTGAGCGTGTCTAGTTAGTGTAATAGCACTAGTCACAAATCCTATGAGTGATTTAATTAAAGTGTTCAGGAATGACGTCATCGAACTTGGGGTAGAATTGCTCAGTAGCTAGGACGGAAGTGATGGTTTGAGAGAAGGGGGTTAAGTGAGTTGGTTTTAGGCACGAGACGAGCGAGGCAGTGATTTTGGGGTTTTGGACCATCTTGTATGTTCGATGGCTGTGTGTTATTTCTTGGGATGACTGGTTTGTATACCACAGAAGCACATGTATTTATGAACTATTATGAAGTTGTCAGAGTGTGCAGACACTTAATAAAGGTGTTCATTCATATTTAATCCAGCTTGACCTTATTTTCTGAACGTCAGTAGGAAGTGTCGTTTGTTTACATCAGGTAATTGAGAAAAGAATGTTACCATATTTTCGACGATCATGCAGCCTAAAACATAAACACAGTTACGAGTCTCCAAAAGAACCACCTGGGTTATGTTCCTATTCTGTAATCACCATCTCTGGCAGTCGCCAGTAAAACAACAGATGAACATTGATAAAAGATTCCACCCCATTCTCACCCTGTCACACTAGACTTGATTTGTCACCGTGACCAAGCCCGGTCACATCTAACTTGATTTGGTGCCGTTCCCGTCCACTCCCCCGGCCACACAAGAAAGAGAGAGAGAGAGAGAGAGAAGGGGGGAGAGAGGGAGGCAGCGGACGAAAGATGGAGGTCAGCTGTGAGAAGGTAGGGTTGCCCTTTCACAGCACAGGCAATTGGAGATATTAAAAATCTGTATTGTACTGATTTAACATCACACCTCTAAATAGGTTGATCTAAGTACTAAATGTATGCACATATAAAGTTTCTTTCCTATACACGTGTGACGAAATCAGTTGTGCACTTTTCATAACTTTCGTTCTCTCCGGCAAAATCACTTCATTTTCCTCACCGATCGCCCTATTATTTGGCATATTTTATGCACTTACATTTTTTGCTCTATCACTCCCTAGTCTTGTTTACGTTTCACCAGGTGAATCGTAGTATTACAAGGTTAATTAGACAGGTCAGCGGATAATACTTTTATCACTTAATACGTCTAGCCATCTTTGATAGAGACGATCTTTGTTGACACAACGTGGTGGCGCACGATCGAAAGCAAGCCAGATTGGCTGTCTAAGAAATCCGTCTGAGGAATGTACGCAAACACAGGTGACATACGTAATCGCTTCCACTGGACTGTCTCTGTAGCAATAGTACGAATAACCTGTCAGAGGAGACAATATGGGCGGAAGGTATTAGCCAGGAAATAAGTACACCGATGTGTTTGTGAGTTTGTACAAATACAATCGAAAGTATTACTGCCATATTTGAAAGAGGTCACGAGTTTAAATTTTAAAATTGATATTTTAAGCACTATGGGGATAGTAATGATTTAACACCCCGACCCACATAGTTCTAAAGAGCTTACCATTGGTTTAATTTGAGAGCCAGAATAGACTTTGGCTTTCATTGGTAAGGTTGTACCAATCTGGGGACTTGAACTGAGAAATGGAAATATAATCTAGCGAAATCGGAGACACAAATCAGACTGCATCGCAACGTCAAATTAGCAACTCCCAGGAGCCAGAGAGACATCGGACTAGTATTCCAGAATTAAAAGTGACAGATCAAAGTATTTGGGCGTCTTTATAACTTAAAAGAGAACCTGCAATTTTATATACCAAGACTGGAAACGTAAGGAATCAGAGCACCCGTCATAAGAGGAATACTAAAATTTCCCGACCAAGTTTTCGAAGCATCTAATCAAAGTTGCTGTGTACATTCTACTGTGCCAGGAGATTGTGTTCTCGAGTAATTTGGGGTAAGTTGTAAAAATGTATTGTACCATGTGAATTGTGACATGTCTGTACTTGTTAAGTGGTTATCCAAGGCATAGGAGGCTGGCAACCTCAACATATTAAAATAGTATGTTCATAAACCACTGCAGCAAGCACTGGTGTTTGTTTTATGCTAGTTTGCTCAGGAAAGCGATAGCAGAACCGACCCCAGACTCGGAATGACTCCGAGCAGTGAGAAGAGATGATTACATCACATATGCCTAAAGTGTATAGTATCATTTTGTGAGGTATGCGTACTTTTATAATGTTAGTTCAGGCAAGCTATTGCACTCGTGCTGTCCAGACAGACACATTTTCTCCATTAAAGTGACCAGAAAAATAACCGCGATTTCTAATCATATTCCCTGAGTTATACTGTCTATACTCAGGGAGAATAATTATTCAGAGAGGCTAACATTGGTGGGTGGACAGCGAGACAATGCACCTGTTAATCTTCAGCCCACAAATGTACTTAGCAGAGGCATTTGCTCTCTTATTTTTGCTCTCTTATTATAAGTTGTCGGCGTCTGTGGCCTAATGGATATGAACGCAGTTTCATAATCCAGATATACCAGGTTCGAAACCTGCTGCAGGCGGTTTGGTAGCAGATCGCTTTGTGTGGATTTTTAACAATGGTATAAGCGCCGTACCGTTCAGAAAGCAATGGCAAACTACTGAATGAAACAATTGCCTAGAAAAATCACAAACAGCCAATAAAAGCTGGGGTTGATTGCTACGTCCTGTAAAGGATAAGCAACTAACTATTATAAGTTATTAGGCTTATGGCAAATAATGAGAACATTCAATTTTGATACCAACATCTTAGATATCATTGAAGCACTATACAAGGACGCAAGCAGTGCTGTTTTTGCAAGCAATGACATTGGAGAATTTTTCAAAACAACTGTAGGAGTTCGCCAGGGATGTATCCTGTCCCCAGTGCTCTTTAATATATATCTAGAACATATTATGCAGGAGGCTCTTTATGATTATAAAACAACCATATCGATTGGAGGCCGACCTCTTTGCAACCTACGTTTTGCTGATGATATCGATCTGATAGCTGGATCAGAATCAGAACTTCAAGACCTTACCTCTAGACTGGAGAAAGTAACAAGAACATATGGGATGGAAATTAATATAGAAAAAAGCAAGATATTGGTGAATAGCCATAAGAAACATGTTCCGACCAACATTACGTTAAATGGGCAAACGTTAGAAGAAGTTAACACCTTTAAATATCTCGGGTCCACTATATGTAGTGATGGAAGATCAAGTAAAGAAATCAAGAAGGGACTTGAGATGGCCTCAGCTGCCATGACAAGACTGAATGTGATCTGGAAAAGTAACATCAGTTTTCCTGTGAAGATCAAATTATACAAATCACTTGTATTATCTTTTCTCTTATATGGGTGTGAGAGCTGGACACTCACTGCAGATACGGAGCGAAGGATTCAGGCTTTCGAGCATAAATGTTATAGAAGAATTTTGCGCATTTGCTATAAAGAGCACAAAACAAATGTCTGTGTTAGAGAGAAGATAAACACCTATGCAGGCCACCAAGAACCACTTTTGTCAGTAGTGAAACGTCGAAAGCTTGCCTGGTTTGGGCATGTAACTCGTCATGACTCCCTTTCGAAAACGATCCTCCAGGGAACAGTCAAAGGTAAACGGAGAAGAGGAAGGCAGAGAAAATCCTGGGCTGATAACATCAAAGAATGGGCAGGACACGGTTTTTCCACACTTGTACGCATTGATGAGGACAGAGAGCAGTGGAGGACCCTGTCTGCTGATTCTTCCACCATGGCACCCCTACGACCCATGACGGGTTACGGGTTGAGATGATGATTATAAGTTCGTGGTTCGAAGCTACAAGACAGTTCTTCATACCAGACCAGTCTGAAGTAAGAATCTTCACCACTGTTTTTGTGATTCAAGAGCTGTGTTCGACACCAACTACCTACAGTGGACACGCTGTGAAGACACCCACCTTGACATTAGGAGTGAAGTTCATCTAGACGCCTCTAGAGAAGAGTCCTCATCACAAACAACCTGGCAACGACTCACGCAGTACTCAGCAAGTTAAGTCTCTTGTAACAGGCACGCAACGGACATTAATAACCATCCGTCCCCAATTAAGTCTCAGTGAAGACAATTTTTTAAAACCTCCTAAAATCATCTTAATCCATATTTATTTAAATTTGTTAAAGACTAATTGATTATTAAATTTGTGTTATGTTATTTTACAAATTCATAGTTGATTCAGTTTTTATAGATAAGATGTATCACCGAGAATGTTTAATAATATATATACATATATTTACAGCCATAAAGCCAAAATTAGTTATAAAAGGAATTTCGCCGGATTAAACCAGCTGGGGGCTCGAACAAGCCATACCATTGCTTAAAACTTCACAATAGGTGCCGGATCAGATATAAGTTAATAGTGCTCTGCCCTATGCAGCATTGTTCTTGACTTCTGAATTATGTTGTGGACACGACCTTGAGATAGAAGCGCCATTATCCTTCTATCTACAACTCTGCCACGAGTAATCTTGCGCGAACGTAAACACCTTTGAAGACCCATTTTAGATACTCTTGAGTTTGGCCACTGGTGGAAAGGGGAGGCAAATCCCGTGACAACACGACAGACATTCAGCAATGATTAGAGATATTAGTACCTTCGCATTTAAGACATTTATTAGTACGTTCAGTGTTGTCATTGTCCGACTTTTCCGACGTGTTAAAAGAAATCCGAACAGTATGCTACAGCAACGCATTATTGAAGTATTCACAGCGTTCTTGTCTTTCTGCAAAATGTTTATAGTGATACGACATTACAGCACAGGCCATCAAATCAGGCACTGACATCTCCACAGAGACACTTTGCAAATTACACGGTAACGTCTGGGGGAGAAAAGAAAAACCAATAATCTTGAAGGAAGAACATCAAGAATTGAGATTTACAAGAGTGCATACATTCTTCATCATTGATCGTTAGCCGCCGAGTGTCTAAGCAGCGGCCATCACGCCTGGTGGCGTTTTGTTGGGCAGCGACAAACTGCTTCCACTTTGCTCGGTCGGCGGCCATCCTTTGTGCAGTGCCCCAGCTCTGGTTCATTCTTTGCATCTCGGCCTCCACAGTTCTCCGCAAAGCTGTTTTTGGTCGGTCTCTCTTTCGCTTTCCTTCAGGGTCCATAGCACAGCTGTTCTTGCGAACTACTTTCTACTGTCTTCTTCTTCTTTTTTGATCCTTAGCCGCCGGCCGTCAAAGCAGTCAGTGGCCATTACGCCTGGTGGCGTCTTGTAGGGCAACAACAAATTGATTCCACTTTGCTCGGTCGGCGGCCATCCTTCGTACAGTGCCCCAACTCTGGTTCATTCTTTGCATCTCAGCCTCCACAGTTCTCCGCAAAGCTGTTTTTGGTCGGTCTCTCTTTCGCTTTCCTTCAGGGGTCCATAGCACAGCTGTTCTTGCGAACTACTTTCTACTGTGTTACCCCATAATGGTAAAATATGTTCGACTTTCAGTAACAGCATTCAATCATTGGTTTGGTTTTAGGACTATCTTCATTGCACATGGAAAACTCCATAAGTGCTCCGATCTCCTTCCTTAGATCACACAAGAAGGATATCAGCACAGTGCACGAACTCCGTAGCACCGGCGAGGATCCCAATGTGTGTACACGGGAATCACACATTCTATAAGTATTTTGGTGGTGAGTAGGTGAGGACAGCAAACCATAAGTCAGAAGAGTTCAGGACCACCACTGGTGTAAGACAAGGTGATATCCTGTCACCTTATCTTTTCATACTCCTCATGTACGATGTCAACAAAGGCATGTAAGGAGAGAACAAGAAAGTATTCAGTGGGGTACTGGAAGATGAGATAAGTCTGTATTTCAAAGCTGGCATTTGCTGATGATGTTGCCCTGATTGCTAAATCAGAGGTACATCTCCAACCCAACCTGCAAGTCTGGAAGGAAGAGCTGGAGAAGAGAGGGATGGTCATAAGCAGCTCTAAAACAAAATCCATGGTGATATCACGAGAAGAAAGAAGACATCAGATTAAGGGGGCACTCCCACCCAGAAATGGGTTATCTTTTTAAAAAATTAACAGAAAAATAACTAACAAACTTGTTGACATAAAATTTGGCCACATGTTACAAGAGATATTATATTTTATGATGAACAAAGTTTACTTTATAAATTTTAATGTTTTATGTGAAAATAATTAATTAACATGAAGTAATGAAAAAAAAAAAAGGAAAACCCCCAGTGCACCTGGGAATGAATTTCACTCACATAAAAGGTGCAAAGAATGCCAAACCAGCAGATGATGTGCATAACATCCCTACCTATGGCGTGAACCACCAAAAAATGTCTACCCCAATGAGTTTTGTAGATATGGCTCTTGCAATATGACCCTTTTAAATAGCACAAATTTAGAACTTTGTATAGCAATATCTCTGTTTCTATACCATGTAAGAAAAAAGTGGAGGTTCATGCCATAAAGGATAACATGGGCTATAAGTGTGCAAAATTTGAAGGCTATAGCTTTAAAATTGTAGAAAATATCACCGGAACTGTGAATCGCAAGCCGTGTTTTCGTTAAAGTTTAGTTTTTAAAATGTTAAAACACTGATTCTCTTTGAACATTGATAACTCATAAACTATTACAGATAAACACATAATTCAAAAAGAATATCAAAGTAAAAAGGCTTATAAATATTTAAAACACAATTATTATATGAAAATCAAAAATAACCTTTTTTGTCTTTTTCTGGGTGTATATGCTGGGAGAACAGGTCCTGGAGCAGGTCGACCACTTTAAATACCTCGGAGCTATTATAGACCGAAAGGGAGGCATCAAAGAAGAGTTGGCCACTCGAAAAGCAGTAGCTGAGAGACTTTTTCAGGCCATAAATCGAGGATTCCTCAGCAAGAGAGAGGTTGGTAAGAAAACGAAGATGGCAGTATATCGCTCCATCTATGTCCCAGTCTTGACATATGGATGCGAGTCATGGGCAATGACTACAACTCACAAAAGCCAGATCCAAACCTCAGAAATGAGGTATCTGAGGAAGGTGGTTGAAGTAACAAGAATAGACATGGTCCGCAACCAGACGATACGTCAAGGCCTAAAATCCCACCCCTGCAGACCCAAGTAGAACAGTCCCAACTAAGATGGTTTGGCCATGTCTGCAGAATGGAAGAAGACCGGCTACCACGACAAGCATGGGTAACAAAGAGCCAGGGATCCAGACCCCCAGGACGACCCAGAGTCCGCTGGGAGGACAACATTAGACAATCTTTGAAGGACCGAGGACTAGAATGGAACCAGGCCAGGAAGAAGACAGCCGATAGGATAGTCTGGCGCTCTGTCTTCCAAACCTCTACACCTCACGGTAGAAAGGGAACGACTAAGTAAGTAGAGTAGGTGTCCTAATGTTTTTAATTTTGCAAGGGTTGCGGCTGTATGGTCTACTCTTTACGATTTCCAACTGCTGAGGGATTTTTAATGTGCGCAACTTGCACACAAGGCTTCTTAAGTTTTCGCCATTATCCGATAAGGCTAGTCATCAGATTTCACTACCCAGGAGATCGCGGGGGGAGGGGGAGAGAGTATGAAATTAATAGGCCCCACTGGTTCAGAAAAAAATTTTCATCAATTATAATTCCCCGTGCTGGGAGCGCACCTGGTACCATTAGAATTAGAGGCGGACGCCATAGCCCTGAGCCACTCCGAACCCGTATTCAATCATTACTGTGATATTTCAACTTTCGTTTTCTTAAGAATGAATATTTTGAGGCTACAGTCTTTTCCACGATGACAAGTCGTATGTTTTTTCTATGTCACGATACACATCTAGTGTACCACAGACTTCGCTGTTTCGCTTCGTGAACCGTTGAACTTTTCAGTTTCTTCCGCCTCACTCACGCCCTAGTCGTTGTGTTCGGTATACGTACTCTCACACCCGGCCTTTATTGCCTACACATTGTAGTATCATAATTCGTATCTAATACTGGGACAGCTGTAATCAAGTCTGAATCATATCTCGGCATCATTCAAAATTTATCACCGCGCAAACCCTGTGGATATAACTGACCAATGAAACGCCAGCTTGGTACAAGTAGTGTCAGAAGATACGCTAGGCTAGTCGAGACAACAAAAGTGTAGATGTTGATGATATTTCGGAAGGCAGTGTGCAAATAATCATGGAGTACCTGGATAAAGAAGGACCCAATTCGATAATAGGGATCATTAGCTTTAGGCAGATAGCAATAGATTCACTGGATGTGTTGTAGAGCCGAAGTTATTATGAATAGAAGACAGTGGAGCATGAACCATGTTGTGTTTTTCCCTGTTTCGGCTGCTCCAGTGAATAGTCGGATAAACTATAGGATAAAGTGGATAGGCATATGATAGAGCTCATTCAAATGAGTAAAATAAGCCTAAGATGGAGGAAATCAGTGCAGAAATAAGGATTCCAGAACTATTTTAGATTTACTATCTAAGCACACCTTGCCTTGCCTACACGATTTTGGATGCATGCAAGCGTACTTTGGGCTAGATATCATCTCGTACATCCGCAAGTCCACTACATAAGGGGAGAGAACGAATGACATAGACACACTCGCCGCCTAATTCAAACTACAGACACAGAGCACATCATCTATATCACCTCCGTTGCCATCTGCAGAAGTGTGAGCAGACTGTGTAACCATTGAAAGCCTGTCTATGATTGAGGGTAAGCGAGATGTTAATTAAATATATATATGTAAATATATTATCAACGTGGGTTTAAGGTAATATTGGTATGTGTAGAATCATTGTGTTATTTCTGGAGGAAAACCTGAAGTGTGTTGGTTTAGCTTAATTGTATTAAATCAGTAGAACGGAAAGGTCTATCCAAACTGGAGGAAGGTATGACTATAACAGATTGATTTTCTGTATTATTTGATATATGACAAATGATTTCCATAAGGCCTATATGATTTTATAGAAGCAAATCATGGACAGAACTGGAACAAGTGAATTACTGAACTATTGTGCTAGAACTTGAACGAATTGTGTTATTCATGACTTACTATGTCTCTTGTGATTAACTACAGCTTGTCTGAACTGTCTCATTACACCTCCTGACTGGCTAAGGAGACAATGAGCGATACTACGTAGGTTGTATATTATGTTTCAGGTTATATCCTGCCCTGAGTGTCAAACAAAACCTATAGTGACCAAGTCCGCAAATAGATGTTCAAGTTTGTCAGAGCTTTTGCCAGTATTAACTGTGTCATCTTGACGAGTGGTGGACCCGCAGTGGTGGGGTTCTATCCAATCATACTGCTGTACGAGGCCTAGGAAGGACTTTGTTTCAGATAAGTAGCTCAGTGTTGGGCTACTTCAACTTTGAAATACCATAAACCCACCTACGAATAAACTACGTGATGATGAAAACATTGTGATGTATATAGAAGACATTTGGCAGTCATATGAGTCATAAAGTAACATTTATATTCATCTATACAAGAAAGCACAAAAATAGAGACAGATTCCATCAGGAAGCAAGAAAACAGTGAATAGGAACTATATTAGTTTAAGACATTAACTGTAAATGAGTTATGTATATAT
The DNA here is from genome assembly GCA_024509875.1 of Oreohelix idahoensis. Classification (NCBI taxonomy): domain Eukaryota; kingdom Metazoa; phylum Mollusca; class Gastropoda; order Stylommatophora; family Oreohelicidae; genus Oreohelix; species Oreohelix idahoensis. The sequence continues at coordinate 95,832 of JAMPIV010022861.1, forward strand.
GAAAGTGACCCATAATTTATTTTGCAATCAATTGAATTTTATTTCTTCTTCTTCCTCGTTCGTCCTGAAAAGGACGTTGGTTGCGTTGTGCCCGTTTACAGCAAGGCTGCGATATTTGCGCCTTTCGGCCGACACATCCGACTTCCGCACGGCACTTTTTGGGACCGGGTTAGCCTTCTCTCTTCGATCCCTACTCTCTCAGCCAGACTGCAGTGATGCAGCCTGTTTCCAGGACCACCACTTGAAGGTGGAGTAGGGTCTTGGTCAGCTCTGGTTCGCTGACCCTGACGCAAGCAGTCAAGCTATGGGTCGCTGACTGCATTCTCTATTGTTGCGTCTTTGGGTCCCGAATTTTATTTGAAAATTAACAATGAACAAAGAAGAAAAGATCTTGTATATAAATAAATTATAAATTGTACCCAGAGTCTTCAGTGAATTATTTAAATTTGGTTTAAAGTTCTTATTGTGTAGTTAATTACCCCTAGTAGAGTCATTGTCTAAGGTTAGTCTGGGAAGGTCCAGTGTTCAAATCCTGGGTAAGCCACTCATGTCTGTTGTTTTTCTGTTGTCTAGTGTTCTACTTCTTTATTTCTTACGAGTGCCTGAAAACATACCTTTATGTTGGTTTCATATTAATTTACCGTTTACAGGCCTCGGGTTTCCCTTCCTTATTAGTCTGGGAGTGGAGCCCATAGGAATCTAGGTAGTACATTACCATCTCATCTAGGAACCTATACAGCTTGACTATACCTTTGATGTCGATACACCATTACTCTTTTCAGAGAATGGTGTATTTCTTGTAAGACCAGTCTCTTATCTGGCCCTATCCTGGTATCATCTGATACATCTATTTGTCCAAGATAATATCACTATATTTATATCTTTCCTCTCGCTACAACAGACTTTATCAATTATCTAAGTGATGTATCTCAAATCTTCTCTATGTTATCCACGCATTATACTACATCCTTCTCGAATACCCTGCTAATTTACTCAAGCCTCTATATATATACCTACACAAGGTACAGCAAAGCCTATCTTTAATACACAATTTACTCTGACAAACCTGTGTTTGTATTTCCAAAGCTTGTCTAAAGCAGACAGCACCTGAACTTTCACAGGCCGTCTGATACCAAAACAACTGATTCCTTTAACATCTCCTTTGGAAATTTTTTAAAATCTCAAACTGGTCCTCTCCAGAAATTAGGTGGGAGAGGGAGGATCTTAAAAAGCTACGTGTGCCAGAAAAAGTATTCCATCAAGGTTTATCGAACCCTCTTCTCTCTTCCCCCCCCCCCCCCCCCCCCAATTCCAACAGATGCTAATCTTTTATCAACAGTGGTTATACAGGGTGGATTCAAAAGTCTCCATACATTGGGAATAATGTTTTATTTGGTCGCAGTTATCCCGTGGAGTGGCCTCCGAGGTCCCCAGACCACTCGATTTTTACTTGTGGGGGGCACTTGAAGGCCATGGTGTACCTGGAAAAGATGCCAAAAATGAATAGTGATAGAGTGTTTAAAAAAGTGATCACTTTCCCTATGTACGGAGACTTTTTAATCACCCTATAGAATATAGCTGCACATTCTACAGACAGACAGGGGGTGGGAGAGGCGACAGGCAGAAGACGAGAATGGGTGAAGCACTTAGCCACAGACTGAAATAAAAATATTTAACCCCAACATCAACCTCACACAGTGAAGCTAACACTAATCATCTCTTACTTCCGAGCTCTTCATCCCAATCTCCCTATCCCCTTGTGTCCAAATCTGGTACAGCCAAAAGACACTACGCTGACACAACTGCATACACTGTTTCCAACCTGGTCTTACTGCACTGAAAATCTATACATCTTCAGCCATTCTTTACCACACACTTGACCTGTGAAGCACTTCCTACCTACCCTCTATGACCATATATTAAGCAATAAATTAACACCACGCATTACATTATCTGGTTCTCTAAGCCAGCCCAGTTTTCAAATTAACCCTGTTCCATTACAGTAATGTTTTTTCCGCATCTATAAATATAAACATTATAGACGGAGTGTGTAGGCGTTTAGAGGTTTTAGACTGTAAACCTTGTAAGAAGTATGATGATCACGACTGAATGTGTAGAAAATGAAACGAATAGAGCCAGCATATCCAGGCACGAGATGAAGACAGATACAAAAAAAAATATTGATAATGAAAGAATATGCACAAGCACCATGTTTAGTTACAAACCAAAGTGAATAAAGTCTAGTACATCAAGTAACATTATGGACAACATAACAACACCGAAGTGCCAAGTTGCGTTACATAACTGACATTTACAAGGCTAGCGGCAGGTCCTTATACTGAGCCATAAACTTTACAAAAAAAATTTGCATGGCTTCTTAAAATTATACAAATCTAAGGATCGTGCGCATGTGTAAAATCCCACTTGTCACAGTGTTCGAAAATAATTTATAATATGGCATATTTCATCATGGGAGAAGATCAGCTACCACGACAAGTGTGGGGAACTAAGAACCAGAGATCCAGACCTCCAGGACGACCAAGAGTCCGCTGGGAGTACAACATTAGACAATCACTGAAGGACCGAGGGCTGTAATGGAACTATGCCAGGAGGAAGACAGCCGATAGCCGATGAGAACGTACTTACTTAGTCGTTCCTCTTCTACCGTGAAGTGTAGAGGTTTGGAAAAAATAGCGCCATACATGCAGAAGCATTGCACCTAAAGCATTTATTTTCTACAGCAGCGGTGGTGTCCGCAACAATTTAATTTCCTCACGATGAGGTTGCCACCCAATGCACAACTTTGTGTTAGTCGCCTGTCCGACACTCCTGAGGGAGCTGTAGTTATGTTCTGTCTTTGTCTCCACAGAGACTACCGAGGAACTAGGCGGGGCGGTATACAGGCATACTTCGCTTTATTGCGCTTCGCAGATGTTGCTCTTTTTTTTTCTTCAAATTATTCATGTTTATTAGAGCGTGCCTTCTTCTTCGATAGATCTTGGCTCTCCGCCAGCAAAACGATTACGATACGCTGAAGGCTCAGATGATGAAGATTAGTATTTTTTTAAGCAATAAAGTATTTTTAATTTTACAGTACATTGGTTTTTTTTTTTTTAGACTTAGCGCTATTGCGCACTTAATAGACATAGTGTAAACATGATTTTAGGCTTTTATATGCACTGGGAAGCCAAAAAAAATGGGTGTGACCCGCTTTATTGCGATATTCGCTTTATTGCGGCGGTCTGGAACCGAACCCGCAATATATCCGAGGTAAGCCTGTACTATTCAAGAATACATGCACATTACCATTTCATACAGTAGAATTTATTAGAGCCCAAGTTCCAGGTATCTTGCTTCTCCTGTGACGCCTTATGACTGTGGCTACATAAATATGACCTGTTATCATTACATCAGGAATCCAGTGGACTCTGACTAAACAGCTTGATGATCTGGATTTTGCAGATGACTTGGCTCTTCTGTCCCATAATCATAATCAGATGCAAGAGAAAATGAAAATTCTCGATGAGAGGTCACAACAAGTGGGCCTGAAAATACACAGGGAAAAGACAAAGATTATGAGAATAAATGCAAGAAATGAAATAACAAGGTCAAACTTGAAGAAACACCACTAAAGGATGTAGAATCGTACACATATCTTGGCAGTAATATAGACAGAGCTGAAGGGACAGACAATGATTTCATAATAAGAATACAAAAAAGCAAGAGGAGCTTTCATTGCATTGGGAAACATATGGAGAACAAGAGAAATCAAGTCCAACACGAAAATAAGAATCTTCAACTCAAATGTGAAGTCAGTCCTATTGTATGGCTCTGAGACACGGAGAGCAACAACAACAACAACCAAAAAGCTACAGACTTTTATAAACGGGTGCTTGCGTAGAATAGAAGGACTGAAATGGTATGACAAAGTCACAAATGTGGAATTGATGAAGAGAACCAGACAAGTGCCAGTGGAACAAGAGTTGAGAAGAAGACGCTGGCGATGGATAGGACACACATTGAGGAAACTTGTTGATAGCATTACAAGGCAGTCCTTGTTCTGGAATCCACAGGGAAAGAGAGGCAGAGGTAGACCAAAAAACATATGGAGAAGAGAGCTGGAAACAGAGGTGAAAATGATGAGGAAAACATGGAAAGAACTTAAACGGATGGCACAGGACAGGAAGACTTGGTATGTATTTGTTGAAGGCCTATGCTCCTCGGGGAGTGTCACATATGTAAATAGTGCAGCAGTGACCGTCCCCTCCCCCCCCCCCCCCCATCTAGGGTTATATTTTTTGCTACATTAACGCCTGATTCACTATCGCAATTAACACGCGAGCCGTCTGGCAATTAACCACGGTGGAACAGAGCGAATTGCGCAGCACGGCGTAATCGTTCTTTGATCAGGGAAACACGCGGGCAGAGGCCAGGCGTTAACAGTTTCGTTGAAGAATCAAGGGCGATAAAACTGAGACGTACCTTGGATTGTTACATTTTCAGGGGAATTAACTTACGTAGCTGATATGCGGAAGGCGGGGAGAATGAAAGACAAGCCAGAGGTTGTCGGTCGGCAGAGGTGAAGAAAAAACCTTTCATTCAGGAATCGAACCGTAGATGTGCCCGGCCCTGGCCGTAGGTGCGAATTTCGCATTAAGGAGCGAAAGAACCGCATCTATGGATATATACCCCGTCTCCCCAAAAGTCATTATCAGTTGCTCAGAGAATTTTCTGAAATAACTAGCTCGATATCCTAAGAGTTTTTCGTACAAAGTGAATGCTTAGATTCGTGGAGTTGTTTCCATCTTTCTCTGTTTGTGGTAATTTATATACTAGCCGTTAAGTGATTTAGTGTGTTAAAAGTTTTTTTAATTATATTTCACTGAGATTTTCTGTGTTAAATTGAATAGCGTATTAAATAACATTTAGCTAATTTTTTCAGCTGTAACGTAAATTTAATTACTCGCTATTCCCCAGAAAGAGATGCTATAAATGACTAGTACATACATTGAATAACTGGCTACTGACGGTATATATTATTTACTTATATCCATTTTGTGTAATTTTATAAATGACTAGTGTTCATTTCACGCGTTAAAAGCGATAGGATAGCTATATATTTGTGGTTTATAATCTAATTTAATAACGTAGTGGTTAAAGAGGTCTCACTTTAACACGTGTTAGATATAATATTGATATTTTGGTTAAATGTTTATTTCTTTCCTAAAATCTAGGCTGATCACACAAAAAACCCAGCGAACTAGCGGTCTTAGGGTCATATGAAATTATGAACTTATGTCTTATGAACTATGGTCGTATAGTCCATTGGTCCTATAAGTGTATAAGCAACCAGAAAGTTTATAATATTGTTGAGTCTTTGGGCTATGACCTGTGCGGTCCATTTTCTTCATTTTATGAGAGAGACCAAACTAGAACAATAATTGTAAATGTTAACTGGATCAGAACTATACCAGATTTTACCTATATAAATCTCATCAGCCAGCTGTGGCAAAATATGTTGTCAGCAACATTTGTGTAATTTAACATAGTGTCTCAGCAACCAGAGGCTAGACAACACAGGAAATATATATGTATTATTCCTCCTATGTCGGCGATCACCACGTATGAACCTTACTCCAACCAACTGAAGGCAGAGATTCCATATTTATCCAGGAAAACAATTAAATCACTAACTCCGGCGACTACCGTGAAATTTGCAGTCAGCAACTACGGCTAGTCTGGGACTGGATTTGGCAACAATTAATGACACTGAATAGTCTTATTAGTGTTTATTTCCATGGAATGCCTGCGACAACTATTGGGTAAGCGAATATGAAATGTGGCCACAGTATGAAGGATTGAATGAACTGTAAGAGAGTACCATAATTTTCTGTTGTTACCACTATCATACAAATCTTTTCTTTTTTGTTCTCATTAACCTGAGTATTTACGGGATAGATTAATTAAGGACTTGTTCTTTGTTTTCTTTACTGACTATTCCATACACTTATTGTTAACTTTTGATCTTTTGGGTGAATTAACCTCTGTTGGGATCTTCTTCTCTCTTCCTTTACCAGAGGGGAGAACCTATTTGATTAATTTTCATTTTGTCTGTAAACCATGATCTATTGATGTATATGATATATGTTGTAAAGTTCTAGTGATAAATAAACTTAATAAACCTTAAGTTATTGTGTTGGTCAACCCCTACCCTATCTGTTATCCATAGTTGTTTTCACGTTTGTGCGTATTTGTCACAGAATTGTATTTTGTACAAGGAGAGAAAGTGCGTCTGATTAAATATAGTCGACAGATAGGCTGGATTAGAGAAATTACTCAATCCAGAGACTGTCCTTTCTCTTACACTATCACCTCGTGAGAAAAAAACTATTTCTTACACCTTACTCTCACATAGTTATCACTATCACCTCTGCTCAAACAGGACTATAAACATCTATTACCTATCTGATAAAATCTACGACAGGGAGCTAAAGGGTATTGATTGATTGACTGATCATTACATCAAGGATGGTTTAATATTTGATCACACCACTCTTTTTAATACTGCGCGCTTCGTTATCTTTGATTGGTAGAGTTGTTAAGAGTACATGCTTCTTGTGGCAAAATTTCTGGATCGAAACCTGGTTCCATCACGCTCTAGTCCACCCAGCTGTCAACTGGTACTTACCTCTGCTCTAGAGTTAGGGAAGGCAAAGACAGCGAGAAATGGCACTGGTCACCACGCCTCATAAAGTTGGATTTAGTACGGTGAAATTTCTACCACTACACTTCTCTACGGCAATATCTGTTACTAGCTTTGCCTTATTTTTTGGCTGAACTAGAAGACCGATGTTATTTATTAGCTTTTTTTCAACCGTTCCATCAATTGATGAAGTCAGATGTAGTTAAAATTCCACTCTGTGAATAACACTATAATAATGTGATTCACCTATTTCGGGCCGTTCGTCTTTCAATGCACACACTGAGCACTGTCGAGATCCATGGACTGTGATACAAGCTTCTGCTATTTTACCATTGCCAAGGAGGCTGCCTAATTTCACTATTAAAACACACATACTGGTGATTACTGTGACAGACCTAGCAAGCCGACAGTGGATTCTTATAACACTCAAAATGAAAATTAGAAAATTAAACGGACTGAAGATACAAGGCTTGTAAAATTGTTGTAACACTAGACGAGTTATACTTGTCTCTGCGTACATAAAGACATATCTCCCGCGGTCTAGGACTGATAACATGGTGGACAAATATACGGCACTCACAAGTCACATGTTATCAGATATCTTGAGTCAACAAAACAGAAGTAATCGGAATTATCATTTAATCAGCAAACAGTTAGATCAACTTTGTGCCCACAATCTCACAACCAGAAGTTAAAACACTCCTTGTGATAATTTGGTTCGCTGTGTGAGGGGACAGGATGTCATGCGGAAGGAACCGTAAATTTCAGAAACCTGAAATTCAGTTCTAAATGTGACACTTGTAGAACTTAACTGATGTTGTAAAGGGGGGAAGAGAGGAGGAGGTGAAAAGGAAGTTCAAAACAGGAGTAAAAAATTTCAGAAGAATCAACTGTATCAGCAAGATCGCTCTTACACATTTGTTTTTAAATATTAAAGTAACGGTGTCTCAAGGCCGATACATACTGCCGAAGGGGAGTGCAGTGTTAGAGTCTTCACCATACTAGGTCTCAACTTTATGCCCCCTTCCTCGCGGCCTTTGCCTTCCCTAACTCAAGAAGCAGACTCAGGTATCAATTCACAAGCTGGACAGACTGGACCGCGAAAAAACCTGGGTTCGAACCCGGTTACTTTGCCTCGAGAAGTAAGGTGTAACCACTCTCCCACACGACCTGCGTTGCATAAGTATGAGTACATATTGAATGAGAAGCGGGACCTTGCAAATGCAGGCGGCGTGATAACATACAGACATATAGACCTGTGAAGCAAACACGAATGAATAAGACAAGGGACAGAAAGGGGAATACAGAGACAGATGGAAACATGTTTTTAAAAATGAGAATGAATCAGAGCTGTGAAGCAAGCAATAAATATTAGATAAAACAGTACATCCCAAGAGGTAAGTCTTTCACAGCTAGCAGACTGGAACACTGATATTGAGACCTACAGACACAGCAAAGGTACATAATAGCACATTTAGATATTTATAAACTAGTATTAATCTATGACTAAACCGAATTCGACAGATAAACTGAAAATCCAGACAAAGGCGACAAGACAGACATAGACTCTTTCGCAGGCAAAGATGAACCAACAAACGCCTGAACTCGCGTATCGACCCAACCCGTTACAATGTAATATTTAATTTTCAAGTCGACTGTAAAACTTTGATTTTCACCGCGATAAATTACCGACAAAATGTTCCGAGTAAACTGTGCGCGAGTTTCAGGTTTGTCTGTATTCAGGTACAAATTTTAATGTCGATTCGACAGAACTGCAAACAACCAGCAATGATGGCACAAGCGAATAAAAGGAATTATGAAAACAGCATTGATCATTACGCCTGTTATCAGGGGGTTGGAAGCCGGTCGCTCTTGTTCTAACGGTAGATCACAGGGAATTATGCGGTAGATCGCTGATTGACGAAAAAGAGAAGGGTGAATAAATAACACTGACAAACAACATTTTTCTTTCTTATATAAGAATAAGTGTTCTTAGGTCAATTTCTTGCGCTGATTTCAAATCTGAAATCCGTTTATCTCTATCACGTCGGGTTCTTAAGATATTTGTGAATAAATATATTTTTGGGAAACCGTTATTTGCTCCGTTTCATTTTTACTATAAAACTTATTAAAAATTAATAAAAAGCAACATAATTCTACTTTTTATACTGCTAAAAGATGCATGACATATGTTACGCGATTTTTCAAATAGTTACTGTATTTTGAAATAATTCTGAGCAAAATATGGCTTCTAGAAGTTGTAGAAATTCGGCTGATCTGTTCTGTTACGCGTGCGGATATTCTACCGATCGTGTTGACCAGAAAAACTTTACACCATTACTAAAGATAGCATATGAACTTTATTTCGATTCGAAAGTTGATGATGCAAATAAATCTTGGAAGCGAAATGCGATTTGTTCGATACATTGGCAGGTTGGTTACGAAAATCGCCGAAGCATAAGTCGATGCCTTTTGGCGTGCCAGTAATATGGCGTGAACATACAAATCACACTACTGATTGTTACTTCTGCTTGACAAATATCCATGGTTTCACTTTTAAAACTAGAAAGTCTGTGGTTTATCCAAATATTGAATCGGTTTCGAAACTAGTGCCTCATGATCCAATCACGTGTCCGATCCAAGTACCACCAGAACAATATCCGTTGGACGTAAATGAACCATCAGAAAGTGATAGTTTACCTGCTTTAGAAACTAATTCTGACTCAGATTACTGTCATGAAATATTCTAATCCACATATATAAATTATTAGGTAAATATAAAGCCTAACAAATAAAATTAATAAAGAGAAGAGCAATGGAAAAATAACAGTGCTGTCACAAAGAATGTACTCGAAATCCCCCTTGTTTTCTGCTTCGTCTGCAAATTGTAACGCTTTCACGTTGATAGTAAAAGCTTACTGTATTATACCCGCTTTCTTCAATGAAACGTGTGCTGCATTTCTAAGAAAAACATTGAGATGTACTGCGTAATGACCTAAATTAATCCTAACATTAATTATATTACGTTACCAAAACGAACGAACAGATGGACAAAAGGATGGCGAGAGGGGAGGGCTGGAAATCAGGAACGCATGCAACACGCGACGCGCGATATACAAATGCTGGCATCACGCGTGTAAGTCTACAAGCACTAACTTTTTCAGACGGACAGTGATAAAATACACTACCCTTTCCCAGAGTTAGGTTTATAAATCATAACAGACCCTTATTAGAAAAGATAACAATAGATGGGTTTACGTTTGAACACATAACAGTACCCAGACAGCACATCTTCCAAACAGGAGGTAGAAGAAATTGCATATTTTGAACGCAGCCACGTAGCTCCTTTAAATTAGTATTTTTGGGTTCCTTAGGGCTTGCTGACAAATAATATGTAAAACGTTACGCAAATAGTCCAGGAATTAATAAATTATACCCAAAATAAAATATTGGGGGTGCCTGACAGCATAAAATCATTTCCGCTCATAAGATTTTTTTTTAACGTGTTTGAAAAAAATTTACGTTACAGAAATAGCCTACCATGTAAACTCCAAATTGATTGGAGCGCAACAAATGAAAGCCTAACCACGATTGGTCGGGCTATAAATACTATCTTGGTTGTTAGGGGAGACGGGAAAAGATAACATTTTTTCAAACACTTGTCGAAACGTGGCTCATTGGCCAGTCTCGCTGATATACACACTTGGGAGCGTTAGTTCGAGACCACTTGTTTAAAGAAGCTTGATAAAGCATCAGTGCGTTGAAGCCAGCTCATATTTGTGTAAAATAGAAGCCTGGAACATAAGCAGATAGGAATTTGTGCCAGTTTGTGCCAGAATTCATTGCTAATCAACGTATCTGTGTTATTCGTATGAATTGTGGGACAGTGGTCTTGATGGTACTGAGCAGCATCTGGTCAGAGATTTGCTGAATCCAGTGTCGGACAGCATACTCCTTGGTCTTTTTAGCTATCAGTGAGGTGTCTCCTGAGCCCAGAGGAGAATTCGAGCAGAGGAGTCCTTTCCTGCCGCCATCACGCCAGATAAGCGAGTTGGCCAGCTGAGCTCAACATTATGTCCCCTCATCTTGAAATAACTTTATAAAAATACTATTCAGAGGGGAATTTACTTGTCTTAAAATCAGGAACTGTGAACATCTCCAATACTGGTCCCTAAAGACAAACTATTGAAGTCATGATGACAAATACCAACAGAGCTTGAACAAAACAAAACCAGTATTACCTCATTTTACTACTACACAACTGACACACATAGAACATTTGCAATNATATATGTCACTACAATATTCATATTAAATACATTCTGTACATAACTTGTAATTTAAATTGATTGTGATTCCTGGTTCCCTTGTAGTTGAATCAGGACACATATTCATTCATGCCAGTAATGAATACATATTGTTATTTGAAAGGTTATTAGTGACTCTTTTAAGATATCTTTGTAGAGTGTTATATGTATGTGAGTGTCACAGTGTTGTCAAGAGTAGTGGATTAAATTAAATTGTTTATCTGTCTGTTGTTGTGACTTACACTTGACCATACTCATACCCTAGACACATAACGTAGCATCACACTATTCCAGAATAATTCTGACTGAGATTAAATTTCGTCATAGACACAGAGAACTTGTTCAATACTTTGAGATGGATGATGACATTTGCTATTGCAAAGATGTAAACGGTCATGAGCACATAGTCAACGAATGGCGATTTTTCATCGATTCTTCCAAGACTAGTCTAAAAGCCGTGTTATTGCATAACAGAAATTTGTTTTCATCAATTCCAGTCGCCTACTCTGTTCATATGAAAGAAACTTATGACAATATGGCTATACGTTTGGAAAAAATAAAGTACAATGACTACCAATGGCGGATTTGTGGAGACCTAAAGGTCATTGCAATTCTTACGGGCATGCAGACTGGGTATACTAAATTTTGTTGCTTCTGATGTGAATGGGACAGCCGCAACAGACAGGAACATTATGCAAGAAAGGTGTGGCCTATCCGGGATCGTATGCAGCTCGAGCATAAAAATGTAATACGCGAGCCATTAGTTAACAAAGACACCTTCATTTTACCACTGTTACATATAAAGTTGGGGCTCATGAAGAATTTTGTAAAAGCATTAGATAAAACGAGCAAAGCTTTCACTTATCTTCGAGAAAAGTTTCCGCAAGTTAGCGATGCAAAGATAAAGGAAGGTATCTTTGTAGGACCTCAGATTAGGAAAGTTATTGCAGACAAACAATTCGAGAACTTGTTACATGGTAGTGAACTTAAGGCATGGATGGCATTCAAATCGATCGTCGATAACTTTCTGGAAAATCACAAATCTGTCGACTATGTTGCATATTGTTAAGCAGTGCATAGATGCATACATAATTATGGGCTGTAACATGTCCCTCAAAATCCATTTGCTCGATTCGCATCTTAACTTTTTCCCTGACAACCTTGGCGAAGTCAGCGATGAACATGGAGAACGATTCCATCAAGATATCGCCGTAATGGAGTCACGTTATCAAGGACGGTGGAGTGTGACCATGCTTGCCGATTATTGTTGGATGCTTCATCGCGATGTACCACACGTCATTCACTGACGAAAGTCGACTGCAAAGAAATTCAAGCCTACATAACTGTTATACTTCTTGTACGAATGATGTTGTAATACTGTATGTGTTGTTAAAAAACTTCAATTGCGTATTTCTAGAGATCCCGACCTGATAGAGAAAAACGGTTTGCAGATTTAAAAACAGCGCATTAAAATTAACCAGAAAAACATAGAAATGTTAGAGAAAGAAAAAAAAAGTTTTTTTTTTGTTAGTCAGTGTAATTTTAAAGCTTAGGAAATCTCGGACTAACACTGTCTCGCCGGCATTTACAAGAAGGACATTCCTAGAATTAAATGTCTTTTTCCGTGTTGCCAGTGAAAACCCACTTGCTTAATAATATTCACATTATCCAGGAACTACATAAGAAATAAGTAATTTAATTTTTTTTAAGTGAAAGAGAGGCCGACCAAAAAAAAAAACTGGCGGATAGCCGGGGGGGGGGGGGGGGGGGGGGGGGGGGGGGGGGGGGGGGAGGGGGGGAGAGAATGCAAAGAGAACCAGAGCTGGGGCACTGCATGAATGATGGCCGCCGACCGAGCACAGTGGAAGCTGTTTGTTGCTGCCCTACAAGACGACACCAGGCATGATGGCCATTGACTGCTTTGACAGTCGGTGGCTAAGGATCAAAGAAGAAGACATAAGAAAGGAACGGGATATTATCTTTGAAGTGAAGTTAACATTTGGTGAAATATCATCCACCTCTCTGTAAATGGATCTGAAGGAAACAGATAACAGTTACATATATCATGCACATATTCCAGATACTTTGAAACCTAAAATCAAACATGATTTTATATAGATATTTAGAGAGCTAAGTGTTTCTAAAGTAGATCCCACAGCTCCTGGGTTGCCTACCGCTGTCTTATAATGTACCGGGTATCTGAGTTGAGTTACTGTTGCGTGATAAATTCTCGCAACATCGTTTTATTTCAATATCTGTTTTATAACGCAAGGGCAACAACTGCTTGGAATTTATAGTCACTTTTCTCGGTAAGCATTTGTCTTCTCGCGTTGGTATCGAATGCAGTTAAGTTTGAGCTGTGGTCGTTTTGCGCTGGACTGCGCATGACTGGTCTTGCTTCTTTGTCGATCGGTTTCCGCCCACGACTAGTGGAGTGAGCGATTTGGAATGGCGAAAGAGATGCCTCGTTGAAGAGGGGATCTCCGCTATTTTTGTTCTGTCAGGGATGTGTAGTCCTCTTAATGGATATTTCGTTTATTCGAGATAATACCTCTAGTGTTTTCCCACATGTGGGAGGCGTGATATTTCTGTGTATTTCATGAAAGCAAGGTAAATTGACTCTTTCATTAACTCTATTGATTTTGGGTCGTGAGCGATTTCGATTCATAGCCTGTCTGCGAAAGTCGTCGTCACGAGATGTTTTTTCCCAGCTCACATGTCGCTGCATTGTACTGCATCGGTTGATGCAGGTACCAAGGACCATTACTTGCTACTCTGTTAAATGAACTAGGTTTGGAAAACCTTTATTATCTAGAGGATATTTTTGAGGACATTATTTATACTTCGGCAGACGTGTCTGTCTTGCTGAAGTCAAACTAAGGAGAGTGAACTGATCTCATACATCTGGTTATCTCCTGGCTGTTATAGAAAGGATGGAGTTTTCCACCTGACTACATTTACAGCACTATGAAATATAACATGCATCTGACTCATCATTGTAATGCTGTCTACCGTTTATTGCTGTATTGAATGTTGCTGTGATAATGACTGTTTGATGTGCCTACACATTTGCGTAACCATTTTGTCACTGTGGCGTCCACAATAAATAATGAAGAAAAACGTCAACGGCTGTTTCAAGACTCATTGACTTTATACGTCGTGAGTTTACTGACGTCCTATGTGGATTGCCCTGTTATTGTTGCATGAACATTGTTTTGACTGAACACATCTACACACTACACAAAACCAGACATGCGGATGCCATCCATCATCATATGGCATCACGCATCATTTGGTGGCCATAAGCTGGTTTGATTCTGGTACTAGCAAACACGGGGTCCCTTACCCACTTCATTTTCAACAAGAATTCATCAGCATCCTTCAAGAAATTAACATTCTTCAATACAGTCAAAATCTTCAAAATTTTCAAAGTACTCGGCGTTGCCCGGTAAAAGTCAAAATTTCAACTTTTTGACGGAAACAAGAATTTGACAGTACCCGGCGTTGTTACATGTTGCCGGATAACTCGGACTGCTGTTATCTTTTACGCAAGTCAAGCAAGTTGCTGCTGTCAAGGTTCCAGTGCTGTCGTTTTTGTGAAGGTCAAGTGCCGGTTGAAACGGGTTGTTTTCTGAAGAAGGCCAAGTACCGATTTCCATCAACTTACTTTTGGTCAAGTGCCGAAACAACTCAACACACAGTATTTCAGAAGCTCTTGTACCATCGTGTTAGCAGTGGAAGCAGTTCAGATGTGCCATCATCGTTGGAGCTTCGCTCTTTAGGACGTTGATTGACATCCGTTTTTCTGCTGTTCTACGATTGGAAGCCTATAAGTTAAGTGGCCTGTTTGTATGTAAACTGTGCCCTTATACTTCTGCTGAGTCTTCTGTGTATCATCTCATTCTATATGTTTTATGTTTATATGTTATTTGTATATTTATATGTTTATATTTCAGCGGGTTCTCGGTTGGGTGGTGTCTCCGTTAGATTATGCCACGTCATAGAGGTCGTCTATTGTGAGCGTTTTCTGTAAGGTTTGCAAATTTCCAATACTGGAATTTGCTAAGCGACTTCTGTTGCTATTTATGTTAGCTGTGATGACATGTTTTAATATTGTTTTCGTTATTATTTCGCATTCTTTAGTTTTGTTTTGATTTGTTTGTGTTTGTTAGCCTACTCTTGTCTATAATTTAGTTTCATACAACATTTTTGTTTATACACTGTGGTGTCATGTATTTTGTTTAATTCTATCGCAGATATCGTCACATTTTTTGTGATATTTCATTAATTTCTGCTTTATTTTTAGTTGATTTCTGCGAAAGTTTTTGTATTGTTGCTGATCTTTGTTATTGTTTACATTGTTATTGTTTACATTGTTTGTATTGTTTACATTTTCAATGTTTACATTCTGCATGTGTTTACATAGTCATTGTTTACAGTTATAGTAATTAGTTAATGGGCTATGCTAATGCACTGTTACTACTATACTGATGATAAATGAATGATGAATAGTGTCGTGCACTATTGAATGAGAAGTGCAATTATGATCAAGAATTGAGTGCTGATATTTCATATACAAGTTCTTTGATTGGAGACTTGTTTCCCACAGAGACTGGGATAATATAAGGTGATGTGAATATACAAGTGCTTAATTAAGACTTGTTACACTTAGGTTTGAAATAAATTAGTTAATTATTTCAGGTTTTGGACTCATATGTTAGACAACATGTCTACATTTGAGCACTTTATTGAGCAGGGTAAATTGCTTGGGAAGACTGGTGATAAGTTAGAAGAATTTGCAACTGCTCGATATGATAAAGCAATGGAAGCTGAACAAAAGAAACTGCAGATGCAGGTGGATGAAAAAAGATTCCAAATGGAAATGGAAAAACAAAAAAGGGAATCAGAAGCTGAGGAGAGAAAACTCCAGCTACAGCTAGAAGCTGAAAGACTTCAAAAAGAGGCTGAGAATAAAAGACTTGAAAAAGAGGCTGAGAATAAAAGACTTGAAAAAGAGGCTGAGAATAAAAGACTTGAAAAAAGAGGCTGAAAATAAAAGACTTGAAAAAGAAGCTGAAAATGAAAGACTTCAAAAAGAGGCTCAGGCTGAGGAAAGAAGATTACAGAGAGAGTCTGATGAGAGGAAAGAGAAAGCAAAAATGGAACATGAAGAAAAGGTCTTAGCTTTAGAGTTGGAAAAATTGAAATTGACGAGCATGAGTAATGGTAATGATTCAAACAAGGGTTCATCTTCTGGTAAGGCTAATAATGATACTTTTAAGATTAAGTTACCAACATTTAGTCCTTCCAGCGATGACATAATGTTCTATCTGGACAGATTTGAACAAGCATGTACAGCTCATAACATAGACAAAGCAAAATATGTTTATCAGTTATCAGGGATACTGACAGGTAAAGCTCTAAGTATATTGAATATGGTGGATGAACCTGACAAGAACAATTATGAGGTTGTCAGGGCCGCTTTGTTAAAGAAATATCAGCTTAACGAAGACGGCTATCGTCTACAATTTAAAAACATGTTACCTGAAAATGGAGTTGAATTCTCCGAGTTTATTGCAAGAATACGCATTACTTTCTCACGATGGGTTGAACTATCTAAGACGGAAAAAACTTATGAAGGACTTATGGACTTAATACTTAGAGACAAAGTCATGTCGTCTGTCAATGAGTCTTTCCTTGCTTTCCTTCATGAACGTAAACCTAAAACAATAAAAGAAATGGAAGATTTCTGTTGCCAATACGTAACTGCGCACCCACACATAACCATGGGTAACTCTAAGGTGAAAGAAGGTTTACCAGTTGCTTCGGCAGCTCCGTATGGTCAAAACTTTGCTCGTAGATCCCAACAAAATTTTGATAGAAAGAGTAGCGGTAATTTCTGTCAAAATCATGGAAATCAATTTCATGGTGATTCTTCTTCGAAGAATTGGAGACAACCTGATAGTGGTCGTTACTATCACCCTAATAATTATAAGCATTTCAAAAGAGGATATGGTAATAGAGGTTATTCCTGCCGAAGACCTCAGAACCAAACAAATAGATGTTCGCATCAATGTGAACATGATAGTAATCGTGGAAACTGGAATTCGAACCAGTATAACAATTACAATAGAGACAATAATAACTGCAGAGATAATAATAACTCTGATAACTTCAGAGGTAATAATAGTCGGGGTAGATCTCAACACAAAAAAAAGAGATATCAGCAGGCTAATGCTGTACAACAGGAAACTGAGGCAGCCTGTAATCATGTTGTTGATAGTAAAAACTTTGACGCTGTCACTAGTTCTGCTTTTGACTTTGAGAGAGCAAACAAATGCCCCCAATGCAGTACTTTATTCGAACCGGGTACCATAACTACTTTGAGTTGTGGTCACCCACTTCCCGCTCTTCCTGCTGCTGTTGCGCATGACGGGAGGGGTTCTTTAATTCTACATAAGGGTCTTGTTAATGATACTCCGGTCTCACTACTTTTCGATTCCGGATGCACCACTATTGGTGTTAGACAATCGCTTGTAGATCCATCTTGTGCTACAGGAAGGGTTATTAAATGTGTCACATTTGGCGGCACTCTAGAAAAATATCCTACTGCTGTAATTCGCATTGCCACTCCTTTCTTTACTGGAGATGTGCATGCTTGTCTCTTACCTAATCCTATTGCGGACCTTATTATTGGTCGTATTCACGGAGTTAGGGAGTGTACCCCACAGCAGATTGCTGCTTGGGAAGATAATAACATGCAAGCTACAAATGCAGTAGTTACAAGAGCACAAGCTCTACAAACACCCGAAACTTCACTGAATAGTGATAATGAAGTTGATAGCCAAGATAGTCACTTAGTGATCACTCGTGACTCTTTCATAAAATTGCAAGAAGAAGATTCTTCTTTAAAAAAAATTCTTCGTTCTTGCGAAGAAAGGTGATCCGAATCAGGATACAAATAGAAAATCTTGGATTGCAATGAGAAACGGCGTACTTGTACGTATGGTACAAGATTCGGCTACGTCGGCACATTCGCAAATTCTTGTTCCCAAGAGCATGAGAGTCCAAATATTGCAACATGCTCATGACTCGCAATGTGCTGGACATATGGGTTTTTGCCCGTACGAAGTCGAGAGTCCTTGCGGCTTTCTTTTGGCCTTTTGTCAATAAGGACATTCGTATTTACTGCCGATCATGCAAGGTATGTCAGGAGGTCAAATCTAGAGGACCACGACATGCTGCGCCTATCCAGGCTGCTGACATTCCTATTCGGCCGTTTCAGAAAATGGCCATAGATATTATTGGCCCTTTTAAGGTCAAGTCGGCCAGAGGACATCAGTTTATCCTTACATGTGTCGATATGTGCACACGTTGGCCAGAGGCTATTCCTCTTAAGAGCATATCTACTACAGATATCGCAGATGCTCTTTGGTTGATATTTTCTCGCTTGGGGTTCCCCAGAGAAATATTGTCAGACCATGGCACTCAACTCATATCTGACACTATGTCACAGGTAATGTCTACCTTACATATTGAACGATCTCTCAGTAGTATCTACCATCCTATGTCTAATGGGTTAGTTGAGCGTCTGAATAGAACGCTCAAGACTTTGCTTGGTAAGATAACTGAAGATCATCCTCAAGATTGGGACAGGGTTTTACCCGCGGCTCTCTTTGCCTATAGAGAAGTCCCTAATGAACACACAGGATTTTCTCCCTTCGAACTTGTCTTTGGCGCGCGTCCACGCGGCCCTATGTCTTTATTACACGATCTCATCACTGCCGATGATATTAGCGATGAAACTCAATCCTCATATGAGTATGTCATTGCTCTTAGACAAAAGATCATTGAGGCATGTAAGCTAGCAACTGCTTCATCAGAAATTGCTAAAGAGAAGGCAAGGCAGTTTGCTAACAAGAATAGATGTCTACGACAACTTTGTCCAGGTGACAAAGCATTCGTCCTACTCCCCAGTAGGGAAAATAGACTTCTTATTGCATGGAAAGGTCCGTATGCAATAGTCTCTCGGATTTCCGATGTTGACTATGTGGTCGATATTGATGGAAAGCATAAAACTTTCCACATAAACATGCTTTCGGAATTTCACGAACGTCTGGACTATTTGCTGCCTATTTTCCAGGCAACGGATGATGCTCCTGCACCTCACGGTCATTATTCATCCCTGTCTGTCATTCAGGATGAGGAAGCTACCTTCTCTGATGTCAACCTTCCCCTTCCGTGGTTCCATTACATTCCACGGAATCTTGGAAAAACGTTTCTGTTTCTCCTAATCTTTCTGGTGACGAACATCGACAAGTCTCGTCGATGTTACAAACATTTCAGGATGTTCTCACTGACATTCCTGGACACACAGATGTCATAGAACATGACATAATTCTTACCGACAATAATCCAATTAGGGTTAGGCCGTATCCTATTCCTATACACTTTCAGTCGCAAGTGGAAAAGGAATTGGATGAAATGATTCAATTAAATATAATTGAACCATCGACTTCACCATATTCTTCTTCCATGGTTATTGTCCGGAAGAAGGATAAGAACATACGAATTTGTGTTGATTATCGCAAATTGAATCAGGTCACAAAGTTCGACGCTGAACCGATGCCTTTGTTAGAAGATCTACTGATTAGACTTTCTAATTCTAGATTCTTCACTAAACTTGACTTGTCTAAAGGTTATTGGCAAGTGCCTTTAGCAGAGCATGCCAAACCTCTTACTGCTTTTTCTACACCTAGGGGTCTATTTCAATGGAATGTTATGCCTTTTGGTCTCATGAACGCCCCTGCCACTTTCGTTCGCATGATGCGTCGAATTCTGTCACATCGTTCGGATGTCATCGCATACTTAGATGACATCTGTCTCTTCAGTGATACCTGGGAAGATCACTATTTAGGGTTATATGACTTACTGTCCACTCTACGTGAGAATAATTTGACAGCAAAACCTTCTAAAGCTTTTGTTGGTTTTGGTGAAATCTCTTTCCTGGGTCATCGTGTTGGTCATGGTCTCTTGAAGACAGAAGACCACAATACTTCCAAAATACTGAACATCTCTGTTCCTAAAACGAAGAAACAAGTTAGGAGTCTCTTAGGTTTAATTCAATTTTATGGGAGATTTATTCCAAATTTATCTTCGATCATGGCACCTCTATCAACATTGTTGAAGAAAGGTTCGCCTAATCTGGTCCGTTGGTCTGAAGAATGCCAATCTTCACTAGGCCAAATCAAGAATATATTTTCTTCTCCTCCCATCTTAAGATTACCTACTCTTGATAGGACTTTTGTTCTTCGGAGTGATGCTTCATCCACTGGGATTGGAGCAGCACTGATGCAAGAATATGCAAATACTCTGCATCCTGTTATGTACATTTCTAGAAAACTAAATGCGGCAGAGAGGAACTACTCGGTTTTAGACCGTGAGTTGTTAGCGATGGTTTGGTCAATTCTAAAGCTACAAAGATTCCTCCTGGGCGCACATTTCATTCTAGAGACTGATCAGAAAGCTCTTACAGCTATTCAGACTAAGAATTTGAAGAGTTCGAGATCCACTCGATATGCTATAGCTCTTCAACCTTTTCACTTCACGGTACGAGCTATCCGTGGTGCGGATAATGTGATGGCTGACATTTTGTCTAGATGCCCACATGACTCCAACTAATACTTCTGTCCTATATTTCCATATATTACAGAGTCATAACACACCTATATTTCTACAATAGATTAGCACATCTGTACTTACTTTATATGTACACACTATCGTGCTTTGTTGTCATCTTCTTCTGTTCGTTTTTTTAAGATGATAGAGGAGGACTGAGTAGTTAATATAAGGGCCGTTAGTTTACTAAACAGCCACAATTATTAATAATGTATTGTACCTTATGAAGCATATTAGTTATTAATTAGCATTATATTGCTTGTACTTTCTCAGAATGTCATTGTTGAGCTGAGGACTTACCTTACGAGTTCTAGATTGTGTACTTACCCTCGGAATACCAGAGCATATGTCCTGGATCGTCATGTAGTTTAACTTTACTATGTACTTATGTCATTACATGTCAAAGAATGTACTATCTAAATTTTCCTATCAGATTTGTACATCCATTTTTTAAAGACAATATTAGAGTATGCTGTTTAATGATGATTATAGTAACTTGCATACGTATATTGTGTTTACATGCTAACGTGATGTGTGTTGGTGACACCTCCCCGATGTGAATATTTTTTGAGACATATTTATTTTTCTGTTGAGGTATATCCTCACCAGACACTCTATAATTAGCCTATTGTTTGGCAATTTAGTTAATTATCAGCTCATAATTCGTGCGTTTTGAGCCGCTTATCGCTTGCTCTTTGATATTGAAAAAAAAAATATGTTCCACATTTTTTTTTATCGGGAGGAGGTGGTGATATGTTGCGTGATAAATTCTCGCAACATCGTTTTATTTCAATATCTGTTTTATAACGCAAGGGCAACAACTGCTTGGAATTTATAGTCACTTTTCTCGGTAAGCATTTGTCTTCTCGCGTTGGTATCGAATGCAGTTAAGTTTGAGCTGTGGTCGTTTTGCGCTGGACTGCGCATGACTGGTCTTGCTTCTTTGTCGATCGGTTTCCGCCCACGACTAGTGGAGTGAGCGATTTGGAATGGCGAAAGAGATGCCTCGTTGAAGAGGGGATCTCCGCTATTTTTTGTTCTGTCAGGGATGTGTAGTCCTCTTAATGGATATTTCGTTTATTCGAGATAATACCTCTAGTGTTTCCCACATGTCGGGAGGCGTGATATTTCTGTGTATTTCATGAAAGCAAGGTAAATTGACTCTTTCATTAACTCTATTGATTTTGGGTCGTGAGCGATTTCGATTCATAGCCTGTCTGCGAAAGTCGTCGTCACGAGATGTTTTTTCCCAGCTCACATGTCGCTGCATTGTACTGCATCGGTTGATGCAGGTACCAAGGACCATTACTTGCTACTCTGTTAAATGAACTAGGTTTGGAAAACCTTTATTATCTAGAGG
The DNA here is from genome assembly GCA_024509875.1 of Oreohelix idahoensis. NCBI lineage: Eukaryota > Metazoa > Mollusca > Gastropoda > Stylommatophora > Oreohelicidae > Oreohelix > Oreohelix idahoensis. The sequence continues at coordinate 117,880 of JAMPIV010022861.1, forward strand.
ATATTTTTTGAGGACATTATTTATACTTCGGCAGACGTGTCTGTCTTGCTGAAGTCAAACTAAGGAGAGTGAACTGATCTCATAAATCTGGTTATCTCCTGGCTGTTATAGAAAAGGATGGAGTTTTCCACCTGACTACATTTACAGCACTATGAAATATAACATGCATCTGACTCATCATTGTAATGCTGTCTACCGTTTATTGCTGTATTGAATGTTGCTGTGATAATGACTGTTTGATGTGCCTACACATTTGCGTAACCATTTTGTCACTGTGGCGTCCACAATAAATAATGAAGAAAAACGTCAACGGCTGTTTCAAGACTCATTGACTTTATACGTCGTGAGTTTACTGACGTCCTATGTGGATTGCCCTGTTATTGTTGCATGAACATTGTTTTGACTGAACACATCTACACACTACACAAAACCAGACATGCGGATGCCATCCATCATCATATGGCATCACGCATCAGTTACTTGCACAAAACAGGACGTAGTATTAACGTGTCTTCGCCTTTGAGTCCTACGCCGCACATACCATCAACCAATGAAATTCAAGTCTTTCTCTCTTCGGCAGTTCGCTCAAGTTTACTTATCGTCACAGATATGACCATTCTGCTTAATCAATGCACAACTTACCAGACTGGTAGGCCTTTTGTATTTGGATATGCGCCCTAATATAACCGACGGTTATATTGTGTCTAGGTTGAAGGCAGCGTGCCTCGCCAAAACTCCTAAGAGACCATGCGGCTTTATAGACACATGACATTTGGACAAGCTGTCTTAACCACACAACGCTTACAAGTCCGATTGCCTCTACATCTACCAAGGAAGTTGAAACATTCGTAGTTAAAATCTATACAGCAAGTTTCCATTACCAATGTGACTCTTGCAAATCTTTCCCATACTGAATGAGCTTTGGCGCTGTACTGTGTTAGTTATTAATGGACCTTTGGTTTGGTTTTAAAGACTATCTTTACTGCACACGGATTCCTAGCCTTCTCGGATAAGGGCGAAAAAAATAGGAGGTCCCGTGTGCAAGTTGTGCATGTTAAAAATCCCACGGCAGTTGGAAATCGTAAAGAGTAGGCCATAATGCCGCTGCCTTAGCAAAATTTAAAAATTAGAAACCTACCCACCAAATATATTTATAGAATACGTGATTCCTATATACACACATTGGGATTCTCGCAGGTGCTACGGAGTTCGAGCATTGTGCTAAGATCCCCCTTGTGTGATCTAAGGGAGGAGATCGGAGGACTGATGGAGTCGTCCGTGTACAATGGAGATAGTCCTTAAAACCAAACCAAACAAATCTCCTGTTCCTACTGGCACCTGTCTAGTTATTACCACCCATTCCACATCCGTGGTCTTGTTGTACCATGTCAACCCTTCTCACCTTCTGTTCCACTGGCACCTGTCTGGTGGTTACCACCCATTCAACATAGGTGGTCTTGTTGTACCATGTCAACCCTTCTCTTCTAAGCAAGCAACCGTTAATGAAACTTCGCGTCTGTTGTTGCTTTTCATGTTCTCCATATTTCAGAGTCATGCAATAAAACTGACTTGGAATCGTACTTGATTTCATTGTATAATCAAAATTATAGCAGGCACTAGACTACTTCGAAAAAGTGTGGTTATTTCGTGTAGAACTAGCTAGAAAATTCTCCAAAAGTATGTAAACAACGAAAAACATGGGCTACAGTATCCGTTTTGAAAAAAAAAAAGTATATATGGGCAAGACTTCTGCACCTACATTGTGATTTATTATTCTGACAGTACTTGCAAGTCATGTACACAGCTATAGACAACAGTATAACGTGGGATGTCTAAGAAATCAGGAAATAAGAGAAAAATGTTCAACCACAGTATCCAACAAACACCAATGTTCAACCACAGTATCCAACAAACACCAAGAACTCCAATAGCTGGAAGATGAAGCAAGAGACGGAAGACCACTGGCAACATGTTAAAAAAAATATATAGAACGAGACATGTGAAGAAGTAATGAGAAAAAGAGAACATCAGCACAAAGCATGGATAACAACAGAAACTATAAACAAGATAGAAGACAGGAAAAACAAGAAAGCAGATTTAAACAGAAGCAAAACAAGAAGCTCCAAATCCAAGGCTCATGAAGTGTACATAGAAGCAAACACAGAAGTAAGAAGAAACATCAAAAGAGACAAGAGGAAGTATATTGAAGAGTTGGCAAGAGAAACAGTGGAAGCTGCAGCCAAAGGAAATATGAGGGACCTGTACAAAACACAAAGAAGTTAACAGGGAAATAAGCAAGCAAACGGCCTCATCAACGATAAGAATTGAAAATTGCTTAGTAATATACAAGAACAAATGAAGAGATGGACAGAACATTTTGAGGAACTTCTCAATAGACCAGCTCCAATCCCTCAGACATCCAGCCAGCAGAAGAGGAGCTACAAATCAGCTGTGAACGACCAAGTAGAGAACAAATAAAAAAAAAAACCACAAAGCTTCTGAAAGATGGAAAAGCAGCTGGTCCAGATGGCATTCCAGCAGAGGCCATCAAAACAGATATTGATACCTCTACAGAGATATTATACAAACTACTTGGCAAAGTCTGGGGGAGAGAGGAAATACCAGTTTATCTAGTCAAGTTGCCAAAGAAGGGAAATTTACAAGAGTGTACACATTATAGAGGAATAATGTTACTATCGGTGCCAGGAAAGTATTAAACAGAATATCATTGAGAGATTAAAAGAACCCATAGACAAGCACCTAAGAGATGAACAAGCAGGTTTTCGACAAAACAGATTCTGTACAGATCAGATAGCCACACTGAGAATAATAGTGGAACAAAGTCTGGAATGGCATTCAACGCTATATATCGGATTCGTGGACTATGAAAAGGCATTTGACAGTGTAGATAGAGAATTGATGAGGCATTATGGAGTTCCCATAAAGATCATTAACTTAATAAAGAAGACCTATGAAAGTATGACAGTTCTTCGATGGAGTTCTTCATGAAGGACAACTTACAGAACCTTTTGGGATTAGAACGGGAGTGCGACAAAGATGCTTCTTTTCTCTATTACTTTTATTACTAGCAATAGATTTGGTTACGAAAACATCCACATCAGACAACATAAATGGAATCCAGTGGAATCTGACTAAACAGCTTGATGGTCTAGATTTTGCAGATGACTTGACTCTTCTGTCTCATAATCAGATGCAAGACAAAATAAAAATACTCGATGAGAGGTCACAACAACTGGGTCTGAAAATACACAGGGAACAGACACAGATTATGAGAATAAATGCAAGAAATGAAATAACAAGGTCAAACTTGAAGAAACACCACTACAAGATGTAGAATCGTACACATATCTTGGCAGCAATATAGACGAAGCTGCAGGGACAGACAATGATATCAAAATAAGAATACAAATAGCAAGAGGAGCTTTCATTGCATTGGGAAACATATGGAGATCAAGAGACATCAAGTCAAATACGAAAATAAGAATCTTCAACTCTAATGTCAAGTCAGTCCTATTGTATGGCTCTGAAACATGGAGAACAACAAAAACAACAACCAAAAATCTAGAGACTTTCATAAACGGGTGCTTGCGTAGAATAGAGGGATTGAAATGGTAATACAAAGTCACTAATGTGCAACTGATGACAAGAACCAGACAAGTGCCACTGGAACAAGAGAAGAAGACGATGGCGATGGATAGGACACACACTGAGGAAACCTGTTGATAGCATTACAAGGCAATCCTTGTTCTGGAATCCCGAGGGAAAGAGAGGCAGAGGTAGACCAAAAAGCACACGGAGAAGAGAAATGAAAATGATGAGGAAAACATAGAAAGAACTTGAGCGGATGGCACGTGACAGGAAGACTTGGCATGTGTTTGTTAAAGGCGTATGCTCCTTGGGGAGCTAAAGGGTATTGATTGTATTCACAAGCTGACATTCTTCTCCCCCCCCCCCCAATCCACCGGGAAAAAATATGTGTATCTATCTGTGCGCCCTTGAGATAATTAATCCAGCCATTTTACATTCATGCTCAACCTACTATCTCCATTGCCGCATGTCACAGAACATAAAAGTCACGAAATGTTCAAAAAAAAAAAAAAAACCACTCACCAAAGTCATGCCACGAAATAATAATATACATTGTAACCTTATTTTTTACCCCTCCGTAAAATTTCGTAAAAGTTTACAATTTCACTCAAGTGTCCCCGACCTATTCTATCCTCGTTTGTAAAAAAAAACAACAACAAACAAACAAAGTCTTCCTGCCTGTTCAATATACAGCTTATAATCTCTGGAAACCTACATATGCCAATTCTTCTCTCGCAATCTCTCATTTCATATAAAATATAACAACCTAAGAACATTTGTGCATATCATGACACACGCTAGGTGGCATTTCAGACATACCTAGCCGGAGAGTAATACCAGCAAATAATGGTGGAACAATCCAACAAATTATGACTTAAGCTGTGACCTAAAGGTGACAAAAAGACACACGCACTGACAATTTCAACAACATAAAAACTATTTTTTTATGGACTACGAACGTGAGGTAATCATCAAGTTAGGATTTCATTCAATCCCCCCCTCCCCCACTTTTCCCCCTTGCATTTAGACTCGAAGATCGCATAATACTGTACATTTAGTCTCCAACACCAAATGCGTATCTACCCTGAGCTTGTTACAGTGAATGTTGTGTGCCTATGCACAACCATTAAATCGGGACATATCGGTATTCTCAGATACTGGAGTATTCTAATCACAACTAACGTCGTTTAAAAGCTACCACACTGTTAAAGAAAGTGCTAAACTAAATATGGTGTCACATAATGCGTGTTTCATATGAGAATTCTGAAATGTCAAATTCAGTTAAAGAGAGAGAGAGAGAGAGAGAGAGAGAGAGAGGAGAGAGAGAGAGAGAGAGAGAGAGAGAGAGAGAGAGAGAGAGGATTACACTGGAGAGTTAATACACTGTATTCTTATAATACCTCATAAAGAGCCTCTACTTCTAACAACATGTAGCATCATTTATGAATCATATATTTAAACTTGTTATTGAAGAGAAACTATACTTTTTCTTGCGGCCATCAGCAGCCGTATCACAAGGTGTTGGGAACCCCAGTTCCTCTAGTTTTGTTGCATTAGTTTTATTTTGTTTCCTTCCCACGCTATGTGGAAAATTTACCGAGATACGCTTCTTGCATTTTTTGTTCCCATTTTTGCATTAATTTTTACCCCATATTACCAACTTTTCTCTTCTTATGCTGTATTTTCGTATTATCTTTGATTATCTGCTTCTTAACTTGATGGTCGATGGTGTTTAAAGAAGACATCTGCTCAATCGTTTTTCTTTCCTTTTCCAACCTTCCTTTTTGCCGTTGTCTGTAATTCTTTTTCACTGTTCTTTGTGTCCGTGCTGTTTATCACCAAACAGCCAGACAGACCAACCTTGGTAAGACTAGAAGGGTCACGCACTGCGTTCTTAACGGTAAATATGGGATTAGAGCGTCGCTTCTTGTCTTGCTGTCTCGCCCGATTATTTGCCTATCATATTTCCGGCCAGATGGGAAGATAGGAAGGGAAAATATTGGACCGGAAGCTTATGACGCAATTGATCTATGCGGCCCAGCGCATTATTACCATTATGAGGTACCATGAAACAATTCCAGTACAGCATGATCGCTTGATAGATTAGCGACTCCCACATTCTTCAGATATAAACAAATGCATCACACCCCTGCAAATATGATTCTAGAAAGCGAGGGCGTAGTTTGTGTAGGTGATTTTGTGCAAAAAAAACCTCACACATTCTGAAAGGCGAACATTTTTCTATCCATTCAGATTATATCCCAACAGTAGAGAAAATGATAAATATTCAAGCAAACATGCGACATTTTTAAACCCCCCCAAAAAAAAGGGGGGGGGGGGGGGGGGGGGGGAAATCTAATGGAAAATCTCTGGCTGAGTGATAAAACAAAACAGTTTGGCCATCAACTCGTTTGGTGTTGCATAAAGGCACATAATCTTATTGTGTAGTTTTGTGTATGTAAAGTAAACGTACGGACAAATAATTACCAGTGTATGTGTGTATATATATATATTTAAAGCTGCAACCAAGGTGGAGTGGGTTCAATTGCTACATAAGACAACAGGGGGCGGAGACACTTGGGAGTCATGACCAACGTGGGCCCCCCCCCCCTTTTCCCCTAGAGTGTATAGGAGTATACAGGGCCGAAACACTTGTTCGACGGTGGACTACTTCTGATGATCAGATTGCCTCCTGTTGTATCGCTCTGTATAGAGTTTCCTATCATATATATATATATATATATATATATATATATATATATATATATATATATATATATATATATATATATATATATATATATATATATATATATATATATATATATATATATACTCAAGATGTGTCACATCTTTACAGCTCTTTACATCTTGCCACATTTTACGTTACGCCAACCTTTACCCTATCTACATATCTACATACGGGTGACATTTGATCATTCTTGTATGTAATCAGATTTATCATATGGAGCCATTTTTCGACCAATCACGAATTCTTTTCTGCATATTTGCCCCACGACAATAATTATATTTCACACATAACATATAGGTAAAGGATCCCGTTACACGCCCATTGAGGCATATTGGGAATATGGTGTTAGGCCCATATTTTCTTGACCATCGGCACACTAGGGGTGACGTGGTCAACATCACGCCCGCCGCCTTAACCTTCCCAGAGTTGCTCTGGTACCCAATTGGGGCTGGGTCGACTCAGGAGCCGTTTGCGGCCTAAAAAAATCCCACCTCATCTGGGGATCGAACCATAGACCACTGAGCTAGGAAGCCAGTGCACTAACCACTATGCTACCGCGGCTCCCATAACATATACAGACAACATAAAATAACGAGAAGGTGACACTAAATTAGAGAAATTACTGTAGTGTGCAATTCGTATGCACGACGTGTGAAACAAACACTATACAAGGTAAATGGAAAAATTACAAAGAAAGAAGCAACTTGCAACATTCGGAGCGTTACCTACAGGAGGTAATGTGTATGTCTGGTTGGCGGAAATTTTGATGAGACATGGGAACAACGCTGCGCACTGACAGCCGATACTCATGCGTAGAATGACGCCGCACGACCTTTCCATCTTCAGTTTAAAAAAAAAAAAATTTAAATCAAGAATGGTGGAGAATAATTAAAGTTTGTCAATAAGCAACTGGCCAGGATAACTTAAATGCAGAGCTATTTAAGACAGACCCTGAGCTAGCAGCAGAACTATTAGAAACACTATTTGCACAAGTCTGGAAAACGGAGACATCACCATCAGAGTGGAACAAAGGAATACAAGGTAATTGTCAAATTGCCCAAGAAGGGAGATCTTGCAGACTGCAATAATTGGAGAGGAATCACTCTTCTCTCAGTTCCCAGCAAAATACCAGGCAGGATAATTATACAGAGAATTTCAAAAGCTGTAGACCACAAACTGAGGAAAGAACAAGCAGGATTTAGAAAGAACAGAAGATGTGTAGATCATATATTCACTCTCAGGAACATTATAGAGCAGTGCTCAGAATGGCAAAGACAGCTGTCCATTAATTTCGTTGATTTTGAAAAGGCTTTTGACAGCACACTCTTTTTTTAACAGTCATAGATTGGGTGATGCGCCAGACAACAGAAGGCAGTCCAAGAGGAATAAGATGGACTACATTTTCTACATTGGAAGATCTGGAATATGCAGATGACACTGCACTACTAGCACATTCACATCAACACATCCAGGAAAAAACGGATAGACTTAATAAGTTTAGCCAGCAGGTAGGCTTGAACATCAATTTAAAGAAGTCAGAGGTCATGACGCTCAATGTGAGCAACCCTGAACCCATATCAGTAAGGAATCAGCAACTGGTACAGACAGACACCTTCACATACCTAGGATGCATAGTAACACCAGACGGCGGGGCAGGCAAAGACATCAACATCAGAATGAATAAGGCAAGAATAGCCTTTTTTAGCCTAAACAACATCTGGAAGTCCTCTCAATACAGCACAAGCACAAAATTAAGATTATATCAGAGCTGTGTGCTTTCTGTGCTTCTCTATGGTGCGGAATGCTGGAGAGTTACAGAGAGTTACAACATGCCTAAGAAAAATTCACCGAATCTTTTGGCCAAATACCATCACCAACCAAGATCTGCTTACTCGGAGCAAGCAAGAGGACATGCACACCATCATAGCTGGCAGACGCTGGAGCTGGGTTGGCCATGTCCTCAGAAGAGACCCCGATGCCATCACAAGAACAGCTATGCTTTGAACCCCTGAAGGAAAACGAAAGAGAGGCCGACCAAAAACAACCTGGCGGAGGACTGTGGAGGCTGAGATGCAAAGAATGAACCAGAGTTGGGGCACTGTACGAAGGATGGCCGCCGATCGAGCAAAGTGGAATCAATTTGCTGTTGCCCTACAAGACGCCACCAGGCGTGATGGCCACTGACTTCTTTGACGGTCGGCGGCTAAGGATCAAAGAAGAAGAATGTAGTGAATTTCTAAATACAATATCTAAATTAATATTTAAAAAATATAGGGCATAAAGGCAAAGATAAGAAAGTACAAAAGAATTTTCTGCTAGAACGGTTGTTGTCGCCTACGCCTTCAGATTATTATTTGCTAACGAATAGCCGAACAAAACGGTACCCTATTTTTCAAATTCGTCCTTGACATAAACACCCACTTTTTCCTAGTTCTAAGAAACATTTCCCAAAAATGCATTGTGGAACGAGGAGGGGCAAGGATAGATGAAAATGCTAATTCGTTTCGCATTGATTTCAAACTAAAAGCCAACACTAGCACAGTGGCAAGCCTGGCCTTAGGGGTTTCCCCAAATACAATGAAAAAAAGTTAGAATTGTGGACACCTCGGTCATGTAAACATGTTAAGCTCTTATTGTGAATGACCTAAGCTCTCGTATTTAGCTTGAAAGTACATTAGAAAAGAATTGAACAGGAGGTAGTTTTAAATAAACAACTAACATGGAAAAAATTATGGAATTTTGAACCAAACCACATAGCCCCTTAAAAATTGTATATTCGTGTACCTGAAGACTTGCTGACCAAGAATATGTTATTAGTTATATAAATAGTCCCTTAATTAATTAAATATTGATAAAACAATACATAGAGATCAGAGATACTGTCAGGTCAAGTCATATCTGCTTAGATTGGATCGCATATTTTTTGGGAAAAAAGTAGGTGACAGATAGGCTGGGATAGTACAGTGAATCTGATTGGGTGGCATTTGAAGTGAGACTAAATATTATTGGCTGACCTTTGAATAAACATAAATAGCCTAAGTAACGTAGGAAAAGTTTGAATGATATTTTTGAAAAGACTGTTTACACTGTAAAATTAATAGCGATTGGCTAACTAAATCGATATTGTCAGAATAAGCGTTGGGGAGAACGCCATTTCTAAGAAAATTTTCAACAGTGATAGATGAGAGCAGGCTGTGCTTTAAACTACAAGTTATAAGCAGCCTGGGCAATAAAACAGATCGAAACTGTGTCAGTCATCGTCTCTGTGTGTATTTCATTGAACATTGTGGTAAGCTTGACATTTATTAACCTGTATTTTATATAAAAATTGAATGTGAAATAATAAAATATGTCTGGACATGAGTGGGTCTATAGCGAACATGAGGCAAAGCCTAAAGATTGATCCACCATGTGATAGACTGTCAGAGAGGTGTAAAACTACAAGAATAGGTATGATTGTCATAAAGGAGCATAAGACCTATCCTATTATATGGAAGAGATTACAGCTGGAATTGCAGTGGCGTTGTAACTATTAGGGAAAGGAATACTGGTGTACATTGTCACATCAAAAGAAAATGGTGGCATAGGTTTGAATAAGGATATGATCCTTTTGTTTGTTTGTAATGTACATGTCCTTAACTGTGGAATATTAGTGTATGCTAGATATTACGAAGGATGCATACCTTCACATTTCAGAGGTCCTGGGTACTGACGTTAATGTGGTACCAAACGCTTGAAAATTGATTGATTCAAGACTCTGCCTGTTTACTGAGAGCCCATGCTAGTGGCCATTGCCTATCAAACAGGGAACAGATTGTCAAGCGAGCAGAGGAAAGTTTCAACCTAAATTCTACGGCCAAGATAAGTGCTCGTTCGGCACCTGAGAGCTCAACTACAGAACTTTAAAAGAACGATCTAATGACAGTGAATAAAACTGGGACAAATATTTAATAGTTCCACAAGTGACAAAATAGAAACAAACATTTCCAAAAGGACATGATTTAAAACAACAAACTAGTAGTACTACCAGTATTACCTTAAAGTAGGAGAACACTAAAGACTTATATTGGAAAAATATTATATATATATATGGACAAAGGATCTATTGTGCTATTTGACTGATGTGATTGATTATTATGATTTCACTTTTAAATTGTCAGTCCTGATTACAAATACTTTTAATCAGGATAATAAAACTGTAAAAATCTTATTTACACAAAATTCAACCACAGTCTTAAATAAGATAGTCTTTTAGAGTGTCGTTTGTATGTTATTGTGGTAGTACTGTGTGCTGTTGTGAATAATAAACTATCTGTTTGTATGTTTGTTGATTATTGTACATTACACTCTACATCCATAACCCTAGACACAACACGAAGTCAATTAACATACTAATATAAATACATTTTGAATGAAATAAAAAGGTGGTAGTGGAAAGGTACCCTGAAAAGTTCACAATATTATTGGGTATATTCAGGGACCTTCATAGCTAATCTCATTTAATACAAATATAATAATACCTACAACAATTAATAACATTAAATCCACCACAAAGAAGAATAAGCAACTGTGCTAATGACTGTATGTTGATTCATCCAAAATGAATATTTCGCTAAGCCTATATAAATGAAACATGGTTATTTGTCCTGCAGAAGTAATCCTTTTCAGTACTAGCCTTTGTCACAGAGTCTTGTAGTCCTTTTCATGGCTTAATATTTGCCAAAGTTGCACTTGAATTTGTTTGTTTGTTTCTTGACTGGTAATTGCGATCTGTAATCTGGTGTAAAAGTCTTCTTTCTCAGATTCTTCTTTATCATTTGTTGGTGCATAACATTGGATGATGTTTATATTTACTTTCTTTTTGGCTGATTTAAACCTTGCTGTTATAATTCGGAGTCCTGTTGTTTCCCATTCTAAAAGTGCCTTCTGTGCTTCCCTAGACAGCATTAGAGCCACCCCTTCACTGTGGTGGGCTCTTTCCTCCTCATGTCCTGAGGACAACACCATTTCTCTTGTGATCAATCTCCTCCTCTCTATGCCATTCCACCGTGTCTCGCAGAGACCCAGTATATCAATCCTGTAATTTGTCATTTCTGCTGCTACCTGTGCAGTTTTCCCTTGTTCACATAGAGTGCGAACATTCCAGGTGCCAATCCTGGAGATTTTCCTAGACGAAAAAAGGTTAGTCGGCAACCCAGTATCCTTTTTGCTTTCTCTTGGTTGCTTCATGTGCCTCCTTTTCAGAGGACCTTCTTCTGTCTGGGGCCGCTGCGTTGATTTATATTCTGTATTTGACCTGTCCATGTTTGTTGAAGTTTTTGTGGTAAAAAGTTTTTTTTTTTTTTTTTTACGGGATGGACAAAAAGAGAAGAAAGGACATCACAATTTAAGTAGGGGACCTAAACGCGAAAAAAGGTACAGACAACACCGGCTTTGAAGACATCATGGGAAAGCATGGATTAGGTATGATGACCGAGAATGGGGAACTATTAGCTAACTTATGTGCTTCAAATCAACTAGCTATAGGAGGAAGCATATTTCCATATAAAAGAATATACAAAGCAACATGGATATCGCCAGATCACAGAACTGAGAATCAGATTGATCACATATGCATAAGTAAGAAGTTTGGGTCATCATTGCATGATGTAAGAGTATGTAGAGGAGCAGATGTGATATCAGACCACCATCTTCTGTTGGCTAAAACAAAATTAAAACTCAAGAAATTTACAACAGTATATAGCTATAGACAACAGTACAATGTGGGATATCTAAGAAATCAGGAAATAAGAGAAAAGTTTTCTATCACAGTATCCAACAAATACCAAGTACTCCAACAGCTGGGAGATGAAGCAGATACGGACATGTGAAGAAGTACTGAGAAAAAGAGAACATCGGCACAAAGCATGGATAACAACAGAAACCATTAGCAAGATAGAAGACATGAAAAAAAAGAAAGCAGATTTAAACAGAAACAAAACAAGAAGCTCCAAAGCCAAGGCTCATGAAGTGTACATAGAAGCAAACAAAGAAGTAAGAAGAACCATCAAAAGAGACAAGAGGAAGTATATTGAAGAGTTGGCAAGGGAAGCAGAGGAAGCTGCAGCCAAAGGAAATATGAGGGACCTGTACAACAACACAAAGAAGCTAACGGGGAGATATAAGCAAGCAAATGGCCTCATAAAAGATAAGAATAGAAAATTGCTTAGTAATATACAAGAACAAATGAAGAGATGGACAGAACATTTCGAGGAACTTCTCAATAGACCAGCTCCAAATAATCCCCCAGACATCCAGCCAGCAGAAGAGGAGCTACAAATCAGCTGTGAACGACCAAGTAGAGAAGAAATGAAGAAAGCCATAAAGCTTCTGAAAGATGGAAAAGCAACTGGTCCAGATGGCATTCTAGCAGAGGCCATCAAAACAGATACCTCTACAGAGATATTATACAAACTAGTTGGCAAAGTCTGGGAAAGAGAGGAAATACCAGCAGAATGGAAGGAAGGTTATCTGGTCAAGTTGCCTAAGAAGGGAAATTTACAAGAGTGCACAAATTATAGAGGAATAATGTTACTATCAGTGCCAGGAAAGGTATTAAACAGAATCATCCTTGAGAGATTAAAAGAGTCCATAGACACGCAACTGAGAGATGAACCAGCAGGTTTTCGACAAAACAGATCCTGTACAGAACAGATAGCCACATTGAGAATAATAGTTGAGCAAAGTCTGGAATGGAATTCACCGCTTTACATCGGATTCGTGGACTATGAAAAGGCATTTGACAGTGTAGACAGAGAATCACTTTGGAAACTGATGAGGCATTATGGAGTTCCCATGAAGATCATTAACTTAATAAGGAAGACCTATGAAGACATGACATGCAGATTTCTTCATGAAGGACAACTTACAGAACCGTTTAGGATAAGAACGGGAGTGAGACAGGGATGCCTCTTGTCTCCATTTCTTTTCTTACTAGCAATAGATTGGGTTATGAAAACATCGACATCACACAACAGAAATGGAATCCAGTGGAATCTGACTAAACAGCTTGATGGGAGCCGCGCTGGTGTAATGGCTACGACGTTGTACTGGCGACCAGGTGTTCATGGTTCAAACTCGGCCGTCGGCGTTTGAAGAAATGTTTACGACCGGAAATTTGACTGAATAACCTGAACGGCTCCTGCACATAAATCCCGTGTGGATGGGAAGGAGCCAAGCTCCTGACCGGGTTGGAAGGAAAGTCCACTGACCCCCCAGCCTCGCAATGACATGTCATTGGGCCGAAAGAGTTGGAAAGCTCGAGTGCCGCTGGTTAAAAAAAAAAAAAAAAGCTTGATGGTCTGGATTTTGCAGATGACTTGGCTCTTCTGTCCCATAACCATAATCAGATGCAAGAGAAAATGAAAATTCTCGACTAGAGGTCACAACAAGTGGGCCTGAAAATACACATGGAAAAGACAAAGATTATGAGAATAAATGCAAGAAATGATAACAAGATTGAACTTGAAGAAACACCACTAAAGGATGTAGAATCGTACACATATCTTGGTAGTAATATAGACAAAGTTGGAGGGACAGACAATGATATCAAAATAAGAATACAAAAAGCAAGAGGCGCTTTCATTGCATTGGGAAACATATGGAGGTCAAGAGAAATCAAGTCCAACACGAAAATAAGAATCTTCAACTCAAATGTCAAGTCAGTCCTATTGTATGGCTCTGAGACATGGAGAACAACAAAAACAACAACCAAAAAGCTACAGACTTATATAAACGGGTGCTTGCGTAGAATAGAAGGACTGAAATGGTATGACAAAGTCACAAATGTGGAATTGATGACAAGAACCAGACAAGTGCCAGTGGAACAAGAGATGAGAAGAAGACGCTGGCGATGGATAGGACAGACATTGAGGAAACCTGTTGATAGCATTACAAGGCAGTCCTTGTTCTGGAATCCACAGGGAAAGAGAGGCAGAGGTAGACTAAAAAACACACGGAGAAGAGAGCTGGATACAGAGGTGAAAATGATGAGGAAAACATGGAAAGAACTTGAGCGGATGGCACGGGACAGGACGACTTGGCATGTGTTTGTTGAAGGACTATGCTCCTTGGGGAGCTAAAGGGTATTGATTGATTGAATTGCGATCTGATGCTACCAAAGAACTTCTGTTTAGGATGAAAGGTAACGTGCCTTGCCATAAGACGACAAACATTACAACGAAATAGTTTGCAGGAGCGAACACATACGGTTGGGACCTGGGGAATACTCTTAGCGTAAATCTCAATTTGCCTCAACTAAGACTAATATGGCACTCTAAAAAACAAAGTGTAAACTTGAATTTTGTTAGTTTTGTTTAACTTCTTATTTCACATATTCTCTACTCACAGTGATAGTATAACGAGACACATCGAGGATATGCCAGGGATATTATTTGCCGGACAAAATATAAATAACGTGCGAGTGCTGAAGATACAGTCTTAACCACCATTAGTGAAAAAAGAGCTACCGGCAAAGAGGGACATGATATTAAACGGAAATTTAAATAAAACTTCTTTGTTTATACAATACCAAACCTACACTCTGTCCTTTACTATTCTCATTCTTCTATCATTTACTAGACACAGTATTAAGGTCTTTGTCTTGTGTAATCTGGCCTATACTGTTAATTAGGAAAACTGCAGAAGTGAATTAGTCTGGGTCGTCATTAGGTACATATCCGGGTTACGCGTGGACATCGTGCTAGACCTCTGTCACGAAGTACTATTTTTGTGGTGTCTAGTTGGCAGAGAGGATAGTAAAGATTCGCTCCCGTAGCTAAGTGGGGGTGTCGTTCGGAAGGTCCTGGGTTCGATTCCTAGTAAACCTATCACTTCTGTTGTTTTTCTGTTGTCTAGTCCTCAACTTCTTTATTTCTCACGAGTGCCTGAAACATACCTGTGTGTATTATTTATTTAATTATTTACTGTTTACAGGCCTCGGATTTCCTCTCCTTATTCGTTTATACGTCTATCAGCTAGCACGGCGGAAAGGACTGCTAGCTCTAGCAGTGTTGATAAATACTATCAGCTAGTATAGGGAAGTCGTGAAAAGGGCTAATCCCTGCAATGGGGTAATAGTATCTATCCGCTGGCATGATTAAAAGTGTGGCAATACAGATCTACTATACTGATACATTAGATCTGGATAAGACCAGTGGCGCACTAAGGCGGGTGCGAGGTGGCGGTCCGCCCCAGGTGACAGCCAGGAAAGGGATGCCATCTGACACTATTCTTATAGTGCTTACTGTTAAAAGTATACCTGCATGTGTGTTTCTTCTTCTGCGTTCGTCCTGAAAAGGACGTTTGTTACGTTGTGTCGCCGTTTACAGCAAAGCTGCGATATCTGCGCCTTTCGGCCCGACAATATCCGTTTTCGGCATGGCATTTTTGGGACCGGGTTAGCCTTCCCTCTTCGATCCCTACTCTATCAGCCAGACTGCAGTGATGCAGCCTGTTTCCAGGACCACCACTTTGAGGTGGAGTAGGGTCTTGGTCAGCTCTGGTTCGCTAACCCTGACGCAAGCAGTCAAGCTATGGGTTGCTTACTGCATTCCTCACTTTTGGTGCGTTTTTGGTCCCATTTGGTACTGTAGTAAAATCTGCGAGAATAATCGCTCATTTCAGTAAGATTTTAGTCATAAAACGATAATAAATAAACCCTCCCTATTGTGTCTGACGGTGATGCTCTCACACGCCAGCAACTCTGCCTTTTGTGCAGTGCTAAGCCTATAGAACGATCACACGGTAAAAATCTAACACGCATTTTAGTTTCGGTTTCGAAAACGTACTACCAATATTTAACATTTTGCCAGATCTGCTGCATACATTCTGCAGCCTAGCCTTATAATTAACGATTTTGCGGAAGTGTGCCGCAAAATAACTATCTGAATTAACGTAAAATTTTGACTTTAACGCTGGTAATAAGTAATAATCCTTACAAATTTGGTAGTGTAACACGAGACACTCCCAATTATTAACGCCAATTCTTAACCCGCCACGCCAACACCCCGCTTTGCTTGACACATTCTGCCATGCATATATACACGCTGCGACAAAGCCAACAGAGGCAAAACACTTACTTAGTCGTTCCCCTTCTACCGTGAGGTGTAGAGGTTTGGAAGAGAGAGCGCCAGACTATCCTATCGGCTGTCTTCCTCTTGGCCTGGTTCCATTCTAGTCCTCGATCCTTCAAAGATAAGAGGCAAAACACGCAGACAATTTTATTTCGTCTCGCGGTAGTATTTCTGACGTCACTAAAACAAGTAGTTATTTGAAAAATACATGCTAGCGAGATGAAAGAGAGGAAAAGATGGCGGTCTTGTGTAAAATATTTATTTGACGATTGACTATGACGAAAATTGAAAATCTAAACCAATATGAATCTGACCATAAAAATCATATGGTAGTATAGCTTAGAGTTCACTGAGCAAGAATCTGTTTTAAATAATATGATAGTCCCCGTATTAGCCAAGTTGTTGAGAAAATACTAAATGTCTACGGACGCTCGACCAGACAGACTGTCATTCCTGCTTGTTTTTTTATAACGGTAATGGGGACGCGAGTGTAACAGGGTAGACTATTAAGTAGCTACAACTGTTAGCCTTATAGTAAAGTATTTTATGAATGACTAGTTAGATAAATAAACCACTAGTCAAGAATCAATGACATCATCAGTCATGACACACATGAACCCATGATGTCATCAAATCTTGTGTGGCCTCCATACAAGTCAGACCGGAAAACATTTAGATTAGAGAGAGAGAGAGAGAGAGAGAGAGAGAGAGAGAGAGAGAGAGAGAGAGAGCTTGAGACAGTAACTCAATGCTAGAGTCAAATCAACATAGGGCGTTCTTTAGTTTAGGTTTGGAGCAACCTGGCGCTACGACTACTATTGAACGAAAAAGCCCTTGACTCCTACGGTTTGGATAATAATATCCATCTATGAGATCCTCTACCACCCAGGATAGTTAAGTGACCTAGCGCTAACCCCTGCAACGATTGTATTTGTGGTTCACTCCACAGGATGTAAGTTCGATTTAGTTATAATTGAAGTCTCGAATCGAATTTTCATTTCGTTAGGATTTCCACAGAGATAACAAAACGACTATAGTATATGAGAAACTCCGCAAGCCTTTCGTCTTAGAGGCTAAAGCTGGCAGTTTTGCTTTCCCCCACCAGAAATTCTTATCGAACTGCCACTGCATCATCTTTATTTTCATCAAACGAACTGAATAAAGTACACCCTTTTATATAACTATTTCGGATCCTTCAAGTAATCTGTTCTAGTGAAGTTTCACTTGACTGTTTGAGTTGCCAATTATATTCAACGCTTCAAGATCAAATTTAGAATCCATCAAGGCACTTAAGAGATCTACCAATTACCTGGGTTGTTCCTCCCTTCTGGAATTACTAACTCTGGTGATTAACCAGTATTTACCAGAAGAAACACAATAAGAAAAGTCCTGGGATTATTTCCCTTACATCAAGTAAAATACAGATTTACATCCCCTTCCACAAAATCCACTATCACGATCTACACCGTCCACTCCATTCTTTCAACCGGTCACACGAGCTTAGAAGGGAGGCATTGAGGTAAATTCAAATTCGCTTGGGTAACAAGAGTATAGGAAGAGAGGGGAGCGGTAGGAAAAATGTAATCCAAAACGAAACATCTTTTTGTATTGGGCATAACTAAAGCAGACTGGCCAATAGACTACTAGACGCAGAGTTTGTTTGGAATAATTTTTGTTGTTTCAAAAACTGCATTTGAATTCTGGTAGTCGCAAGCTTTCGATTGGCCAGTGCTAGTAAATATTAGCAAATGCTTTCATTATTCATTGCCAGTTGAACAATAACTTTTATTCAGATACGCTGAGAACAGCTGTGATAAATTTAAAAGTAAATTAAATAACTAAATAAGTATTTCACAGTCTGGACGGAGCAGAAGAAACGGAGGCCACTTCTGTGCAAAGTCAGCGTCATTTGTTTATATTTCTTGATTTGTGAGGTTTTGTTTCCTGTTGCCAGCTGGTGACAGGAAACCTGAGGAGTGACGATAACGCCAAGAAGTCTCCGAAAATGCATGTATGCTGTCAAGAGATAACAGCAGGAGCTTGGGCGTGTGATGTGATATCGATATTTCTGCAACTACACACTATCTTATCATTCAACAAGAAACCCCATGTGATATATTAAGGACCTGGGTATATCTGACAGTTTCGTTTTAATAAACACTAGTATTTCAAAACAATACTCAGGACGTTTATGGGGGTAGGATGAAACTACAGCCCCTCATACACAGTGACTAACCCTTTAGATGAATAAAGTGTAAGCTGTGAACATTCCAACAGGAAAGACATATATTAACTTTGTAGTTATTTGGGCAGATTGTCCACACAATTTTAGTTGATCTTTTCTGTAAACTATCTTGTCCTCATTTTCAAAGACCTGTCCAAAGAGATGACTGGACAGGCAAAATAAATTGTACAAAAAAAATTTATTTAAAGAAAAACTTAACCACAGTTTTTTATTCACTTCCTCATAGAAACTTAAAGTGTTTTTGTGTTGTGTACCATCATTTTATTTCTCCCCTGGACACTAGGTACATCATACACCAGACACTAGAGCCAAAATAGTGACCGTGTGAGATCTAGGGAGGTAGCGTTAGGTTCCCTGCACATAATTCATCATCATCATTTATAGAGTCAGGGGCCTACATGTGCTTGACCTCACACGGTTAATACATACACGGATTTCATTCTTTTTAGGATACCATCATAACCTCCCCAGCAAAATCAAACTTTGCTACAGGTACATATCCGGGTTACGTGTGGACATCGTGCTAGACCTCTGTCCACGAAGTACTATTTTTGTGGTGCCTAGTTGGCAAAGAGGATAGTAAAGATTCGCTCCCGTAGCTAGGCGTGGATGATGTTGTTGTTACCCTGGTAGGCTGGTTGACTATTTGTTTTAAGTTGTAAGATAGTATGATGTGTGTTTCAAAAGTAGGATCCGCCCCGTATTCCAAATACTTTTGGGACGCCTTTGGGTAAGACAACCCGCGAACTGATGAAGGAATGCGCATCAAAGAAACTTTTTGCTTCCCTTCTGACACTGGACTGAAACAGTCAGCTATAAGAAAATAGAAAATGGCAGCCACGAACTGACATCTGCGATAAACGGAGTTAATGATGATTGTTCACAAGAAACCAGAGATCTCGATATATTTGATACACGCCAGAGGTAAAACGAAAAGCAGAGTTGTAAATTGAACCGCCCCTGAAGCTTGTGTTGCATTATCCGAAATTTGTCACTTTGGATTCCTTAATGGGCACAATGGGCTAATCACCTGTTTGCCAAGTCACTTCGATTACATGTCCCGCCCATGGGCCTTGTGCACTTGGGTCCCCTCTACACCTCGTTTCACGGGGTAGAAGAGGTTCCGATTATGAGATGAGATGGGATTCCTTAATTTAGTATCAAGGGTTAAAAAAAATCTGATTGGTTAAAATCGTCAACTAAGGCGCATCAAATAAACATTTAAAAAGAAGTACGTAGCATTTCAGCAAAGCTACTGATTTCAAACTCATGTTGATTTGATCTGCCATAAGTTAGGATTAATATTTCACAATCCGAATGACTCCAAATGGGCCGAATATATAATATGAAACGAGCAAACGTGTCCGGCTGTATATCCGTTTAGTGTAGTCTGCTATTTTCGTGGACTAAAGTGGAGAATGATTGCGGCGACACAGATTCACAGCTGACATCACAATTATGGTATACTCGGCTAACTCTTATATATTAAAATTCAGCTATGAGACAATTTTACTTACACTACGACACATGTTGGTGAGACAGGATTTAGAAATGAATCGTGAAAGGATACACAACGAACTTAGCACCCCAAAAGTGCCTTGCTAGCAGTGGTCATTCTTACCGCACTACACGCAACCATGGAATATAAGACCCGGAAACGACACAGACTTATTATAGACTTTTCAATAAGTTTTCCTCAAATTTTCTA
Source organism: Oreohelix idahoensis (assembly GCA_024509875.1). Taxonomy (NCBI): domain Eukaryota; kingdom Metazoa; phylum Mollusca; class Gastropoda; order Stylommatophora; family Oreohelicidae; genus Oreohelix; species Oreohelix idahoensis. The sequence goes on from JAMPIV010022861.1 coordinate 138,306, forward strand.
TTAATTAATAAAGGCCAAATAACACAATGACCGTAAAACTGTGTCTAGGAAATCGTAGAATAATTTGAATAATACAGAACAGCACTAGTTGGGTTATGGTAACACACGAGTAAACACAGAATTAAACATTATGAACTCAAGGCCCGTGAGCAGTAAATAATAAACGAAAACAGGCATGTAGCAGGCACTCGTAAGAGAGAAAGGAGGAAAACCCTGTAACAGAAAACAAAACAGTGAATATCCGAATGGTAACATCGCTTCGCTGCAAGAGTGAATCGTAAAAAGACACACAGCCAACTCAGTATCCACCCCTCCCAGAAAAACAGTGGTCATTCTCATGACACTTAACGCAACTATGAAAAATAGGACACGGAAAACGACTCAGACGCAAGACCCATTCACTTCTCGAAGAGATACCTACATCAGAACAGCAAACGACATTCAACGCTGTTTTTCGTCCCTGTGAGTTCTGTGTCTGCAAGACGTTAAAATATTTACATACCTATTTCGAGATAACAAAATAACATTAAAGTTAACCAAATATTTTAACTACATCTCATGACGTAATATACTTTTGGGATTAAGAGTATATAAAATTAAAAAAATTTCAAATTAATACATAAAAAATCATCAGGTTGATATAAATTACTTGAAATGCTGATTCACTATTACCAACTAACTTTTACTCGTTTACTGCAATGCTTAATAAATCAGTCACCGTGGCCAAATCCCCGTCTGGCAGTCTTGGTTTATTCGATCATTTCTTTAAGATTGAGTTCCTTTCCACTTCGTTCCTAGTTTTTAGTGCGGGCTGAACGACCTTAACTAGCGGGCTGAACAACCCTATCTACGAGTAACTCGTCTGGTGTTATACATCTTATCATTGCCGATCATGTCTTTCCTGCTTTGCGTTCTTCTATGTCTCAGTTTGTATTGGAGTTATAAGCATTTAAACTGACTTTGTACTTTTTAGGGACATTATAAAATGTGGATAGACACTTTCCCAACAGCTTGTTTCCTGGCCTTGATATCAGACAAACAGCTAAACATGAAACAAGCATACAGGCCACTTAGGAGAAAGCTATAGGGGGGCTTCATCAATATGCTAAGAATCACAACTGGTAATGATTGTCGGTGTCAGCAACAAATTAATGCTCTCGTTATTGAGTAAAATATACTATAACTTCATCGATTTCACAAAAGCCTTCGATCGAGTCTGGCATGAAGGCTTATGGCAAGTAATGAGAAAATTCAATTTTGATACTAACATCATAGATATCATTGAAGCACTATACAAGGACGCAAGCAGTGCTATTTTTGCAAGCAACGACATTGGAGAATTTTTCAAAACAACTGTAGGAGTTCGCCAAGGATGTATCCTGTCACCAGTGCTCTTTAATATATATCTGGAACATATTATGCAGGAGGCTCTCTACGATTATAAATCAACCATATCGATTGGAGGCCGACTTCTGTGCAACCTACGTTTTGCTGATGATATTGATCTGATAGCTGGATCAGAATCAGAACTTCAAGACCTTACCTCTAGACTGGAGAAAGTAACAAGAACGTATGGGATGGAAATTAATATAGAAAAAAGCAAGATATTGGTGAATAGCCATAAGAAACATGTTCCGACCAACATTACGTTAAATGGGCAAACGTTAGAAGAAGTTAACACCTTTAAATATCTTGGGTCCACTATATGTAGTGATGGAAGATCAAGTAAAGAAATCAAGACAAGACTTGAGATGGCCTCAGCTGCCATGACAAGGTTGAATGTGATCTGGAAAAGTAACATCAGTTTTCCTGTGAAGATCAAATTATACAAATCACTTGTATTATCTATTCTCTTGTATGGGTGTGAGGGCTGGACACTCACTGCAGATACAGAGCGAAGGATTCAGGCTTTCGAGCATAAATGTTATAGAAGAATTCTGCGCATTTGCTATAAAGAGCACAAAACAAATGTCTATGTTAGAGAGAAGATAAACACCTATGCAGGCCACCAAGAACCACTTTTGTCAATAGTGAAACGTCGAAAGCTTGCCTGGTTTGGGCATGTAACTCGTCATGACTCCCTTTCGAAAACGATCCTTCAGGGAACAGTCGAAGGTAAACGGAGAAGAGGAAGGCAGAGAAAATCCTGGGCTGATAACATCAAAGAATGGGCAGGACACGGTTTTTCCACACTTGTACGCATTGCTGAGGATAGAGAGCAGTGGAGGACCCTGTCTGCTGATGCTTCCACCATGGCACCCCTACGACCCATGACGGGTTACGGGCTGAGATGATGATGATACTATACTATGATGATGATAGGAAACTCTATATAGAGCGATACAATAGAGGGCAATCTGATCACCAGAAGTGGTCCCCCCGTCGATCAAGTGTTTCGACCCCCTTATCTAGTCGAATTATGAAAGATTCAGCTCCCAGCAAGTTTAAACAGAATATAAAATCAAGCCATAACAGCAACATAAGGCACAATAACATCAACATCACTACAATAACATCAACATCACTACAGGAACTGGATGTAGGTACTCGCATAATGCTGCTTAACTATGATAGAGAGAACTCAGAGTTAACTTCTGGACTTCTGTTAATAAGTAGTAGTAACATTTATAGAGCTGCTATACCACTCTGAACGGGCTGATCACCCGTTTGCCAGTCACTTCGATTACGGAAACAACAGCAAATGGATTGATTTGCCGTTGCCCTAAAGACGCCAATAGGCGTGATGGGAAACAATGGCAAAGAAAACCTATCTGCTGTTGCCCTAAGACGGCACTAGGCGTAATGGCCACTGACTGCTTTGACGGTCGGTGGCTAAGGACGGAAGAAGAAGAAGAAGAAGAAGAGATACCACTCTGGGAATTAAAAGCACCCGTTATGGATTATAGTCATTACTGACATGATATACCAACACGACGACAGAATGGTTAAGAAAATAACAAGAAAGTTCATTGATCAGTTCATGAGACAAAGCTTAGCTGTATACACAGATTCCACGTGTGACAGTGGTTAGTCAATTGCAGAAATATTAAAACCAAACTGAGGGATCAATAAAAGTTACAACATCACAGAGTGTGCTTCCATCTTTACAGCCAAATTAGTGGCCAAAGTAAAAGCACTAGAGATAATTACACATAATTTTCCACCCTCTCCTCAGCTAGGAAGTTACTATCTTTATATATTCGCTGTCATCCCTATACAACCGCTTGAACTCCAAGATGGATGCAGCGAACCAGACATCAGAGAAGAGATAAAGCTAATCAATACATCTTTAGCAAACAAAGGATGCAATGTGAGGCTTTTGTGGGTTTCAGTTTATATAGGAATCTCTGGAAACAAATACATAAACCAGGAAGTAAAATGAGGTACAGTAAGCATCAAACGTGTAGGAGAAGAATTCGGGAATTTTGAGAACAACACAACAGTTGAGTCAAACATACAATATGAGAGAAGCGTTCAAAACGACAACAAAGTACTAACGATAGACATGCTCAGGCAGTCCTGAAAGAATGAGTAAACAAGTGCCAAATTAAAAATGGAAAGAAAAAAAAAACCAACCATTAACCAAAATGTGAAGTCTCTAACTAAGTACTGTATATTTCATGACAAAGGAACCAAATTACCATGAATGCCAGAAAGAAATGAAATAAATCAGTATCGGCTTTACTATTAATTTAAAAAAAAATAAATAAACAAACTGAACATGAAGAAAGTACTTTAATGATTGCTACATGCACATTATAATTTGTGGGAGAAGGGAACTGGAGATTAGGAAGGCACGGAAAGACCTTGACCTGATGACACAGAACAGGAGGATATGATGATAGTTTGTAGAAGGTCCATGTTCCTTCACCAGCTCAAGGGTAATGAATTACTTCCAAAACAGGAAAACGTATGATCATATAAAACTAAATCTTCAACTTGACAGTAGTCATCATGGCTGGTCTACAAGCTTCATGCTGAACAATGTAAAGACTAAGGGAGTGAAGAGCATTATATCTCGTCCGTTTTGCTGATAAACAACTAAATTCAGCCATGCTATCCTTAATATGGATTATAAAATGCTAGGAGCAGCTATATTTATAGGTGCTGTGGCAACCTGGTGCCCAGGAATTCCGCAACCCCTGTCTCCAGTGACAAAGAATCAGATGGGCTACTAGGCTCGCTTAGAACATATCAAGTGAACTCATTACGATACTAATACATAAGCTGGTAGGATTAGGAGGACCAACATGAATCATGTGGGGGAGAACCCGCAGACATAAATTAGAAAGAAGTGAGAAAGAGGGTTATAATGCAGTGACAACAAGTAAGGATAAAAAAGAGGAAATTATTTTGGGGCAAAATACAGAAACAGTAAAGGGAAAAACAAAGAAGAGAAGAACAAGCACAAAGTGCTGGTGAACAATAATAGAAAAGGTTAACCCTCCAAACCCTAATGAAAGGGGTTGATTAATGAAAAACAAAAGGAATGAAATACAGTACACAAAGAAGGGTGAAATCAGAATAAAGAGCAAGAACAAAGGAGAGAAGATGTATCACAATTAAGTGCTGAAACGGTTGACATTGCAAGCACCAAGCAGAGAACTATATAAGAGTCAAATCATCACAACCAGCTGTCATCCTGCAGACGCCCAGGTGCAGGGTGCTGCTAAAACCATTGTTTTTAGATGCCTCTATCTCTGATACTCAGGACTCCATATGCCTAAAAGTCCCACTATCCTTATGGCACCCTACCCTATTTAATCTGGATATCTAAAAATCCTAAATAGAAGTAAATAATAAAACAAATAGTAGTTATAATAATAACAGTGAAAATAATACCAGCGTTAATAATTATAGTAACACTAATTACGAAAACAAAGGAAAACAATAGGAACACATAAATATGAATTATACAACTTGTCGTGAAATATTCTAATCCACATATATAAATTATTAGGTAAATATAAAGCCTAACAAATAAAATTAATAAAGAGAAGAGCAATGGGAAAATAACAGTGCTGTCACAAAGAATGTACTCGAAATCCCCCTTGTTTTCTGCTTCGTCTGCAAATTGTAACGCTTTCACGTTGATATAAAAGCTTACTGTATTATTACCCGCCTTCTTCAATGAAACGTGTGCTGCATTTCTAAGAAAAACATTGAGACGTACTGCGTAATGACCTAAATTAATCCTAACATTAATTATATTACGTTACCAAAACGAACGAACAGATGGACAAAAGGATAAAGAGAGAGGGGAGGGCTGAAAATCAGGAACGCATGCAACACGCTTCGCGCGATACACAAATGCTGCCATCACGCGTGTAAGACTACAAGCACTAACTTTTTTTCAGACGGACAGTGATAAAATACACTACCCTTTCCCAGAGTTAGGTTTATAAATCGTAAAAAACTCTTATTAGAAAAGATAACATTAGATGGGTTTACGGTTGAAAACATAACAGTACCCAGACAGCACATCTTCGAAACAGGAGGTAGAAGAAATTGCATATTTTGAATGCAGCCACGTAGCTCCTTTAAATTTGTATTTTTGGGTTCCTTAGGGCTTGCTGACAAATAATATGTAAAACGTTACGCAAATAGTCCAGGAATTAATAAATTATACCCAGAATAAAATATTGGGGGTGCCTGACAGCATAAAATCATTTCTGCTCATAAGATTTTTTTTTTAACGTGTTTGAAAAAAATTTACGTTACAGAAATAGCCTACCATGTAAACTCCAAATTGATTGGAGCGCAACAAATGAAAGCCTAACCACGATTGGTCGGGCTATAAATACTATCTTGGTTGTTAGGGGAAACGGGGAAGGTAACATTTTTTCAAACACTTGTCGAAACGGGGATCATTGGTCAGACTCGCTGATATACACACTTGGGAGCGTTAGTTCGAAACCACTTGTTTAAATAAGATTGATAAAGCATCAGTGCGTTGAAGCCAGCTTATATTTGGCTAAATAAAAGCCTGGAAGATAAGCAGATGGGAATTTGTGCCAGTTTGTGCCAGAATTCATTGCTAATCAACGTATCTGTGTTTATTCGTATGAATTGTGGTAAGCTTGAACCATTCAATATCTTTTAATGAAAATTGAATGTGAATTGTTGATTTATGCCTGTATATATATGTGTAGTTCAGTGGCCAACGTGAGGTAAAGCCTGTAATGCTCCAGCCTGAACAGAGGGTGTCGGAGAGAAGTAAAACGGCATGGAATGGCCAAACAGTACACTGACACCTGGATGATTGAATAGAAAGAAATAATGCTGGAATTGCAGAGGCGTAGTAACCATTAAGAAGGGTAATACTGGAATAAAGTATTTCAAATGAAGCTGACAGTTGGCCTAATGCTCTGAACTCAATGTTTGTGCTGTGTTGTGATCAGTGTAACAAGAGAGTTTAAGTTAGTTAGTTATGAAGTAGAAGGTACATCCTTCTTGATTTCAGGGACAGTGGTCTTGATGGTACTGAGCAGCACCTAGTCAGAGCTTTGCTGAATCCAGTGTCGGACAGCATACTCCTTGGTCCTTTTTAGCTATCAGTGAGGTGTCTCCAGAGCCCAGAGGAGAATTCGAGCAGAGGAGTCCTTTCCTGCCGCCATCACGCCAGATAAGCTACTTGGCCAGCTGAGCTCAACATTATGTCCCCTCATCTTGAACTGACTTTGTAAAATTAACATTAAGAGGGGAATTTACTTGTCTTAAAATCAGGAACTGTGAACATCTCCAATACTAGTCCCTAAAGACAAACTATTGAAGTCATGATGACAAATACCAACAGAGCTTGAACAAAACAAAACCAGTATTACCTCATTTTACTACTACACAACTGACACACATAGAACATTTGTAATAATATATGTCACTACAATATTCATATTAAATACATTCTGTACATAACTTGTAATTTAAATTGATTGTGATTCCTGGTTCCCTTGTAGTTGAATCAGGACACATATTCATTCATGCCAGTAATGAATACATATTGTTATTTGAAAAGTTACGAGTGACTTCTTTAAGATATTCTCATAGAGTGTTATATGTATGTGAGTGTCACAGTGTTGTTAAGAGTAGTGGCTTAAATTAAATTGTTTATCTGTCTGTTGTTGTGACTTACACTTCATCATACACATACCCTAGACACATAACGTAGTCATCACACTATTCCAGAATAATTCTGACTGAGATATATAGATATGTGGTAGCAAGTAAGGTGATATATAATACACTACTCTTATTAGATATATATATACCTTCACAGCTGATCTCAGTCAGTACACTAAGTCCCCTATAAATATTTATAACATCCCACTTCACCACACAACTGTATATAAAATATTGTTCTAAAAATATTTAATAAGCAAAAATTAATAACATACATAAACCACAAATAACAATTTAAACAAATATAAAAAAAGGAATGTGTAATATAGACTAATACTAATAAAGAAAATAAAAGGCTACCAAAGACAAAAAGAAATATCAATACATAAAGCATGAAAACTCCTTAAATACAATGATTACACCATAAATTATTGAGAGAAAAAAGCAACAACAACAAAACTGATGCAAATAACTCACACGATATAACAACTGTAAATAAAGCACACAATAATAAAAATAACACTAACTACCCTTATAATCAAGTTACATTGAACAGGGTTCAAGATAGTGGGACATCATAGGCAAATGAATGCCCCCCCCCCCCCCCCCCCCCCCCCCACTTTTTTTGCATGAAACAATACATATAGTCAAGATGTGGAGTCATATGTATACCTTGGCAGCAATACAGACAAAACTTGAGGAACAGATAATGATATAATAATAAGGAGGCAAGAAAAGATTCCACTGCACTGGTAAATATAAGGAAAAATATGTATCTTCAACTCAAAAACTCAAATATCAAGTCAGTCCTGCTGTATGGCCCCTGAAACATAGAGAACAACCAAAACAACAACCAGAAAGATAAAGACTTTCATAAATGAGTGTTTGCGCAGAACAGAAGGACAGAAATAGAATGACAAGATCTCTCATGTGGAACTAATGGAAAGAACCAGCAAACACCAGTGGAACAGAAATGAAGAGAAGACATTGGCGTTGGATTGGGCAAATATTTTTTTAAAAACCGACAGCGCTACAAGGTAGTCCCTGTTATGGAAACACTAGGGTCAAGAGAAATAAAGTGAGATCAAAAACACACGGAAAAGAGAACTGGAGGCAGACGTGAGCATGATAAAGAAGACAAGGAAAGAACAGCACCGGACAGGAGGTTGATATAACCTGCCCAAACTACAAATATACAATAACAATTTCTCCATGCAGGATGATTGTTATCATAAAACAACCTACTTTTCTAACTTTATTTCACCTTTGTATTCCTGGTGTAAAGGCGTTGTATCATGTCAGACTGATCCAACTTGTCTGAATCTTACCTAGAGCTGTTTTCACTTGAAATCAGTGAAAATCTATCATGCAGTTTCAGAGTTACAGTTCATTTAGTGCACAATGTGAGCTATTAACCAAGTAGCTGATTTCACAGAAACTAAAAGCAAGGCTGTGTTTATTTTACTCTGCATCCAAATTTAAATAAATGAACTAATAACTTTTGTATATTCTATCCATTTCACTGATAAACTGCAAATATCTGCCATGCTATCATTAATAGAGATTATTATATGCCATCCGTTTTGCTAATAAACAATTAAACTCAGTCATGCTATCCTTAATATGGATTCTAAAATGCTAGGAGCCAGGCTATATTTATAGCTGCTGTGGCAACCTGGTGCCCAGGAATTCCGCGCAACGCCCCCGTCCTCCCCGCCCCCCCCCCCCCCCCCCCCGTGACAAAGAATCAGATGGGCTACCAGCCTCGCTTAGAACATGTCAAGTGAACTCCTTACAATACTGATTCATAAGCTGGTAGGATCAAGAGGACAAACATAAATCATGTGGGGGATAACCCAGAAATAAATTAGAAAGATGTGGGGAAAGGAGAGCTATAATGCAACAGGTTAAACAAAAGAGGAAATTACTTTTGTTGCAAAGAACTTCATAGGTTCCAACATTGAAGATGGGAGGGGGCAGAATAAAAGTTAGCTAAAAAACTTTACAGTAAAATATCAATCAATCAATACCCTTTAGCTCCCCAAGGAGCATAGGCCTTCAACATACACATGCCAAGTCTTTCTGTCCTGTGCCATCCGCTCAAGTTCTTTCCATGTTTTCCTCATCATTTTCACCTCTGTATCCAGTTCTCTTCTCCATATGTTTTTTGGTCTACCTCTGCCTCTCTTTCCCTGTGAATTCCAGAACAAGGACTGCCTTGTAATGCTATCAACAGGTTTCCTCAATGTGTGTCCTATCCATCGCCAGCGTCTTCTTCTCAACTCTTGTTCCACTGGCACTTGTCTGGTTATTGTCATCAATTCCACATTTGTGACTTTGTCATACCATTTCAGTCCTTCTATTCTACGCAAGCACCCGTTTATAAAAGTCTGTAGCCTTTTGGTTGTTGTTTTTGTTGCTCTCCATGTCTCAGAGCCATACAATAGGACTGACTGTACATTTGAGTTGAAGATTCTTATTTTCGTGTTGGACTTGAACAGTAAAATATACAGTATAGATAATGGTCTGAAAAAAAAGAAACAAATAAATGATATTTACATAAGCAAGATTTTCAATAACTTTCATGTTTTAGCAGGACTGGACACACCCTGAGGAAACCTGTTGATAGCATTACAAGGCAGTCCTTGTTCTGGAATCCACAGGGTAAGAGAGGCAGAGGTAGACCAAGGGGGATGAAGAAGACATGGAAAGACCTTGTGTTGATGGCACGTGACAGGAGGAAGACTTGGCCTACGTTTGTTGAAGGCCTATGCTCCCCCCTTATTTACAAATGGAAGATTTTCAATATCATTATATAGCATAGAAGAAATACATGCATTAAAATTCTAATCTTGTGTACAGTATCACAGCACTTAGTTAGCCTGGGCTCAAAGCAGAAGTAGCTGACTCATCAACACAGTGCTTCTTAACCAGGGGTGCATGCACTCCCTTGGGGGTAGGAGACTCACCTTCTGGGAGTGCGAGACATGCCAGAAATTTCAGAACATGAAATCACCATAAACAATATATAATACACAGAACTCAAATGTATTTGTACAAAACAGAACATTGACAATGTGACTTAGATACCTGAGATTAGTCACATTCTGTAAATAACATTTTCTCAAAATAAACTCGCAGATCTTTTTAGAATTTCTGGCTTGTTATGCGAGTTAGAAGATAAAAGGGTTTGAGGCTTCTTAAGATGATGTAAAATGGTCCGAAGCTTCTTAAGATGATCTAAAAGAGTGCGAAGCTTCTTAAGCAGCTGTAAAGTAGTGCAGAATCTCTAAAAGGTTAAGAAACACTGCATTAACAGGTTAATAACCCAACCTAAATTCAATGTAACACCTGTTGCCAAGTGCTATATGAACAATGAGCTAGGATCAATACAGCTATTATACGCTCTATCCAAACAACTAATCAGAGATGACATTCATTAATAATATTCTCGTAACCATAACACATTCATTACTGGGTACCATGGCATGAAAAAAAAAAAGTTGAGATAAATTTATGAGAAAACTATTTTGTTATGTATGCCAAATTTTCAAGTTTCATCTTTCAGAACATAAAAATGTCAAAGCACATCTCAACATTGTGGCATGAGTGAAAGGTTAAAGAAGAAAGATCTAGTGAAACAAAAGCTTACTATAAGAGACTAAATTCGGTACACCCTTTAGTACAGAAATATACATACAAAAATTACAAAACACCACTACAAGCTTTTGAAATAAAGATATGCACACTACAATTACAAAATACTACTGCAAGATTTTGAAATAACTATATACCAGCACACTACAATTACGAAACACAACTACAAGTTTTTGAAAAAAAGATATATACAGGCACACTACAATTACAAAATACTACGACAAACTTTTGAAATAAAGATATATGTCTTAATTCCCACACTCTCCAACATAAAAGCAAAAACCATGGAGAACATTTAGGAAAGGAACTACTTTTTCTTGACAAGTAGGCTACTAATCAAAATGATAAAGCTGCGAGGATTCATAAATAGGAAAACTGGGAATATCTGAAGAGACAAAGAAAGAACAGGATTACTACATCCTCAGGTTTATCTTGCAAAATGACTAATATGAAGCTGAGCATTGGGGGGGGGGGGGGCGCGGGGGCGGGGGGGGCTGGCAACCTCATCATGTAAAACAAATTGCTACAGAAACCACAACAACAACATCATGTGACTACTTGGTACAACATTCCTACAACATCATGTGAATACTTGGTACAGCATTCCTACAACATCATGTGAATACTTGGTACAGCATTCCTACAACATCATGTGAATACTTGGTACAACATTCCTACACAGGGACCAGGTGCAGTGATGGTTCAGTGCTTCATAAGGAGTGCACAGAAATATGATGATGATGATTCTTGCTAGGGCACAGATGGGGGATACCGTTACATGCCCATTGAGGCATATTGGGAATATGGTGTTAGGCCCATATTTTCTTGACTATCGGCACACTAGGGGTGATGTGGTCAGCATCACGCCAGCCGCCTTAACCTTCCCAGAGTTGTTCTGGTACCAAATTCATGAGGCTGGGTCGACCCCGGAGCCGTTTGCAGTCTAAATAATCCCACCATCAACTGGGGATCGAACCATGGACCACCGAGCTAGGAAGCCAGTGCACTAACCACTGCACTACCGCGGCTCCTTGTTGTACGGATGACAGTAACAAAATGTTTTTTAAGTGAAACATGACGGGGGGGGACTAGTAAAATGAAATGGAGAAATGCTGTATGAGAATATACGGAACAAACAGAGCCAAAATTGTGGACATTATTCTAAAGATGATGGTGAAGCAAACTGAATCCTAAATGGGCATTCATCAGTCTATTTAAATCATAAGACGTTTCTCATCAACAAAGATTGACACTATATATTTGATTTTAACTCATCAGTGGTTGAACTATTTTCCTCAATGAAATCTAAAAAAAAAAAAAAAAAACATGAACAAAGTTGATTACTGTTTTTTGTTTGTTTATTAATAGGGCCTACTCTCAGCTTAAAAAAAAAAAAAAAAAAAACTTCATAGTGATTACTGCCGCAGGGGAGTAAATTGCTAGAGACTTGAATAAACTAGGTCTCAGCTTTAAGAGGTGGGGGTGACTGGTTCCCACCCTCGTTGTCTTTGCCTTCCCTAACTCAAGAGCAGAGTCAGGAACCCATTTTACAGCTGGGTTGAGTGGACCATGACGGTTCCAAGTTATAAACCCGGTAACTTTGCCTGTAGACGCAGAAGCTAACATAAAAAAAGTAAGCATGGTAGAAACATTAGCAAACTAAATTGTCAAGTCACTTCCCAATGATACCAGGTAGGCCCTAACTATTTATCCCCCACCGGTGGGGGTGGGGGAGAAAGGGCATGGTATAAAATATTAATATTGTCTATACTTTGATAAATTCTTATTCACAAAACGTTTGTATAACTTTTATCTTTCGTTTTAGATTTCCAAATATAGGCTCTTACTTGAAAAAAGAAAAGTCAAATTTCTGACTCTGTCAAAGTCGCGATGATAATAGGAAGTACAATTAGCCTAATTATTTGTAATAGGGCTAGTTTTTTGTAGCCTAATGCTGCCTGCCAGCAGGGCAGAGTCAACAGCGACAGAGAAGTAAAAGAAAACAGCTCATGACAGACAGCAATATAGAATTAAGCTAGTGAACCACACAGATTAGAAGGTTTCGGCTGTAGATTGTAATCGATAATTTCTACAAACATCGCTACTGTTTACGGTAGGTAATATCTAGTTCTAACCTGTTGCCAGCGATCTTCCAAAGACGGTTGAGCCGAAAAGTAGCCTGTGTCATGTACGACTTGAAGCTCCCTGAAAATATTGCTGCTGGGCAAGATATCCATCTTGAAAGGTATTCTCCAACTCACAGAAAGAGCCAAGGGTGCTCAAACAACAACAAAAATAAAACCAAAACAAAAGTATCCGATCACGGCCATACACGAAGGCCTATCAAGTTACAAGCAAACACATTCCCTCGAGCCGACACAGTTGTCGGTCGTTAGTGCACAGGGTCGTCTGCTTGCTCGCGTGGTGGACCATTCACGCGGAACTTATCACTAGCGTCTCGCGGAGTCCCGACCTCGGTAACACTCGCTTGTTTCTGCGGGTTTCCCCGAAACAGAAATGTGCATGGACCAATCAATCGACAGAAGTTTCTGCTCTCTCTCTCTCTCTCTCTCTCTCTCTCTCTCTCTCTCTCTCTCTCAGCCGTTTTTTCTCGAAACAAAATCAAACGATAAACCTGAAGATAATTGGTCCGTATCGATCTCTTGAGTTCTGGTAGTTGGTTTATTGTATGGGTAACTACGAGTGATAGAGAGCGGGTGCATGGCTGCCTTAATCCTATGGATACGGCGCTAGTGAAAGGGTAAACACCCACAAACGCACCCACACACACACATATACAGGGTGTTTCAAAATTAAGCAGACATAATTCAGATGCATATAACTCACACATAACTGAACATAAAATATTGCAAGAATAAAAAGTTAGTTGCTTATCCTTTACAGGACGTGGCAATCAACCCCAGCTTTTATTGGCTGTTTGTGATTTTTCTAGGCAATTTTTTTCATTCAGTAGTTTGCCATTGCTTTCTGAACGGTACGGCGCTTATACCATTGTTAAAGCGATCTGCTACCAAAACGCCTGCAGCAGGTTTCGAACCTGGTATATCTGGATTATGAAACTGCGTTCATATCCATTAGGCCACAGACGCCGACATTGCAAGAATAGAGTGGAATAATGCTAGATATCTAGATATAAATTAATAATGCCATTAGATTGTTACTCGTGAAGTCTTTTTTTTATTGAAAGTTGTGCTCATCTCAAAACGAGCACATTGAGCCACCTGAGATATCAAATTAATACTGCATGCCTCACTTATTCATTTAGTAACGATAAGGAAAGGCAGTCAGTTGTTCATCGCCGTGATCAATGCACTGTTGCAGGTCGTCGACACTTTGATCCTTTGTTACTTTAAATGTGAGAATGCCATAATTCTGTCTCAATTATAATGAGTTATCAGTATTTAAAGTGTGTATATATAATTTTGAAACACCAGGGGTATATATATATATATATATATATATATGTATATATATATATATATATATATATATATATATATATAGATATAGATATATATATATATATATATATATATATATATATATATATATATATATATATATATATTGATGGGCGATGGCCTATACGAGCAATGAGATAAATGATTCAGTTTTAACAATGCTCGAACTCGTGCAACCGGTGGGAAACAACGCTTATTGTAATGAGGTTTTTCAATTGCCAATCTTCTATCACATATAGGCCTAATTATTATCAATCACAGTCACTTACAACGCCCAACATTTACACAGCAGATGATGACTCCCCACACAGATCGATCATTGAGTACTCCCTACACCGCTATGTTCCTTAAGAAAGGAATAATTGTAAAGATTAATTATTTCTGCCCCACTCCGGGAACGTAGATATTGAAAATCAGGGCGGTGGCCTACTCGAACAAGCAACATATTAACTGTTATTTAGTTTGTTTCCAGAACAAATAGCATAGTTATAATAACAGAAATTACGGAATTTGTTATTTTTACTGTAAATATTGGTTTCAATCATCCGGTCTTTCATTCAAATATCACAGATCGGTTTAGAAGAAACGCTAGATCGAAATTTCAAACGTTTTATTCTTTGTCCTCATCTGTCTCTCACATCCATATCACCTACTTTTTTTGTTGTTATTATTATTATTATTTTTTAAATCTCGTACTGGCCTTTTGAAATAAGATTTCTCCCATATCTCTTTCTTGAGCCCATACCACATTTATTTAAAAATGTAACAGCTTGCAATCTTCCCACAAGGGCACAAACACACAGTTAAACTAGCATTCAGACATGTACACCAATCCCTCGGTCTTACGCTGTTCGATTAGCGCTTTTTCGATGTAACGCTGTTTTTCTATTTTATGCCATATGCCCATTATACGCTTAAAAAATTCGATCTTACACTGTGCACAAAATTCCGTGGAAGGCAGGGATATAACTTTGAAGCTCATTCAGGGTGGTCGGCTGGCCAAGAAGCATTGGCATTGCTAGCATAATGAAGCAAGACCCCAAAAGGGAAAGCAAAAGTCTACGGTAATCCGTAACATAGAACGAGATATTAATTGAAAAGTGGCCAATTATTAGAGCTGGCATCATACTGATGGAAATTTCACAAAAAGGAAAATTCTTGAAAAAAAAATTTTTTTTACGTTGAAATTACTGTCACATGATTAACCCGAGGATTAACCAGGGAGAGTTTGTCTTGGTTGCGCAGGAGTTATCAATGGCTCAGAATTGCCTTGCAACCCGGTAGAGATAGACTGTAGAGATAGAGGAAGGCGAATTTTGGAAATAGGGATAAGTTCCCAGGATACAGACCTGTCGTAGATTTTTTTATAGGGAAATTAAGACTTGGGTTGGTCCCTTCTGAATAGGTTAGAATGAGTGATAGCCACAGTGAGATGTGTTAATAGAAATAGAGTTCCACGAGTGAGATGGTAGAAATTTATAGAGGCTGTCCCGAAAAATCGAGAATCTCTCTCTCTTTCCGCCTATCTTCTACAACAGATCCAAAGGAGTCAGACAGTCTATAAAAAGTATGTATATTAATATATATCTATCCACTCACGTGCACGCACATACAATGGACGATATGTAGACGCACACACGTGGGAAAACTATAACAAGGAATATATATATATATATTATGGGAACGAACTGACCACCACACTGAAATAAATGTAGGTATAGTTTAATTATCATAGTAAACTTACATCACAACATATAAAATACATCAAAAGCATATACAAATAGTCATAAGAATCAAGGAATACTACAATAGTGATAGACCCGTTTGTATGGTCCTCCCCTGGATATATAGCTCACAGTCCCGTTAGAAGAAAGTGATAACCCCAAAGAGTTACAGATACATATGATTGAGTCTATGGTTTCCCCCTTTTTAAGGTATGGACAGACTTGATTCTCTGCTTTATTCTAAGGGTACATATTGTTAGCAATAACTTGCATAAAGGAAGTTACAACGTGGGTGATGTAGCGGAAGGTTTTATATGTGTGAGATGATAGTGCTAGAGTAGAAATAGTATTCTCTCCAGAATGTGTGAGGTCCCAGTGACAGAGAAGTACACTGGTATCACTCGATAGTCACGGCTGTGAAAGTATCTGGACTGAAAATATTCAGAGAACAGTCAGACCTTACTGCGCCACCTCCGCTATGTGACCACCTGTGATATAATAAAAATTCAACCAAACTCAGTATCAACTATATTGAATGAATAAAGCTGGTGAATACAATTTATATCCTCTTTATTTACATCTATCTAATTGTGGTGATTGTGTGTGACTGGTGATACAAAAGTTATATTTATACAAAACCAAATTGGCGAATTCAATTACAGTTTTTGCAAGTTAAACTAAAATGTCATTTCTTTAGACTCTTCCAATTAGTTGGGTAATAGACTTCTTCACTGTCTTATTCACTTTATAACTTTCACTAGTTTATCACGCAAATTGTCATCACAAAACTCTGCTTGACAATTATCACTTCTTGGTTGCACGATTGTCACAAATATCACTCATCTGTTAGGTTAATCAGTGTTCATATGAGATGTACAGCTTCAGTAGGTCTTGCTTCTACCAATCCAGACACTGCCGGGGCGATTCGCATTGATCATCGAGCAATTCTTGATCATTGACCTCTGACTTTTGGTTGACAAGTATGAACCTGCAGATAATTGTAGGATATGTGGCTATTTGTGGATAACAATTACCACATTCCTATTGTAGGTGAGATGAATTTGTTTTCAGATGTATGCGTGAAAATGCATGATTATGGATCAGTGACAAGACAGGTGTCTACTGTGGAACATTTTATAAAATCAAATAATACAAAATAATATGTACACACATATATGGTATGAGGTTATAGTATCCCCCTGCCTGACACGTTAGCTCTGTAAAGTGCAGTAACTTGATGACAGAATGAATAAGCCCTGATAATGATTGTGCTAGCCCTGATACGGACTCAGTCATGGTGGTTATATTTCGGGTTCCAATCTTCAACAATCATATCAAGTAATAAATTAATATACATGATACTTTCATAACATATAGATTAAACAAATCCTGAAATAAAGTTGTAATTACTGTATTATTTTACATAGTAACTTTACATACCCTCGCAGGATCTAATTAAGATCAGTAAAGACTGGCTTTAGTGGAGTAACAGAACTGCCTGGCTGCAAATAACAAGATATTGGCCGTGACACGTTTCTCTCTCTCCAGCCGTTGTCCTTCTGTCTTGCCTCGCTGTACAAGTGAATTTGAAATCATTTACGTCCGCCCTTATATATGCAGCTACCGGACGTACAGGAAACAAGGCTCGCAACTCCAGCAAACTTCCCAAAAAAGTTGTAACTTTGGGGGGTTTGTGCTAGAGGTGTTTCAAACCTTGGTCTCGTGCATTTCACCTTTCCCAGTTCAAGCCTTTGGAGTTATATATTTCCGTTCTCCATGAGTTGACCTTTATATCCATATGTTGTTTTCCTATATCTGTCGTGTTAACGATTTTATATTGAATTATAAATAGGAAAAACACAGGATTTCTCAATGCACGGACACTATTCTTGCGAAATTCTTCACAACTACTTACTCCCTTCTGATTTCCTTGTACCTATACATAAATGAAGATATTCCCGTCAAAAGGAGACCATTCTCATCCTTGTCTGTCATTCCGTTCTCCTTCCCGATGTCTAATTCTAACCATGATTTCGGACGATTTATTCTTCCTTATACACTCGCCGAAGTCATTCTATCTGACCGTGGGAAACCCCTTCTCTGATTGGCTGCCCTAGATACTGTGGTGAAGTGGGATGTTATAAATACTTATAGGGAACTTAGTGTACTGACTGAGATCAGCTGTGAAGGTATCTATATCTATTAAGAGTAGTGTATTATAGATAACCTTACTTGCTACCACATATCTATATATATCTCAGTCAGAATTATTCTGGAATAGTGTGATGCTACGTTATGTGTCTAGGGTATGAGTATGGTGAAGTGTAAGTCACAACAACAGACAGATAAACAATTTAATTTAATCCACTACTCTTAACAACACTGTGACACTCACATACATATAACACTCTATGAGAATAGCTTAAAGAAGTCACTCGTAACGGTTCAAATAACAATATGTATTCATTACTGGCATGAATGAATATGTGTCCTGATTCAACTACAAGGGAACCAGGAATCACAATCAATTTAAATTACAAGTTATGTACAGAATGTATTTAATATGAATATTGTAGTGACATATATTATTACCAATGTTCTATGTGTGTCAATTGTGTAGTGGTAAAATGAGGTAATACTGGTTTTGTTTTGTTCAAGCTCTGTTGGTATTTGTCATCATGACTTCAATAGTTTGTCTTTAGGGATCATTATTGTAGATGTTCACAGTTCCTGATTTTAAGACAAGTAAATTCCCCTCTTAATGTTAATTTTTAAAAAAATCAGTTCAAGATGAGGGGACATAATGTTGAGCTCAGCTGGCCAACTCTGCTTATCTTTAGTGATGGCGGCAGGAAAGGACTCCTCTGCTCGAATTCTCCTCTGGGCTCAGGAGACACCTCACTGATAGCTAAAAAGACCAAGGAGTATGCTGTCCGACTCTGGATTCAGCAAATCTCTGACCAGGTGCTGCTCACTACCATCAAGACCACTGTCCCTGAAATCAAGAAGGATGTACCTTCTACTTCATAACTAATTTATATTCTCTTTTACACTGATCACAATACAGCACAAACATTGCGTTCAGAGCGTTAGGCCAACAGTCAGCTTCATTTGAAATACTTTATTCCAGTATTACCCTTCTTAATGGTTACTACGCCTCTGCACTTCCAGCATTATTTCTTTCTAGTCCATCATCCAGGTGTCAGTGTACTACTTGGCCATTCCATGCCGTTTTACTTCTCTCCGACACCCTCTGTTCAGGCTGGAGCATTATAGGCTTTACCTCACGTTTGCCACTGAACTACACATATATATACAGGCATAAATCAACAATTCACATTCAATTTTTCATTAAAAGATACTGAATGGTTCAAGCTTACCACAATTTCATGGAAATAAACACAGATACGTTGATTAGCAATGAATTCTGGCACAAACTGGCACAAATTCCGTTCTGCCTATGTTCCAGGCTTTTATTTTAGCAAAAATGTGAGCTGGCTTCAACGTACTGTCGTTTTATCAAGCTTATTTGAATTAGTGGTCTCGAACTAACGCTCCCAAGTGTGTATATCAGCGAGACTGGCCAATGAGCCACGTTTCGACAAGTGTTTGAAAAAATGTTATCTTTTCCCGTCTCCCCCAACAACCAAGATAGTATTTATAGCCCGACCAATCGTGGTTAGGCTTTCATTTGTTGCGCTCCAATCAATTTGGAGTTTACATGGTAGGCTATTTATGTAACGTAAGGTTTTTTCAAACACGTTATAAAAAAAATTTTATGAGCAGAAATGATTTTATGCTGTCAGGCACCCCCAATATTTTATTTTGGGTATAATTTATTAATTCCTGGACTATTTGCGTAACGTTTTACATATTATTTGTCAGCAAACCCTAAGGAACCCAAAAATACTAATTTAAAGGAGCTACGTGGCTGCGTTCAAAATATGCAATTTCTTCTATCTCCTGTTTAGAAGATGTGCTGTCTGGGTACTGTTATGTGTTCAAACGTAAACCCATATAATGTTGTCTTTTCTAATAAGAGTCTGTTATGATTTATAAACCTAACTCTGGGAAAGGGTAGTGTATTTTATCACTGTCCGTCTGAAAAAAAATTAGTGCATGTAGACTTACACGCGTGATGGTAGTAATTGTGTATCGCGCGAAGCGGGTTTAGTGTTCGGCTTTCTGCCTCTCCCTTCTCTTTTTATCCCTTTAGTCCATCTGTTCGTTCGTTTTGGTAACGCAGTATAATTAATGTTAGGGTTAATTTAGGTCATTACGCAGTACGTCTCAATGCTTTTCCAAGAAATACAGCACACGTTTCATTGAAGAAGGCGGGTAATAATACAGTAAGCTTTACTATCAACGTGAAAGCGTTACAATTTGCAGACGAAGCAGAAAACAAGGGGGATTTCGAGTACATTCTTTGGGACAGCACTGTCATTTTACCATTGCTCTTCTCTTTATTAATTTTATTTGTTAGGCTTCATATTTACCTAATAATTTATATATGTGGATTAGAATATTTCATGACACTTCCCCTCTTAAAACAGACATTATATGTCAGTCCTTTATTCTATATACACATAGAGAAATTTATTATTATTTCTGGGGTTTACGGTGATTCTCATCACACGGATGGCGGCTTAAAAAATCCGCTCCCAGATTTGTTTTTCCAGATATATATTCAATGCTAAAATTATATGGAGCCAGAAGCAAAGACCATCGGAGTAACCTAGAGTTCTCATGCTTAGCCTGTGCTAAAAACGATAAAGGTTTGTGGTCAGTTTGCAACTTAAATGCCTTCCCATATAGATAAATATTGAATTTCTTTATTGCCCATATTACTGCAAGACATTCTTTTTCGCTAGTTGAGTAGTTGATTTCAGCTTTATTCAACTTTCTGCTAGCATATGCCACTGGGCTTAATTCCCCATCCAATGCATCTGATTTCTGTAGTAAAGTTGCACCTAACCCAATATTACTTGCATCCGTCCTTACTATGAATTCTTGACTTAAGTCAGGTAATTTCAAAATGGGTTTACTTGTGAGCTTTTCCTTCAATTCTTGGTAAGTCATTTCACATTGTGGAGTCCATGTAATGCGATCTGGATGTCCTTTACGTGTCAATTCAGTTAAAGGTGCACATATGGAATTAAAGTTTTTGATATACTTCTGGTAGAAACCACATAATGAGACAAAGGATCTCACGTCCTTCTTGGTTTGTGGTCTCGGGGCTTTCTGTAGTTTCTCTAAGTTCTTTGGGTCAGGGGTCATGTTTCCCTGATAAACTGTGTGTCCCAAAAATTCCAATTCTTTACATCCAACGCAACATTTGGTTGGACGGGCTGTTAAATTTGCCTCCCTAAGTCGATCAAACAGCATGTTCAGAGAGTCAATGTGTTCCTCAAATGTTTCTGTTGCTATAAGGATATCATCCATAAAATTTGTTATACAGGGATTATTCAGAGGATCCAATAATTTTCTCATCATTCTAGAGAAGACACTAGGCGCATTCTTCAATCCAAATGGCAATCTATTAAACTCATAGTGTCCTTCTGAGGTACTAAAAGCTAGGTATGGTCTAACCTCAGGTTTTACTGGAATCTGATAGTATCCTTTACTCAGATCCACTTTTGAGAAATATTTAGCTTTATTTAGTCTGGCAAACAGCTGATTTGTATCCGGCAATGGATCCACCTGTCCTTCTGTAATAGCATTCAGTCTCCTGTAATCTGTACAGAGTCTATGTTCTCCAGAGGGCTTCCTTAAGAGTACAACACCGGAACTATACGAAGACTCACTGTGCGAAATAATTCCTTCCTTCAATAGATAGTCTATCTCTTCCTTCAAAGCTTTTTCCTTAGCAAACGGAATCGAATATGGTTTCATACAGACAGGTGTGGAGTCTATGAGTTTCATATCATATTCCAATAGGTTTGTATGCCCTGGTCGGTCTGTTAACACCTCTGCATGATTATTTAGAACCTGTTGCACTCTCTCTTTCTGAGTTTCGTTAAATGTGTACTGATTTTCACCTGTGCTGCTGTCTCACAGGGGTGTAATGGATATTCAAATGATGAAAGTGGTTCCTTTTTCATCTCCATGGCGATGGACAAGGTCAACAAGTGTGTCTCTTCCTGATGTTCTCTTTCCAAATATTTCTTCAGGAGATTCACATGATAGATTTTTTCTTTCCCCTTCTTATCTATCTTATAATTTGTTCTAGACACCTTCTCTAGAACTGTATATGGACCCTGCCATCCAATTTGTAACTTATTTTGACTCCCGGGCAAAAGAAGCAGTACCTTCTCTCCCACAGCCAAATTTCTGTCTTTCGCCTTCCTGTTATAATAGGCAGCATGTTTCTTCCTGGCTTGTTTCAAATTTTCATTGGCAAGTTTCCAGCCAGTTTTCAACCGAGTGGTCAGCTCATTCACATATTGGTATGAAGATGTAATGTTTTCCTCTGCCTTTTCATCAGTCCACGTTCTTAACAAAGCTACATATGGACCTTTAATTGTGTGGACCTATTTGTCCATGCACCGGTATGGTCTCTTCCACTTGAAGCTTTATAGTGATGATTTTTCCTCCCAGAATTATCATTCACAAAACGACCGCTACCAATTTTTCTTTTGGGGCTGTCTCCCCTCTTAAAATTCTTGATGAGAGATTTCCTCCCTACATCTTCTTCCTCCAGTTTGTTTAAGTCCGATTGAGGGATTTTCGGCTTATCCTGGGGTAAGACATCTGTTTGCACTCGCCGCATAGTGGCCATTGTAAAACAGTTAAGTGAAGCTTGTCCGTGAAAAGGGGCTTCCCATTCCATTTGGTCCACTTTTTCAAATTTATATCTCTTTTTATTATCAGGCCTAATTTTGCCTCGGGGCGTGTCCAGGTCCTGATCCATGTTCCCACTTGTGGGTGTTCCCTCATGTGCTATACTACACCTTTCTACAAAGTTCTCAATGTCCCATCTTGCTTTGGGCCAATAATAATTGTGAGCCACCTTTTGAATGATGGTACCTATTTTCTCATGGTCCCCATCTGGTTTCACATGTAGACTCCTTATTAATTCTGTCCTGTATCTTTTTGGAAGAACCAGCTGTCCGTGACCCTTGGATCTAGCTCCAGTCTTCCTATACATCAACTTGTTTTTCATATAAAAATCTCCCTTGCCTGGAGTTGTATGACAAGTTGACAATTTTCTGAAACAAGGCTTGAGTGTTTTATCCCCAGCCTGTGCCTTCCTCATCTCTTCTGGAGTGGTATCCAACATAATATCCTCCTCCTGTCTTGAGGTCGACCTGACCTGAAGGGTTGCCATATACACAGGTTTCCTTCTGCAACGGTCAGTGTCATGATTGTCCATCTGACAATTTTTACACCACCTTTTTCCTTGGTTGAAAGATTTTCTTTCATCATATTTCCTTTCATCGAATTGTGGGAATTTATTTTTATTTTCATACCGTGGCCTATCAAACTGGTGCTTACCTTTATTTTGATCCCTAGGATCAAATTTATTAAAGTTCTGTGGTGCCCTAAAGTTATCCACCTGTTTCTTTTTATTACCTGTTACCTCTGCTTGAGCTGCTTGATACCTTTCAGCAACATTTAGCAACTCACCCAGCCTCTCTGCACCTTGTTCCATGAGAAACTTTCTCAGGTCTGGAGCCATGGACTCTCTTAGTTGCTCTATAAGGACCATTTCCTTAAGATCTTGGGTTTTCCCCAGAGAAGTCCATTTCTCCAAGTATGTCTCTATTCGTGCAGAGAACTGGTGATAGGTTTCACCTGACAGTAGTTTAGCATTCCTAAATTTTTTCCTGTAAAACTCTGCATTCTTTTCATACCTTAACAAAAGAGCCTGCTTTAGCATGTCATAATTTTCCTGATCACCTCTGCTCATTTTTGCAAAAAACTTCATAAGCTGCCCCACGAAGTCCCTGAGATAACTTTAAGCTCCACCTTTCTCTCTCCAACCCATACGTGGTAGCTAATAGTTCGTACCTATTTATATAGCTCTCAATATCATCGTCTTTCTCAACAAAATGATCTAAATGAAAATTCATAGCTGAGATTGAGGCTCCTTGAGTAACCGTAGCATCAGAGGCAAAGGGACTGGCACCATTTTCAGGAGCATGGCCTTGAAACTCAAACTCCCTTAGTCGTAATTCATGTTCCCTTTGTAATCTTTTCTCCTCCTTTTCTGCTTCCCTCTCTGCAGTCAATCTTCTTTCTTCTGCAGCTTGTCTTCTTTCCTCGGCTTCCCTTTCTGCAGCTAATTTCTTCTCTTCTGCTGCTAATCTTTTGTCTTCTCTTTCTGCTTCCAATTTCTTAGCCTCAGCCTCAATCTGCAACCTCTTAATTTCCCTTTCAGCCTCTAACCTTCTTTCGGCTTCAAACCTTCTTTCTTCGCGTTCAATAAATTTGTCACATTCCGTAGTAACATAGGCAACCATAACTTGCCCATCTAATCCTAACTCTTTTGCAGTCTGAACCGCAGCAGATCGAAATTTGGCCAGGTCCGCCATTGTCTATCAGGTAACTTAATACAATGTCTAACCAACAATTCAATCTCTAATGGACAACACAGGCACCGTGAGCTCAACCTTATTTAATTCCACCCAAGGATACCTTTTAATTCTTATATTCCCTGAAGTGAATTATCCCCAATATTTTTAATAGTTAAAGATTCAAAATCCCAAGAGCGAGACCCCAATATATGTGGTGAAGTGGGATGTTATAAATACTTATAGGGAACTTAGTGTACTGACTGAGATCAGCTGTGAAGGTATCTATATCTATTAAGAGTAGTGTATTATAGATAACTCCGCCCATGCCGGTCCCAAGCCCGGATGAAAAAGGAGGAGGGCGGCCTGCATGGAGGCCGTAAGGAGGCAGCCCCTCCACCATGCAAAGGCACAACAGGCCAATCACCTGTTTGTCTTAAACTATGATTACGAGAAATACAAGAGAGAAAACCGGACTGATTCTAAAGGCGACGAACTGGAACGGACTACGGACTGCGACTTATGGAACTTGGAACACAAGAAGTATAAATGGGAAGGAAGAGGAGCTGGTGGAAGAGATGAGGAAAGCAAAACTAGAAATCCTGGCTATAACAGAAACGAAGAAAAAAGGACAAGGAGTCATGGATCTCGATGGCAACACGTTGCTCTACAGTGGTGTACCCATATCTGAAAGAGCTAAAGGGGGCGTGGGTTGCATTGTGGCCCAAAATCAAAAAGATAGTATCAAGGGATGGAACTTTGTCTCGGAGCGCATTATGGTTGTAAAACTAAAAGAAGGAGAAACCATAGTCAACCTGGTCATAGTGTATGGGCCAAATGAGGATGAGAGAGCAGAGGTCAAGGAGGAATTCTTCGCGCTGCTTCAAAGGACAGTGGATGACTGCCTAGATGAAGTTATCATGCTCGGAGATTTTAATGCCAGAGTTGGAAATGACCATGCTAGATGGGGTGGCGTTATCGGAAGATATGGAGAAGATACTCTCAATGACAATGGAAAGCGACTCCTTAGATTCTGCAGTGAGCAGAATCTGATCATTACAAACACAAAGTTCCCCCATAAGCGCATACATGCATACACTAGATGTGAACCAACCAAGAATGAGAAGTCAGTGATCGACTATGCCATTGTTCGGAGAAGCTCATTCAGATATGTCCGAGATGCAAGAGTCTGGAGGGGGCCAGAGATTGGAAGTGATCACTACCTGCTAACAATCAAACGAACAACTGAAAGAGTTGCTCAGCCTAGGAACTGCCCAACATCACGCAAGAAACCAAGTAAACGAGCAGGAGAAATGAGCATTAGGACCTACAAGCTGAGAGAGCCAGAAATTAAGACCAGATATCAGGGGCTTATTGCTACAGCAGTGAGCAACACAGAAGAACGACCTGATGACTTGGAAACCCTCTGGAATAAATTCAAGGATATCATAAAGACAGCTGCTGCAGAAGCATGCGGTGAAGTCCGACTTGGGAACCAGAGAAAGAGGACACCTTGATGGACAGAGGAAGTCAAAGAGAAAATAAGAGAGAAGAAAATGGCATGGAAACAATACTTAGGAGCTAAAAAACACAACAGGACAAATGGAAAAATATAGAGAATATGTGATACTCAGAACAGAAGCAAAGAACAAAGTGCTAGCAGCAAAACAGAAGTCCTGGGAAGAATTTGGAGAAAAGCTAGAAAAAGATGCACAAGAAAACCAGAAATTGTTCTATAAGACCCTAAAGAACATGAGGAAGGAAAAACAATGCCCTCTCAAATTTATAAAGGACAAGCAAGGCAAATTGCTTACTGCCCCGAAGGAAGTAATGGAAAGATGGAAAGAATATTTCTCAGAACTCCTGGATGGTGAGCATGGTGAAGCAACAGAAATGATAACCACTAGCACAGAAGAGAAAACCAATGATGGTGAAGATGACATAAAGATGGAAGAACTGAGGGCAGCACTAGAGAAAATCAAGATGGGCAAAGCAGCAGGGCATGATGGTATACCACCAGAAATGGTTAAGTACATGGGAGCATCAGGCGACCTATTACTCTTAAAGGTCCTACAGGCAGCATGGTGCAACAAGACCATACCAAAGGATTGGGAGATTGCCATCATAACACCAATTTTCAAAAAGGGTGACAATCGACAATGTGGAAACCATAGAGGCATATCCCTTCTCAGTGTCCCTGGTAAAATCTACTCTAGAATCCTAGAGCAGAGACTCCGACGCCTAGCTGAGCCACAATTGGATGAGGTCCAGTCCGGATTCCGAGCAAACCGAAGTACTCAAGACCTAATCTTCACACTCAGACAGCTGAGTGAAAAGGCCCTTGAGTATAAGAGTGAGATCCATCTTTGTTTCATAGATCTGGAAAAGGCGTTTGACAGAGTCCCCTGGAGCAAACTTTGGGACTGTTTGGCAAGGAAGAATATTCCAGCACCTCTGATTCATGCTATACAGAGCTTCTACAAGTCTTGCAGAAATTATGTGAGGACAGCAAACCATAAGTCAGAAGAGTTCAGGACCACCACTGGTGTAAGACAAGGTGATATCCTGTCACCTTATCTTTTCATACTCCTCATGGACGATGTCATCAAGGCATGTAAGGAGAGAACAAGAAAGTATTCAGTGGGGTACTGGAAGATGAGACAGGTCTATATTTCGGAGCTGGCATTTGCTGATGATGTTGCCCTGATTGCTAAATCAGAGGCACATCTCCAATCCAACCTGCAAGTCTGGAAGGAAGAGCTGGAGAAGAGAGGGATGGTCATAAGCAGCTCTAAAACAAAATCCATGGTGATATCACGAGAAGAAAGAAAACATCAGATTAAGTTGGGAGAACAGGTCCTGGAGCAGGTCGACCACTTTAAATATCTCGGAGCTATTATAGACCGAAAGGGAGGCATCAAAGAAGAGTTGGCCACTCGAAAAGCAGCGGCTGGGAGACTTTTTCAGGCCATAAATCGTGGATTCCTCAGCAAGAAAGAGGTTGGTAAGAAAACGAAGATGGCTGTATACCGCTCCACCTATGTCCCAGTTTTGACATATGGATGCGAGTCGTGGGCAATGACTACAACCCACAAAAGCCAGATCCAAACCTCAGAAATGAGGTATCTGAGGAAAGTGGTTGAAGTAACAAGAAGAGACATGGTCCGCAACCAGACGATACGTCAAGGCCTGAAATCCCATCCGCTGCAGACCCAAATAGAACAGTCCCAACTAAGATGGTTTGGCCATGTCTGCAGAATGGGAGAAGATCGGCTACCACGACAAGCATGGGAAACAAAGAGCCAGGGATCCAGACCTCCAGGACGACCCAGAGTTCGCTGGGAGGACAACATTAGACAATCTTTGAAGGACCGAGGACTAGAATGGAACCAGGCCAGGAAGAAGACAGCTGATAGAATGGTCTGGCGCTCTCTCTTCCAAACCTCTACACTTCACGGTAGAAGGGGAACGACTAAGTAAGTAAGTAAGTATTATAGATAACCTTACTTGCTACCACATATCTATATATCTCAGTCAGAATTATTCTGGAATAGTGTGATGCTACGTTATGTGTCTAGGGTATGAGTATGGTGAAGTGTAAGTCACAACAACAGACAGATAAACAATTTAATTTAATCCACTACTCTTAACAACACTGTGACACTCACATACATATAACACTCTATGAGAATAGCTTAAAGAAGTCACTCGTAACGGTTCAAATAACAATATGTATTCATTACTGGCATGAATGAATATGTGTCCTGATTCAACTACAAGGGAACCAGGAATCACAATCAATTTAAATTACAAGTTATGTACAGAATGTATTTAATATGAATATTGTAGTGACATATATTATTACCAATGTTCTATGTGTGTCAATTGTGTAGTGGTAAAATGAGGTAATACTGGTTTTGTTTTGTTCAAGCTCTGTTGGTATTTGTCATCATGACTTCAATAGTTTGTCTTTAGGGATCATTATTGTAGATGTTCACAGTTCCTGATTTTAAGACAAGTAAATCCCCTCTTAATGTTAATTTTTAAAAAAATCAGTTCAAGATGAGGGGACATAATGTTGAGCTCAGCTGGCCAACTCTGCTTATCTTTAGTGATGGCGGCAGGAAAGGACTCCTCTGCTCGAATTCTCCTCTGGGCTCAGGAGACACCTCACTGATAGCTAAAAAGACCAAGGAGTATGCTGTCCGACTCTGGATTCAGCAAATCTCTGACCAGGTGCTGCTCACTACCATCAAGACCACTGTCCCTGAAATCAAGAAGGATGTACCTTCTACTTCATAACTAATTTATATTCTCTTTTACACTGATCACAATACAGCACAAACATTGCGTTCAGAGCGTTAGGCCAACAGTCAGCTTCATTTGAAATACTTTATTCCAGTATTACCCTTCTTAATGGTTACTACGCCTCTGCACTTCCAGCATTATTTCTTTCTAGTCCATCATCCAGGTGTCAGTGTACTACTTGGCCATTCCATGCCGTTTTACTTCTCTCCGACACCCTCTGTTCAGGCTGGAGCATTATAGGCTTTACCTCACGTTTGCCACTGAACTACACATATATATACAGGCATAAATCAACAATTCACATTCAATTTTTCATTAAAAGATACTGAATGGTTCAAGCTTACCACAATTTCATGGAAATAAACACAGATACGTTGATTAGCAATGAATTCTGGCACAAACTGGCACAAATTCCGTTCTGCCTATGTTCCAGGCTTTTATTTTAGCAAAAATGTGAGCTGGCTTCAACGTACTGTCGTTTTATCAAGCTTATTTGAATTAGTGGTCTCGAACTAACGCTCCCAAGTGTGTATATCAGCGAGACTGGCCAATGAGCCACGTTTCGACAAGTGTTTGAAAAAATGTTATCTTTTCCCGTCTCCCCCAACAACCAAGATAGTATTTATAGCCCGACCAATCGTGGTTAGGCTTTCATTTGTTGCGCTCCAATCAATTTGGAGTTTACATGGTAGGCTATTTATGTAACGTAAGGTTTTTTCAAACACGTTATAAAAAAAATTTTATGAGCAGAAATGATTTTATGCTGTCAGGCACCCCAATATTTTATTTTGGGTATAATTTATTAATTCCTGGACTATTTGCGTAACGTTTTACATATTATTTGTCAGCAAACCCTAAGGAACCCAAAAATACTAATTTAAAGGAGCTACGTGGCTGCGTTCAAAATATGCAATTTCTTCTATCTCCTGTTTAGAAGATGTGCTGTCTGGGTACTGTTATGTGTTCAAACGTAAACCCATATAATGTTGTCTTTTCTAATAAGAGTCTGTTATGATTTATAAACCTAACTCTGGGAAAGGGTAGTGTATTTTATCACTGTCCGTCTGAAAAAAAATTAGTGCATGTAGACTTACACGCGTGATGGTAGTAATTGTGTATCGCGCGAAGCGGGTTTAGTGTTCGGCTTTCTGCCTCTCCCTTCTCTTTTTATCCCTTTAGTCCATCTGTTCGTTCGTTTTGGTAACGCAGTATAATTAATGTTAGGGTTAATTTAGGTCATTACGCAGTACGTCTCAATGCTTTTCCAAGAAATACAGCACACGTTTCATTGAAGAAGGCGGGTAATAATACAGTAAGCTTTACTATCAACGTGAAAGCGTTACAATTTGCAGACGAAGCAGAAAACAAGGGGGATTTCGAGTACATTCTTTGGGACAGCACTGTCATTTTACCATTGCTCTTCTCTTTATTAATTTTATTTGTTAGGCTTCATATTTACCTAATAATTTATATATGTGGATTAGAATATTTCATGACAGATACACACAGGAAAATACCCCTGCATTCCTTTGTTCAGGTCAGCACACTGGTGTCCCACTTTTCGGTCTTCAAACATTTAACTAGGCAATGCGTAACATGCGACAGGTGACTCAGACAAAGAACATCCTTCAGTCTACTTTCACTCGGTTCTTTCATCAGGGCCCTGATATACTTACAATCGTGCTGTGGTTCGCCGTCTGGCGCAAACTTTGGGACACTCACACACTTTTTATCTGTTACTGTCGTTAAATGAAGCGGATCCCAGCTCTGCAGATTTGTTTGTTGGTTTCATCAAAATGGATCCGGGGAGCGTCTGCTTCATGCGATAGTTATTTCAGACTAAAGTTAGTGTCACTTGACTCACGAGGTAAGAATTAGGCTTAAACGAGCACACAATGTCAGAACACGAGGTTTCCCTTAATTAGGAAGATGACCGGTGGACAACTTCTCTCAACAAATAATCTTGGTTCACCACACACTTGTCAACAATGTCGGAAAGTTAATGTTTTAGATTTCTGTAATTTTTCTCGCCACAAGGCAGCATGTACATTAGAGGTAGTGTAGAAATATGCACTGGCTCAAAGGCCCAGTATAAGCATTTATTAGGTATGTCTCTGTACAAAACGCCGGCAAAGTTTGGGTTACCCCAGTATTCACTGAATAAAGACAAAACACATATGAAATATGTTACATATTATGTACTCAATATAACTTACGTTTTTAAAATGCAAGCGTACAGCTTGACTTATCATTTAAAACTTCCCGTGAAATAAGTTATATATTTAAAAATCATCAATCCTCATGAATTAGGAATACATACGTATTCCGTCAACACCCATGAGGCATCTAGCATTTATAAGTTAGTTTAGAAAAATTGTTCCCGTCTGATTATTTAGCAGTTAAATTAAATTCGTTATAGCTACATTGTTGTTTAAGCTAGAAATTATAATTTATTCTGCTTTCCACTGAAACACGTCACTAGAAAATAATACAGACTATATAATTAAGCACTCTGCACCAAATCTAACTAGTGAAATATGAAATAAGCGATTATCACTTTAAACACTTCACAAAATATTAGATAATTATTATAATATATATACCTCAACACACAGAACTACAGGTAATCGCACACTTTAGAATTATACGCTGATATATTTATTTGAAGTCTAGAGTTCGGTAAATTTTCGAACAAACTAGGGCTTCGCTATACAGCTTATTCTATTCACGAACAACCTGTCTATTGCGAATTTTGAGGACTGAATGAAAATAAAGTTTAACATTCTGGTTATATCTATTTCCAGACAAAGGGTCCCACTTTATTTCGCCAAACGAAATAATCTCCCCTTTCCGTCTAAAACACCTTACATCAACTAGAAGACTACCATGAACTGACACTCGTGCGTTTTCACACCTCACGCTGACCAGGCCAACAGTGAGTGCCTTGTCAGCTGGGATTTCCAGACAAATGTCTCAAACTGCGCCGAGGAGATGTCGGCTATCGCGCCTCACTGAGCGCTCAGCCGATGCAACTCGTTGTGGCAGGTGAAAATGCAGACAAATTTGTCGCCTATAGGTCTGGCGAAAGAGAATATTCACAGTGTATTTCGTCTGGTGCAGGGAATGCTGTAGATATATGTCTGCTCCTACGTCTGGCCAGACGAATATATTCACAGTTTCGTCCACTGACACCTAATGCAATAGAATGCATTTTAACGCTCTCTCTCTCTGACACGTTAAGTCATAAATGCGTTTACCAGTATGAAAAAGAAAACGGTAAAGTTGAGAATGGGGAAGAAAATATTTTTCGCAAACGAATGGATGCGAAAAATACAGGAAAAAGGTAAAGAGTGATAATAAAATAGAGGATACGGGTGAAAGAAAAAAGAAGAGGATATAGGCAATTTATGATCCATAAACTCTCTGTGACAAGACCCAGTGATTCAGAATCCCGTGACACTATCGCCTCTACTAATCTTCCTATCCTCCCCTGTAGCTCACGAGCCCCCAACCCCTCTCATCACCTTGGGTGAACAGAAGAATAAGAAATAGAACTGTACGTCTCTCATACACTTTCTTTCCTTTTCTACTGATGTAACTAACTTGTGTTTGTTGCGAAAACAATATTACAACATTTATTGACTTACTATATGCAGAACAACAACAACAACAACAAATACATATGCAATGACAACTAAATATAGATTATACCTGGAAAAGAATGTGGTAATAAATGCATAAAATACACAATCTAATCTTAATTCTATACTAGGCGGTAATCAGGAGATAATGATGATAAGTTATCTAATGCCTGAGTCCAGAAAAGAATCCCTTTACTTGACCTATTCCTAATGTCACTGGGACCTTTGACGTCCCTACACAATGGGCTTGCCTCCGACTGTATTCACTGGAATTATAATAGCACTATCCGTTCAACACAGTCATTCTTGGTGACGATGAAACGGGCTATTCTCTTTCCCAAATGCAAGGTTGGTCAAGGTAACACACGGCTTTGTTGTTGTGGTGGTAGATTGTCTGGTGTGGATCGAATGTCTATGCGTTTCGCTATTAGACCGAGTCTACTGTGGTGGCCACTTTGCTGTGATGGTGTGTTAAAAGTGCAGCGATATATATATATATATATATATATATATATATATATATATATATATATATATATATATATATATATATATATATATATATATATATATATATATATATATATATATATATATATATATATATATATATATATGTTGGCGTGGGTGGTTAATTGTAGAGTCGCTCCATTACCTCTGGTAATTTCTGATCTCAATATTTTGCGTGGGCGGCTATTTGCAGAATCGCTCCGTTACACTGGTAACTTCCGATCTCAACTCCCGTTTGCTTCTGTAGGTTTGGAGCTTAGATAGTGATATCTGTAGGTACTCTGTACTATGCGATCACCATTCTATGTTGCGTTAGATATAGCTGTATTGGCTAGTGGTCTCTGCAGTAGTGAGATACGTGTCGTAGCAGTATATATAATTGGCCCTACTCATTAGCTCGTCCCAAAACGCCGGCCAGGGTAATAAGACGACTGACAGGCGAAGTTATCTTGAAGCTTCCCGATCTTGTCTTTACCACTGGGATGGATAAAATAATAAAGGCCTCATAAGTACCACGACAGTTTATGCAATGCATGTGGTGTGTGTGTTTTCTTGTCTGTTGTAGCCTGTATGTGCAATCTTATAATAATAATCAACCTCTTCGCTGTGTTTACTGCAACGTTTATATGGTAGTGTAAGAAGTAATAGTGTGGGGGAAATGTGACTGGTATTTACAGTGTTCATAGTTATAGACAATACATAGTTAACTGAAACTATAATGGATGTATGTTAGTAATTTACAACTATAGTACTGTGATGGGGCCGTAAAGACACCCGGCTTCCCCCGTCACGTTCAAGGCATATTTATCGCCCATATATTTTCGATGTGCGCGCAGCACGCTGGGATGTGAAAAGTTATAGAAGATATATTAGTTTAGGCCACAATAAAGCCTAAACTATAATTGTGTTATATTTGATAGTCGTGTGTTATATTTGATAGTTGTGGGCCATATTTGTGTTTTCATGCCTAAGAGAGCAATAAAGGCGAGTGTTATTTGCGTGGCACAATTACTACGCGCCGCGCAGTAAGTTGAAAGATTCGCTCGAGGGCTTATATAAAGAGATAGCGAGCGGCAAACATGCCAATTTAAAGATCCAGACGAGATGAGAGAGAAACGAAGTTAGGCTAGCCCTGTGTCGGTAGAAGAGGAACAGAGACATGACACGTGAGTTTGATTTAAAAGCAGATTAGCTTATTTCCTAGTGAAATTACCATTATTTCCCTGTAGCTTTAGAATTATATTAAGCGTGGCTGTTTTAATGTTTAGTGAAATAAATAGATAGATGTAATTCTAAAGGAGATGTGTTTCCAGGACCTGATAATTTAGTCTTGAAATATAAATGAGTGAAAATAATAAGCGTGGATTGATTTTAATAGTGTAAGTCCAAATCACAGATGTGAGAGTTTAGTAGCAATTATTTCAATCATCAGACCGGGCAAGAAAGGCAAATACAGTATGAAACTATTTCACACATGAAACCAGGCAGAGAAGCGATTTATTACTTGAATTTAAATAATATTTACTAGTTGGGAAGATGGCAACCGGGAGGACCACGTGTTGATGATCATGCGTAAAAGAAGGCGCCAAGGAGTCTGCATTTAACACTCTTAGTTATCACTTAATGTTACGCAGTTTTATATCGTGTGAATTGACACGTGGGTGAAAGTAGGTTAAATGTAATTTTCCCCAGTAATAGAAGAGAGATTTTTCGTGTTAAATTTCATTTATGTGATGACTTTAGTTCTAGTGTTAAGTCAAGAGTAATTTTATTTTGTTCTTTAATGTAAGAGTAATTAAGTGTATTTCACGATTATTGATTATTCTACTGTATATCTTTAGTGGGTTACTTTGAGTGAGGTGAGAATAGTCATGTAGATTTCTGGTGAGATAAGGGCCACTCCTTGATGCGTAAGGCACATTGAGTAAGGTGTTTCTCTGTTTGCTCCTTGTGGAGCATGCAAACACCAATGCAGCTGGTGTCCATTACAGGCCCACAAGAAGCATTTTTATGCTATTGCAGTGGTTGTTTCTGTAACAATGTGTTTCATGTGATGAGTTCCCAATCTCATCAGGGGTCATTGTGGTAAAGTGGGATGATATAAATATTTATAGGGACTTAGTGTACTGACTGAGATCAGCTGTGAAGGTATCTATCTAATAAGTGTGGTGTATTACAGATGACCTTACTTGCTACCACATTTAGACCTCAGTCAGACCTATTCTGGAATATTGTGATGACTACGTTGAATGTCTAGGGTTATGATAGTGATGAAGTGTATGTTTACAACCACCAACAGACAGATAAAGACTTTAATTTAATCCACAACACTTTACAACACTGTGACACTCACATACATATAACACTCTATAAGACTATCTTAATAAGTCAAGGGTAACTTTTAAAAATATGTATTAATTCCTTTCAATAATAGATATCCTGATTCAACTACAAAGTGAACCAGGAATCACAATCAAATGTAATTACAAGTTGTATGTACACAATTTATAGATATGATCTTTGTATTGGCATATATTATTATTGCAATATGTGTGTAAGTTGTGCTGTGGTACTATGAGGTAATACTGGCTTTTCAAGCTAAGTTGTTGTTCGTCATCATGACTTCAAGTGTTTGTTTCTGGTGGAAATAATATTGGTAAGGTTCACAGTTTCTTTTGATTTGAAACAAATAAATGTCCCTCTTGAATTAAGGTAAAGTCACTGTTAGAGGGGGGGGGGGGGGGTGGGGGGTTATACACAAGATTGAGCTGCTCTGGCCACACACTCTTAACTTCTGTGTGAGCGGCAGGAAACAGTCTCCACTGCTCGCTTGCTTCACCGTGTTCTTGAGAAACAACCCTGGTGGATATCTGGACCAAGGAGTATGCTACCAGCCTCTGGATTCAGCAAAACTCAGACCAGGTGCTGCTTCACTGCGTTAGGACCACGGTCCCACAATTCATGAAATATTAAACAAATACGTTGACTGGCGATGAATTATGGCACAATTCCGATCTGCCTCTGTCCCAGGCTTTCATTAGAAAAATATGAGCTGGATCTCAACGCACTTGCTTCTCAGTAAGTTTATTTTCAAAATGTGGCACTGAACAGACGCTCCTAATTGACTATATTAAATGGTCTAGCCAATAAGACCATGTTTACAAAAGTATTTGAAAAAAAAGTACCCTTCCTACCGTTTCCCGTAACAAACAACAATAGTATTTGCAATCGACTAATCATGTTTAGGCTTACATATTCTTCTAGCCAATCAAATCGGATTTAACTTGTTGGCCTATTTCCTGTAAAATAGTAGTTTTAAAACATGCCACTGAGCAATTATGATCTGGTGGTGTCAGACAGCACCCCTATAATATTTTGGCTAGAATTTGTTAATTCCTAGACTATTTGCTTAACACCTAACATATTCTTTGTCAGCAAGTCCTAAGGAACCCAAATATATAAATTTAATGGAGCTAAGTGGCTGCGTTCAAAATATGTATTTTCTGCTACCACCCGTTCACTTCGATACGATGGGGTGTCTTCTGTACTGTCAGGATTTCAGACGTAAAACAGTAGAATGTCATGTTTCCTAATAAGCATTAAACATGTTTTTTAAAACCTAACCGTGTATTGGTAGTGTTTTTTGTCACTGTTTATTTGAAAAAAAGTTAGTGCTTCATGCCTTTTGCTTGGGGGTGGCATTAATTGTATATCGCGAGACGGCGTGTTAGTATTGAATGCGTTCCTCCTTCTCTCTCTCTCTAAGGCCGTCTGTCTTTTAGTTACGCAGTGTATAAAATGAAATTAATGCTAGTATTTTATCTAGGTCATTAAGCAGTGTGCGTATCTCAAGGTTTTCTAAGAAACACAGTACCGGTTTTATTTTATTTTTTTTGAAACGCGTGTATGCTGCTGTAGGCTTTACTATCAAACGTGAAAGCGTTACACTATGCAGACGAAGTAGAAAAGGGGGATTTTTGTACGCCATTGTGACAGCACTGGTCTTTTACCATTCTTCTTTCCTTTTATTGAATTAATTCGTTAGGCTTTACATTTACTTTTTAATTTAGATATGTGGATTTAGAATGTTTCACGACAGTCATATACGACACGCTTAGGGCCAGGCGCACCAGTCGTCACTTACGACATGTTCAGGGTGCAGTAATGAATATTAAGATGGATCAGTTGCGAGGTGGTGGTTTATGCCCATTAAGGAGAGTATTGGTTGTACATATTGTTTAATTCTATGTTATGCATATTTCATGATCATTTAATTATTGTTATATGAAGAATGGTTTGTGAGAGCACGTGGGCTCACTTGGAGATATATATTCCTCTTCTCCGCTCCCGAGGGAGCATGGGGTCACCAGTGTGGTTTGCCTCCGCTTGAAGTATTCATATGCTCGTGCAGTAGTGGCTTCAGTAGCAATCTGTGTTACATGGTGTGATTGCCAGCCTCATGCACAACACCATACTAGTCTCATTGGACGACATGCATGAGTGTGTGTGTGATAGTTGAGTGTGTACTCTTGCAGTAGTGGCTTCGGTAGCAACCTATGTTACACGGTGAGATTGCCAGCCTCATGCACAACACCATACTAGTATCGCTAGACGACATGCATGAGTGTGTGCGTGTGTGATAGTTGAGGGTGTCAGGTGGCGTGGAAGAACTGTTTGGCAGATGAGAATATCGTTATTTAACTATGATTTTAACTAGCCCGTGCTTTGTTTGCGTTTCAGGATTAGCAACTGAGCACTAGCTGGGTGTTTGTTTGTTTGGTGTTTGGTTTGTTGGTTTATTTGTTTAATGTTTGCTTCAGTGTGCTCTTGGTCACTGAATGGGTTGTAAAAATAAATACAGCCCCTGCCTTAAGAATCAGAGTTTTATTGTTGAATCGGGTCGGTTGCGAGTGTGAAAAGAGAGTGATCACATATCACAACAGCATCATCATCATCTCGCCCACCCTATCACAATTGGCGTCGTCGGCAGGATAGGCAGACAGTGACACCGAGCAAACAGCAAACGAACAAATATTGTAAACACCGAACGGTGCGGTATTGCAGCAAGATGGCTTCGGTCAATGCGCCTGTGAAGGTAGTGTACGTGAAGGTGCCGGAGGTAAGGCTATTTGGTGGAAAGGCAAATCCCACTTGGCAAGAGTTTGTGGAAGATGTAGAGGCCGTGTGGAAGATGGCGCCCTTTTGCGCAGAAGACAAGGTAGACGTGATCTGGAACAACGTTACACCATGGGTCTCTAGGGAATTACGGATATGTGGTGGAGCCAAGGCCAGTCCTGAGCAGTTACTCAAGATAGTAGAAGAAGCCTACAGCGAGCAACCACCAGTCAGTGAGATGACCAGGAATTTCCAGGCCATGAGTCAGGGACCTTGGGAATATGCTGTTTTATGTGAAGGTAAAAAGCCTGATACACTGGTGCAGGTAGCCAGTGTAGAAGCTCACAATGAAGAGGAGGCACTCAGAGCAGCATTATCCTTCCTAAAGTCCCAGATAGCACAGATGTCAGAGACCAGTTTGCCAGTACAAGAGGAGGTGCAAAGATAGAAAGAACCAGTCCAACCGCGAGAACAGCCAAAGCACGACGAGGGAGTGCGTGTTCTTGTATGTGAGAGTCAGGCTGTTGTCAACGAAAGCAGCGAGCTGACAGTACCAACAAACGCAGTTGCACCGACAAGGCGAAAAGGGGTTTGCAAGTGGTACAGTGTCCACATGGGATGGGGGTTTATCACGCCAGATGATGGAGGTATTGATGTATTCATACATCAGACCAAGATCCTCAGAAAGGGATTCAGGAGTCTGGCGAGAAATGAGAGAGTGGAATTTGACAGCAAACCATCTGTCCAGGGCACGGAAGCAGTCTATGTGTGCGGCATTGGCGGTCAAGAATGCAAAGGAAGTAGGAGGCGACCCATGGCACAGAGAGAGCCTACCAGGTTGAGGTGCTATAATTGTGGTGAGTTCTCAGGCCACATGGCAGCCAAATGCCCTCAAGGCCCTCTTCCAAAACGATGTTTTAGATGCAAGTCAACTGAACATTTGATAGCCGCCTATCCCTCAAGGGGCTCTTTCCCGAGACGTACTGCCACAACCAGGTTGCCTACAGTATGTAAACCAAAAGATGGCCGTGACAACTGTCACCCTAAGGGAACCGAGAAAATTGGTCGTTGTCTAGGGGAGGAAACCCGTCCTAAGCAGATAGGAGGGAGTGTATATCAAGGTTCAGAAGAGGAAACTCATCTGGGGCAGAGTGTGGGGAATGTGGGCCACCGTCAATACAAAACGAGTGTAGAGCACGTCGGGAGCAATCCCCCCACACGGTCGACAGCTGCATGCACTGACCGGCAGATGTCACGGGCAGGCAGCGACGCGGCACAGGTGGGCGAGTCTTCTAGACCATAACAGCTGCCAGCCCGACAACGTACAACTGGGGGCATGACGACCAAGAGGGTCCCCAGCCGGGTTGTACCTATCCCAGAAGCTCAGCCCAAAGCATCGCCGCTCAGAAAGAGTCCTGCGCAGCACCAACTATCTGAAAGATTCCAACACTGAAGCGCCAGAGGTAGTGATGTTGTCGGGACGACAACAAAATCAGGAGAAGATATGTGATGGGGCCGTAAAGACACCCTGGCTTCCCCCGCCATGTTCAAGGCATATTTATCGCCTATATATTTTCGATGTGCGCGCAGCACGCTGGGATGTGAAAAGTGATAGAAGATATATTAGTTTAGGCCACAATAAAGCCTAAACTATAATTGTGTTATATTTGATAGTCGTGTGTTATATTTGATAGTTGTGGGCCATATTTATGTTTTCATGCCTAATAGAGCAATAAAGGCGAGTGCTATTTGCGTGGCGCAATTACTACGCGCCGCGCAGTAAGTTTAGTGATTCACTCGAGGGCTTATATAAAGAGATAGCGAGTGGTAAACAGGCCAATTTAAAGATCCAGACGAGATGAGAGAGAAACGAAGTTAGGCTAGCCCTGTGTCGGTAGAAGAGGAACAGAGACATGACACGTGAGTTTGATTTAAAAGCAGATTAGCTTATTTCCTAGTGAAATTACCATTATTTCCCTGTAGCCTTAGAATTATATTGAGCGTGGCTGTTTTAATGTTTAGTGAAATAAATAAATAGATGTAATTCTAAAGGAGATGTGTTTCCAGGACCTGATAATTTAGTCTTGAAATATAAATGAGTGAAAATAATATGCGTGGATTGATTTTAATAGTGTAAGTCCAAATCACAGATGTGAGAGTTTAGTAGCAATTATTTCAATCATCAGACCGGGCAAGAAAGGCAAATATAGTATGAAACTATTTCACTCATGAAACCAGGCAGAGAAGCGATTTATTACTTGAATTTAAATAATATTTACTAGTTGGGAAGATGGCAACCGGGAGGACCACGTGTTGATGATCATGCGTAAAAGAAGGCGCCAAGGAGTCTGCATTTAACACTCTTAGTTATCACTTAATGTTATGCAGTTTTATATCGTGTGAATTGACACGTGGGTGAAAGTAGGTTAAATGTAATTTTCCCCAGTAATAGAAGAGAGAGTTTTCGTGTTAAATTTCATTTATGTGATGACTTTAGTTCTAGTGTTAAGTCAAGAGTAATTTTATTTTGTTCTTTAATGTAAGAGTAATTAAGTGTATTTCACGATTATTGATTATTCTACTGTATATCTTTAGTGGGTTACTTTGAGTGAGGTGAGAATAGTTATTTAGATTTCTGGTGAGATTAGGGCCACTCCTTGGTGCGTAAGGCACATTGAGTCAGGTGTTTCTCTGTTTGCTCCTTGTGGAGCATGCAAACACCAATGCAGCTGGTGTCCATTACAGGCCCACAAGAAGCGTTTTTATGCTATTGCAGTGGTTGTTTCTGTAACAATGTGTTTCATGTGATGAGTTCCCAATCTCATCAGGGGTCATATACGACACGCTTGGGGCCAGGCGCACCAGTCGTCACTTACGACATGTTCAGAATGCAGTAATGAATATTAAGATGGATCAGTTGCGAGGTGGTGGTTTATGCCCATTAAGGAGAGTATTGGTTGTACATATTGTTTAATTCTATGTTATGCATATTTCATGATCATTTAATTATTGTTATGTGAAGAATGGTTTGTGACAGCACGTGGGCTCACTTGGAGATATATATTTCTCTTCTCCACTCCTGAGGGAGCATGGGGCCACCAGTGTGGTTTGCCTCCGCTTGAAGTATTCATATGCTCGTGCAGTAGTGGCTTCGGTAGCAATCTGTGTTACATGGTGAGATTGCCAGCCTCATGCACAACACCATACTAGTCTCATTGGACGACATGCATGAGTGTGTGTGTGATAGTTGAGTGTGTGCTCTTGCAGTAGTTGCTTCGGTAGCAACCTATGTTACACGGTGAGATTGCCAGCCTCATGCACAACACCATACTGGTATCGCTAGACGACATGCATGAGTGTGT
The DNA here is from genome assembly GCA_024509875.1 of Oreohelix idahoensis. NCBI lineage: Eukaryota > Metazoa > Mollusca > Gastropoda > Stylommatophora > Oreohelicidae > Oreohelix > Oreohelix idahoensis. The sequence continues at coordinate 179,737 of JAMPIV010022861.1, forward strand.
GCGTGTGTGATAGTTGAGGGTGTCGGGTGGCGTGGAAGGACTGTTTGGCAGGTGAGAGTATCGTTATTTAACTATGATTTTAACTAGCCCGTGCTTTGTTTGCGTTTCAGGATTAGCAACTGAGCACTAGCTGGGTGTTCGTTTGTTTGGTGTTTGGTTTGTTAGTTTATTTGTTTAATGTTTGCTTCAGTGTGCTCTTAGTCACTGAATGGGTTGTAAAAATAAATACAGCCCCTGCCTTAAGAACTTACTTACTTACTTAGTCGTTCCCCTTCTACCATGAGGTGTAGAGGTTTGGAAGAGAGAGCGCCAGAATATCCTATCGGCTGTCTTCCTCCTGGCCTGGTTCCATTCTAGTCCTCGGTCCTTCAAAGATTGTCTAATGTTGTCCTCCCAGCGGACTCTGGGTCGTCCTGGGGGTCTGGATCCTTGGCTCTTTGTTTCCCATGCTTGTAGTGGTAGCCGATCTTCTCCCATTCTGCAAACATGGCCAAACCATCTTAGTTCTGCCTTAAGAATCAGAGTTTTATTGTTGAATCGGGTCGGTTGGGAGTGTGAAAAGAGAGTGATCACATATCACAACAGCATCATCATCATCTCGCCCACCCTATCACAGTACACTAACTTTGGTTCCGTATACAAAATCATTGAACACTCGTGGTATTCGAACCACGACAGGCACTCACAATTTCCATGAATCTTTCCCCTTAACGGGTAGAATACGGTGTAGGTCCAAGTCGGCTGGCGGATTAATTTTCTCTAGTAATGCCAATGGACGGTCTTCTCTGGCTTTTATGATGGGAATATTGCCTTTAGCCATTTTGAGGCTTTCTCTTCTGTGTACTTCTGATGTCTGTGAATGTTATCTAATCCTTTGATATGTTCTCTTTGCTGTTTGTCTATGCCCCGCCAGCTTGTCTTCCCCGTTCATTCATTCGACCATTGTTTAACCAAATATTTCTTTCTTCGTCCCGTGGGAAATGTGCAGCCAAATTTTCACTCTAATTCCTTTCGTCAATCCGTCTCCACCTTCCTTTATGTTCCTGTACTAAACCCAATAACACGTTGGTGTTATGGCCCGTTCATCTTCTTCGTTACTTCATTTGGGTACACAACACCCACCCCATGTTGTCTCCCTCACCTACTCACCATTTCATTGTTACTTGTGGGACTATTGTGCTATGTTGGGCGGTTTCATTGTTATGAACGACATTTATTGCACAATTGGTCATTTTCCTATGGGCTTAAGAAGAACGTTGCCTGTCGTGGACAATAGGTATTCCCGATCGAAATGTAGCCTAACTGGCGTTTCATGACAATTATGCATACTGATTTCTTACTTTTGTATTTGACTGTAAACAAAGATAAAGCTTGAATTAAGTCATTGAAAGGAATGTCGAAATCGCCCTCTTTAGTCAGAGTACCATTTTTTTTAAGTTAATATGGCGAATGAATTATGAAATTTGCTATATCTGTTGCTGACTCAAAATCTTTTTGCCCAACCTTGCTTTAATTTGTATCATCGTCATTTTCCTTTGCGTTTCTTACAAAGCATGGAGCCGCCACTGCAGATGGTCCTCTTGCAGGATTCTTGCATCAAGCAGTTACATGCTCTAGCAGTGGTTGTTTCTGTGGAGATTTGTTTTAGATGATATTGTTGCTAGTCGCCTACAGGGCATATGTAGCATCCTATACAATTTAAAAAAAACAATTGCGTCGGTTTGGCGAGACGTATATGTCTTTTTTTTTTTGGTCTTTTTTTTCTTTCTTCTTTTTTTTCACTTTTATTTATCGTTCTTCCACTTTACAAAAACAGGTACATTTTGCATGACATACCAGAAAAATACATTTTATATTACATACGAAACTTCGTTCGCACTCTCATAAATAAAGTTGAAAAAAATATATATATTTAAAATAATACTAATAATAAAGTAATATACTAAAAAAAACAAAAATGATTTATATTTAATTCAAATTCCTATGTAGTTCCTAGAATTTAAACATATTTGTAAATAGGCTTACACTTGCTCACACTTTCCACTTTGCAAAAACAGATACATTTCTCATGAAATACCAGAAATATATTACATTTGAAACCTCATTCGCACTCTTACAAATAAAATTAAAAAAATATTTTAAATACTAATAATAAAGTAATATACTGAAAATTAAAAATGATTTATAGCTGATTCAAATTCCTATGTAGTTCCTAGTATTTTTACATATGCATAAAAAAAGCTTACACTTGCTCATATTTTTTTCACTTTACAAAAAACAGGTACATTTCTCATGAAATACCAGAAAAATACATTGTATATTACATTTGAAACCTCGTTCGCACTCTCACAAATAAAGTTAAAAAATATAATAATTAAATAATATAGTGAAAAATAAAAAAAAGTTCCTAAAATATGCTCCTTTTTTTTTGAAAATATGTAGAAAAACAAATTTTGACTGAAAATTTTCTCCTCATAAACTGCTTTGTTTCTGCATTTCCAAACAGTGTCCCTATATTCTGCTAAAGTGCGTAATATTTTTTCCCGCAAGGGCGGGTCAATTTTTGGAATTATGTTTAGCATAATTGCTTTGTATGTGTCAATTTTTCCGTTTGTGTATCTACTAAAAGTTTTTTCCAGCTCTTCTACTGTTGATTTGATCGTATTACAACGGAAGAAGATATGGTCTTCTGTTTCTTTGCTGTTGTACCAAAGCAGAGTCTACATTTTTGCAAGGCCATATTCCTGTGTTCTTTTTTCTGTGTGAGCGGTGTTTAGTTGAATAATAATCTGTAGGTTATTTCCCTTGCCGCTGGTGATATGTTTTTTATGTGTAAATTTGCGAAGATTTCCGTATAATCTGTTATCCCGTATTTGTATCCTATTTTTATTCGTTGGTCTAGAGGTGGTTCTTGTGTCTGTATCAAGTATTGGTATATATTTTTGGTTGACTGGTGTAGGAGTTTTTCATTCCCCTGTATGCATCTGATGCAGTGTTTGTAAAAGGGCGGTAGTATTCCGGAATGGTGTGGTATGGTGTTGTTAAAATTGCATATTTTTGTTATATGAAGGCCTATGTAATAGTGTGTTAAAGGGTATCCTTGTGGGTCTTTTATTACGTCGCTTATGAATTTGATTCCTAGAGTGTTTATTTTTGTATTAATGTCTTGCAGTGATATTCCACCCTGTTGTTTCTCTTGTATTAAGGTTTTATGTTTGATACTGTGAAGTGTGTGTCTGAAAATAAAAATTCTAATTAAATGATTTATTTCGGTTATGTATTTTTTAGGGGGACGAAAGATATTTGAAATGTATAGCACACTTGGAAGTATGTACGTATTACAAATAACGCTTCTACCGAAGATCGTCGCGTTCTTAAATTGGTATCTTTTTAGTTTTCCCTTGATTTTTGAAATTATTTTTTTCCACATATCGTTATCAGATCTTCCTGGTGTCGAGGAGAAAATTATTCCATATATTTTCATTTTGCTTGTTTGTGTTAATTGAAAGGGAAAGTCCGTTTTATTTTTCCCTTTTCCTATTCCCATTATAGATGACTTTTGTATGTTTATTTTTGAACCACTCGCATGGCCGAAAGTTTTAAATGTGTCGAAAATAGTTTGTATTGATGAAAAATTTGATGGAAAAAAGACTGTGTCGTCTGCGTAGGCTATTAGCTTTTTTTCCCTAATCCTGGTACGTGTATTCCTTTAATATGAGTATTTAGTTTTATTTTCCTTAGTACTGGCTCTAAGACTAGTGTGTATAATAAAGGTGAGAGAGGGCAACCCTGTCTTACTGACCTTGTTAAGTTGATTGGTTCAGACAAAGTGTGATTTATTAAAAGTTTACTTTCCGGCTTTCTATATATAATTTTTATCCATGTCCTAAAGTATTGGCCGAGATTATTTTCTTGTAGAACTTTATGTAGAAATCCGTGATCGACTCTATCAAAGGCTTTTTCTTGATCAACGGATAATACTGCTGCTGGTGTGTTTTTTTCATGTGTATACTGGATGACATCCAGAATGAAATGTGTATGTTTATTTATGGTTCTGTTTTTTACACTGTATTGTTGATCCGCGTTAATCAAAGTATGCATGAAAGGTTTCAGTTTGTTTGTAAGGGCTTTAGTTAATATTTTATAGTCGGTGTTTAGAAGAGAGATAGGTCTATAATTCTGCATGTATTTTTTATCCGTATTTATTTTATGAATAAGAGTTACAATAGCTTCATTTAGACTAGGGGGTAGTTCTTCTTTTTCAAAGGCTTCATTTAGCGTTTTCAACAAAAGTGGGGCTAGTATATGGAAAAATTTGGAATAAAACTCGGTTGTAAGGCCGTCTGGACCAGGAGATTAATTTTTTTGTAGCGTACTTGTAGCCGCGTATACCGAAATTTTCTTCAGATACAGACTATATCCCACTACAAAAACAGAAAGAGGCACAGATTAACATATAAAATTAATTCTTATGAGAAACAGAAGATATTAAAAACGATGACATTCATTTTTTATTGGGGTCGAGCTTCGCTTCACGTGTCACAGAGTGGTCATGTGATCTCTCTGACCAATCAGGAGCTCAGCATGTTTCCCCCGGCAGGAATTGAGAACAGGACGCCATTCAGTCAGGGAAGGAAAGCGAACCCTAGCAGACGTGTTTTAGTCTAGCGCTGTGAAATTATTAGTTGAAGAGATCAACTTTAGACTTTTTCATCCATTGTGCATTCTAGGATGTTGTGTTTTCAGAATATTGTAAGTATTGACTACAAATGATTACACTTTGGTTAATAGATCACACAGCTATATCTACGGCACACTTAGGTTCGAAGATTTAAATGAGAAAATGAAACCTAAAACCTTGTGGAGAGAAAATGCTCTATGAATTGGAGAACAGTAAACCTATGGATTCCCACATCAAAACAAAAGAAAGCTTTTGCATAAAGAACTATACTGAAGAGCCGGCAGTATATTTGCGAGGACAGAATCTAAATACTCAACGTAGGAATACAGTAGAAACAAGGAGACAGTCTCATGAATAAATGAAGATTTAGAAAAGGTGCAAAAGGAATTTTGCATTAATGAAATGGTACCAGATGTTTTACACAAATTGTTAACTGCTGTACATATGCCTGTATCATAGACATTGTTGTATTTGACCAAGTTCAGTTTTGCAAGTAAAGACTATTAAAAGTTATTGCTGTGAAACCCAATGCTGTTGAAGAATCATATGCTTGCAGTTGGCCATCATGAAAATAAATCAATGTATCATATAAAAACTAATCGCTACAGGTGCAACATAAATAAAACCCATCTGCTCTAACACAAAACATCCTAGAGGATTATCCCCGAACCTGGTAAACTCCTGTAAGACTGTAAGAGAGCAATTACTAACTCTAGCAGACCAGCTAGTATCTAAACCTAACACTCTCTGCATAAACAGCAACCCCCAACTGCCCCACCCGGCCACACATCTCTTATTTGGTGCCTAGTGACCAGTCCTCTATAAAAGAGCAGAAGCATTAACGAAAGATGGACCAATTAATGGAAGATTTCCAGCAACTAGGGGTAGAACAGCAGCAGCAACAGGAAAACAGATCCGCTCAAGCACAACCACTGCAGCCCCAGGACAAACAGAATATGGAAGGACCAACATTGATAGCGCTACGGCAAATTACTGAAACCCTACAGAAAAATGACAACTACGCGAAATTCACTCAAGTCAGATCCATTGTTCAGCCGTTCGATGGAGACAAGAAAAAATTCAGAAGATGGTTGTCCGACATGGAAAAATTTGCGTCAATAGCAGGGGCAATAACTGATGATGAGAAAAAGAAAATCGCTCTGTTAAGCTCCGAATCATTAGTGACTGATTTTTTTAAAAAGGAGGTTCCAGCAGTACCCCACAGAGACCTACGTGTCCCTTACAAAAGAACTAACCCAGAGATATGGAGAAATTATAGATAAAATGCACGCTTGGTCAGTCCTTAGACGAATGAAACAGGAAAGGGATGAATCAGTACAACTTTTTGGAGATAGATTCCTCAATATGACAGAAGAGGCGTTTTGTGGAGAAATACCTACCACACCTGACGTAGAAATACTGCTCGTGGGGACATTTGTCGATGGCCTTAGAGCAGATAATATTAGAATGCATCTCCTTAAAAAAGACACGAAGACTATTGCTGAAACAATCCAAGCAGCAATACAGGAAGAAAATCTTCGCCGAAGGTTCCAACAAAGAGTAGGTAGGGAACCCCGACCAGACCATAGGGACTATACTGAGCATGAGCCTATGGAAGTTGACCATGCCAGGAGGCAATGGACTCGCCCACGACAACAAGATGATAGGCCCCGCAACTATAGACCCCCCCACACAGAGGCAAAATGACGTTAATAATGTCAATCCAAACGGATGCTTCACATGCGGTAGGTTCGGACATGGTTACAAGTCCTGCAGAGCAAATTACAATAATGCACCATTCAGAAGAGAAGGAGGTTACCAACCACAACAACCCGCACCACCCCCACGTAATTACACCAGAAATCAGTATACCAGAGGCACACCTCAACCCCTCATGCGTCAGGGAAACGGACGTGCCACTCACTAAACAGGACCGTTAGTGATGGTGACTATCATAGAAAATGGTCCAAAACAAAAGAAACAACACAGAACAGAAATTGTCAAGTGAGCCCATCCAGAAAAATACATTATGAAGAAATGCTGAATGATGGAACCAAAATACATCCGGACCCCAGTTCCTGCATCATGTCTATACAGGGCCAACATTATAGAGCACTGGTAGATACAGAAGCATCCATTAGCCTTATTAGGTTCCAGCTGTTCAAGAAGATCCAACATTTAGTACGATTTCAACCGTCCAAAACACACCTAGCTTCAGTCACGGGACAAAGACTAAATTCAGTTGGGACAGCATGGGTAAAATTTTCCTTAGGTGAAACAAATTTTGAACACCCATTTGTTATTACAAAAGGCATGTCTAGAAACCTTATCCTAGGGAGGGATTTCTTTAACAAACACAAAGTTCGTATATACTATGACTTCCAGAAAATCAAAGTCAACAATAATTACATCGATCTCCAGGACGATATCCACATCGCGTCCTTGGTAAGACTTACAGCTCCCATAACGGTGGCCCCAAACTCCCTAGTCATAGCAAAAGGCAGAGTAAAAAATTCTGAGTACATAACACCAGGGCAATCAATCCAAATACAGCCCCTAGCAGAAGAAAGCATTATTGATGACCCATTGTTGCAAATTACAGAGGGAATCGCTGAAGTCTCGAAGTCCAGAGATTTCCCCATCATGATATTGAATATGTCAGGAAAAACTACCACTATAAATAGAGGCACAATTGTAGCACAAGTGGATACGTCAACGTTAAGACAAACTAAAACCAATAGAGACCATTCACAAATTGTCTCAACCACTCCCACTGGACATAGTGCACGAAATCGCAGTACAAATAACCATGGTACACGAAAAGTAAACAGTTATACGTCCTATGCAGAAAAAGACAGAAATACCAGTCACAGTTATGTTACACCACAGCATACCCTACCCAGAAGGCAGAAACGAACCAGTCCATATATAAGAAGAGTAAGGCCACGGTATGAAAATGACTATAATTACTCATTTTTGCGCCCCAGCACACCAAGAGAAAAGATGAGGTGCTGTATACCACAGAGTAACAGAGAAACAGAAATTGTCTTGCCAGGAAGATATCCGAAGCGACAGGAAAGAGATACATGTCCCATGGAGTATCTATATAATGCAAAAACAGGTGGATATGATGTAGTCCCAAAACCAATTGAATATCACGAGGAAAAGGAAGAATTCTTATATGACTCTACCACAGGAGGATACTATAGCAGCAAGGTTGAAAGCAGAAGGACGAAAGAAACTGCACCCACAGAAAGGAGACAGTCCTATAGCACAAGAGAAAGACACACAGTAACGCACGCGGATAGGCGTAGTTACGGCAGAAATAATCAGAAAAAATGGCACAACAACGACTACCCCGGAAATAAAATAAGAAATGAATATACAATAAATGCAGTGACAAATGAAAATGCACACAGCAGATGGCAGAGGAGACAATACCAAGCACAGCCCAATGAACGGCAAAGAAATACTCAAAAGAAAGCCACATACCAGGAGCAGATATTTTCACAAGATGCAAGAAAGATGCCCCAATACTACGAGAAAGAAACAGAGGCATCAAGACAGACCAGAGATATCATAGCAGACCATAAAAACAGAGAGAGGGTATCCCAGTTACTAGCAACCCTGAACACCACAGAAGAAAATAGACCACGATTGAAAACCTTTGTGAAAAAACACCAGGACGTATTCGCACTCAATGACATGGAATTAGGCAGAACAAATACTGTCACAATGGACATACAAACCACAACAGAGGAGCCAATACATCTCAAACCCTACCATACGCCTTTGAAAAATAGAGAACTGGTGGAAAGGTCTATAAATGAAATGCTACAGGCAGGAATCATCGAAAGATCCAGATCCCAATGGTCCTCACCCATAGTGATAGTATCGAAGAAAGATGGTTCCAGTCGCTTTTGCTGCGACTACCGTGCCCTTAACAAAATCACGAAAGTCATTTCCTACCCCCTGCCCAGAATAGATGATCTACTTGCGACGTTGGGAAAGTCTACCTACTTTACCACACTTGATGCAAGGTCAGGCTTTTGGTGCATCCCCATGACACCTGAGGCAAAACAGAAATCCACATTCTGTTCGCACATCGGGAGCTTTTCTTGGAATGTGATGCCATTTGGTCTAAAAGGATCGCCAGCAACATATATGTCACTCATGGACGAAGTGTTAAAAGGTTTACAACCATTCGCCCTAGCATATATAGACGATATACTGATACATACCGCAGGCACGATAGAAGACCACCTTCGCAAGATAGAAATAGTCCTCGATAGACTCAGGCATCACCAAATAAAGTTAAAACTGTCGAAGTGTGAGTTTCTAAAGACAGAAACAAAATATTTAGGCTTCGTCATCAATAGAGATGGTATCAGACCAGACGAAGACAAAGTTAAGGCCATAAGAGAGATGACTAGCCCCAAGACAGTCAAGCAAACACGCTCTTTTATCGGTTCCGTGGGATACTATAGGCACCATATCATACATTTCTCGCAAGCAGCTGAGCCATTAATAGCCCTTACCCGCAAGTATACACGATTTAGATGGACAGAAGAGTGCCAGAAATCGTTTGAATATCTAAAAAATGCCCTAACCGCCATTCCGCTTCTTGGACATCCAGACATTTCTCAGCCCATGATACTATACACCGATGCCTCGAATAACGCAATCGGTGCGTGTTTGGTACAACCAGTACTAGAAGATGAAACACCCATACTACCAGACATCCCCAATGTGAAACCCATTGCATTCTTATCCCACGCATTGTCAAAGTCACAGAAACGGTGGACCACCATTGAGAAAGAAGCATACGCCATTCACTATGCAGTACAGAAATTAGACTTTTATGTTAGAGGGACGAAACTCACTATCAGAACTGATCATCAGCCTTTTGGTTAACTGGCTCACCAAAACACAGGAACAGCTTAAGAAGTTACAGACATGGTCAATGAATTTACAGTCCTATGACACCACTATCGAACATATCCCTGGCAGATTAAACATCTGTGCAGATCTCCTATCCAGAATCAAATATGATGATGAAACCGAAGTGAAAACAAATAGAGTCAAAAATGATGGCACATCCTCAGAGATTGACGATAATGCTAAAGAAATTAATGAAATTACTTCATCAGGTCGAAGAAGTACTTCAGATTCCGCCACTCAAGTAGAAGAAGAAAGTCAAGATATGTTTGACATGAGAGTAGAACAAGCAAAAGATGCAGAAATTGTCAAGCTGCTCACATACGTAAAGGAAAACCCAACAAAAAGTAAAGATTTTACAGTACACCCAACGGATGGAGCTCTATACTATATTGATCATAAACAAGAAGGGACACTAAGAAAAGTCATTCCAGCACATCTAGTCCCAGAAGTATTGCTACAGTTTCATGATAACAACGGGCACATGGGAAGAGACAAAACAATTGATGTCATAAAGAAAAGGTATTATTGGCAAACCTTGTACAAAGACATTACAGAGTACGTGGCCACCTGCAAAACATGTAAATTGCGAAACATGAAGCCACATTTAATTCCCCTTCAAGAAATGCAACCTTCCCATTATCCCATGCAAACAGTAAGCATTGACATATCAGGTCCTTACCCACTCACCCAATCAGGCAACAAATACCTCCTGCACATAGTTGACCAATACTCTGTTTGGCCAGAAAGTTACCCACTCAGTGATGCCACATCGCAGTCCATCACGCAAATTTTTTTACAAGAATTCATTCCCAGGCATGGCTGTCCAAAACGAATCATTTCGGACAACGGTAAACAGTTTATCGGTAACCCATTTAAAGCCACCTTACACCAGCTGAATATTGAGCATACTACAACCAGTTATTATTGCCCAAATGCAAATGGCAGAAATGAACGCATGCACGCCACCCTACATGATATTATTAGCAAATATATCAAGGGGAACCACCAATACTGGGACCTATACATTAACCAAGCTCTTGAAGCCATCCGAGTAAATGTGAATGATACCACAGGGATGTCACCATTTTACATGCTGTACGGAAGGGAGCCAAACTTTCCTTTAGATAACCTCCTTCGTCCACAGCGAAAATATATGGGAGAAGACCCCCATAGAAATAATTCTTAAAGAAAAGCAAAAAGCTCACCAGATTGCACACCGTAATACGCAGAAGGCATTTCACAAAAAGCAGAAACAACATGATAAATCAGCCAAGCTACACACGTTCAAAATAGGAGACAGAGTATACTACAAAAAAACATGTCCGCAGCTCAAAATTCGACGACCGATGGTTAGATGGATACAAAATTACAGAGCAAACGACGCCTGTAAACTTCATTATCTGGAACGAAGAGAAAAACCATAGAACAAAAGCTCATGCAAAACAACTCAGAATCGATAATCACAGACCCATTACACCTCTGACTACAACTACCAGACCAGTCAGAAAAGCCACCCTACATTATAATCCATCCAGTACAGCGTCGACAGACTTATCAGAGTCAGAGACGACAGACTCTGAATTCTACCAGTATGACCACGTACCCAGACCACCCACCGATGCAGTACATCGAGCAAGACAACAACGAGACTCGTCCGAAAGCGAAGAAGATATTCCGCCAGCAGAATTGCGTAATCGACTCCAAGACAGAGACCTGCGTATTAGAAATGAAGAAATAATGCCTCAAACGTCAAGAGATGACAATACCAAGTCAACGTTTATCCACACTGAAACTTACTCCCGCAGTGACCATTCGTCAATCGATACGTACCACACTCCCAGTTCAGGCAGCTCCAGTTGGAATACTAGTGAAGAACAACCACTGCTATACCAAAAGAACAAGGTTGGTCGTTACGAACAATCAGATCCTGAAGAAACCATCCCCAAACAGTTTGTGGAACCATATAACACAAATCCTTATGAAGACGAAACGCAACAAGAAATGAAAAACTACAGTGTCAACCCCAGTGCAATTTTGTCAGACCCCAACGAACAAAATGACAGAGAAATGGTAGAAGCATATGAACAAGAAACAGACATTGATTTACCAGACACAGCCAGTTCTATTGAAACCACTGATGCGGATAGCACCTTATTTATACCAGTCAGCTCCAGTGTCAAACGCGCCTATAAAACAGAATCTGATCACTCACCTCCTCTCACCAAGATTCCTCGTATATCGCAGAACTATATCAGACGAAAGATTTTGAAGAAACGTAGGAATGTTCCAAAACCAAGCCGAGAGGTATTAGCCTCAGCTCAACTTGTCAAAAACAACAGTGTGCAAATTACTACGCCCACTGTAAACGGTGTTAACGTATCGCAGAACCAGGTCAGACGAACAATCAAGGCGGGACATACACCTGCCTCAAAACTAACAGATGTTCCAGCCATGCAAACCCCAACCACATTGAAACCATCACCGCCCTTGTTGATGTCCTCAGAGCCCCAACAATCAGCAAATGCAGTGTCGCCTACCACACCCATCACCACTGCTACCCAATATGATGCCCGCCTATCCAGTCGGGACATTGCAAGGTTGGAGATGGCAGAGAAACTGAAGGAACTAGCGAAGCTATTCTGAAACACGCCCCTCATATCTTCATGTACATGCCATCCCATGTACGGTCAACGCTGATGTGAATATTATGTACTAATGCTTTTAAATGTACTCTATTTTCAGACTATGTGACTATGTTTCAAAGTGACAGTCCTAGATTGCCTTATTACAGTGTGAGATGTCAGAGCCAAACCCAACAAGTTGTTCCCCGGACATAAGCTTCTGATGACCAGCGAACACTCAAGAACAGCCCACAGATGATTCTAGTTAGTGTCGTAGATTTTCGATAGGAGAATTAAGACTAGGTTTGGTCCCTTCTGAATAGGTTTGAATAGGTGATAGACTCAGTGAGAGTTAGTGAAAGGTAATAGAATTTCCACACACGTGAGATGATAGATTTTGATATAGTGGCTGTCTCTGAAAGCGAAAAGAATTCTTCTCACTCTCACCTATCTTCTACAACAGTTGTTACAGCGTCAGACAGACTACACCAATATACATATTACGTATATTTCTATCACTCACAGGCACGCTCATACACGTGACGACAGGTAAACACACAGACGTGGGAAAACTATAACAATGATATATATATATATATTATCTAGAACGAGCTGACCAAACACTATTATTAAGTTCAAGAGCGATTTTAATATCAGAAAAAAATCGGCTCACAACATCAAAGAAAGTACATCAAGGAAAATACATATACACATAGTCATAAAAATTCAAGGAAATGTTGCAAGGATGATAGCCCCGTTATGGTGTTAACTCTAGGTTTAGCCCGGCCCCGCTAAGAGAACAGATGATGGCGCCCGAGTCACAGATACATAGGGTTTGAGTCTAAGAGTTTTTCTTTGTTTTATCTCGTAATTATATGCACAGAGTTTGAAAAAAATCTGATTTAACCTAAGACAAAACACAAGAACTCTAGCCTTAGCAACAAATTATGCAGATTGAAAAAAAAAATTAGGACAGCAACAGGGTGTCAAAGATATAATAGTGAAAATATCACTCAAACCAGCGTACACTCATTCATTCCGCCATGGCCTCTCATACCTGTACTCACGACTTGGCTCGCTGCCTCTTGGAACACACTGATTTTAGATCTTCACACAGACTCAAAAAAAAATGCAGTCTTCTGCCAAGAAGTCCCCAGTTCCAAAAGACGTATTTAACTCGGAGTCTCCGGGAACGACTACTTGGGTGTGCAAATTTGTTCCAATGTCTGATTAAGTCACCTAACAATTATTCCAGGCGCGGGAGTTAGCAGAGCACAGTGTCAATAGCGTAGGTTTCTAGAAATGATGAATGTCGGGTCGGTGCCTTCCCTCAGTATAGGATTCACTTTAGTCACACCACAGATTTGTCCACAAGAATATATATATATATATATATATATATATATATATATATATATATATATATATATATATATATATATATATATATATATATATATATATATATATATATATATATATATATATATAGTCGGGAAATGTTAGTTAATACTAGAAGTATTTCGCGCCACCAGGCAGAAAAATTACGTAGAGTTTCTAGAAGAAATTAAGATCTGGCTCCAAGGTCCAGTATTTATCATTACAGTCTTTGAAAACCCGTTATTGGGATATAGTATTTCTGGCTAACTCGGGTTGCATATGGACTGTTTAGACCAGTGGTACTTAAGAAACCCACGTGGCTCAAAATAAGGACTGTCTATTTCTTCACAAGTATGGAAACTACTACTAGGTGCTGGTAAAGTTAGGGTCACCCCAAAACTTTCACTGTGTGGAGGAAAAATAACACATATAATATAATAAACAGAATCTGTACTGGTTATAACTTACATTTAAACTTGCAAGCAGAGAGCTTTGCTTATCATTTAAACTTCCCGTGACGTAAGTTATATTTAAAAATCAGCAATCCTCATGAATTAAGAACACGTGCGTATTCCGTCACCATTCACGAGGCTCGATTCTAGAGTTTATACGTTAGTTTAGAAAAATACACTCGACTGAGTATTAGCAGTTAAATTAAATTCATAAATAGCTACAATTGCCGTTATAAGCTAGAAATTTAATTTTATTCTGCTTTCCACTGAATGCTTCCCTAGAAAATATAATAGCCTACCACTTTATTTCTCTTCTGCGCTAAAGAAATAGATTAAAATGAATTAAGCGATTTAACACTTTAACACTCACAAAATCTATATATCTATCATATTAATTACCTCAACCACAGAATCACAGGTAGTCGCACAACTTAAGAATAAAATGCTGAAAGTATTTCTGGAAGTCTAGAAGTTCGACAAATTGCCGAAACAAACTGAGATCTTCGCTAACAGCTATTCTGTTTACGAGCAACCTATCTACTGTGAGTCTATGAGCGAGAATGAAATTAAAGTTTCAAACTCGGGCCAAATATCTTAAAATCAGACAAAGGGCCCAAACTTATTTCGCCAAGCGAAATTATCTCCCCTACTCCCAACATTTACGTCCGCTTAACGCGTGTCGTAACTGTCACCTACTGACCACGATGTACGCGTGTCAGTTTCAAATCCCAGACAGCCTGACTCCAATGCAGGGCAGTTTTCACACTACAGCTGACCGTGGCCCACAGTGAGCGCCGTGTCAGTTTGGGATTTTCCAGACAAATGTCTGGATACTGACCGGTGCAGATGTAAAGTATCACACCTCACCGGGACTTATGCCGAGAAGAAGCTCGCGCGCTCGGTGAGACTGTAGACGATTTGCTACGTCCTATGTTCAGCGAACCGACTTATCACGCCTTCTGACGCCCTGCAGCCCTGACATCTACGTAATATCGTCCTAGCGCGATTCTCAGTTTTAGAGAAAGGAAAACAGGTAAAGTTTGCGAATTATATGAAAATAATAATATCAAAACGAATGGATGAAAAATATACAGGAAAAAGGAAATACAGAGATAATAAAAGAGAGAAATCGGGTGAAAGAAATAGGAAGAAGATGTAGGAAATTAAATGAATATAAACCCTACGTGACAGTTAGACATTTTATGGTTTTGTGAAATAAAGATGACACAAAAGATACAATGTTCCTTGTTTACAGACACCCTCATTATTCAGACAGTTTTTGATGTTTAAAATGTTAACTTACACAACCTCACCTATAGCACATGTGTACCACTGATTCTGCTGTAACATTGATCTACACTTTCGTAACTGATCATATTCCACGCTTCATTCACTAGATTTCTTGTCCTTACAGTTCCAGAGCCCAGTGATTCATTTTCCGTGCATCTTAGTACACATTCATGCAGGCAACCCTTGCACGAGAAATTTTCTTCTTACCTGATACTAACATCTTTGTTCCCAATTATCTTACTTCATCTATTATATATCACTTAGATCCATCACACTGACACCACTATGACATCTGTAATTATTATGCCATGTTATCCTATTTTCTCCACAGGATTTATTTATTTTAGCATGTTGACAAACATTTGTTTACTTCGCATAAGAAATTGTATATCCAACCTTTAACTCACTATTGTAAGAGTTTCCTCACTCCACTATCACACCTCCCTAACTTTCTCTTGTAATTGTGATACACTGTCAGAAAAGAATTGAAATTTTGACATATTGCAAAGAAAAAAATTTGCAAACCAGAAAAGATGAACAAAACAGAAAATGCAAAGAAAAGAAATCAAACAGAAAATGCAAAGAAAAGAAATCAAACAGAAAATGCAAAGAAAAGAGAAATGAAACTGAAAAATGAAAAAAGAAATGAACTTGAAAAGAAAAAATTAAAAGAGAAAAGACATAAAGAAAAAAGAGAACACATTTTGAATGTTTTTATAGGATTGTTATATGTTTATATGCCACACTCACACATCTAAATGATACTGAATGACAGTTTATTACAAAATTTGTTATGCACATGAATGATGACATGATGATAGGCAAATGCCATATAACATTGACTGCCATGAAATTAGCAGCTGATATAGTAGACAAGAAAAAAATAAATCACTACATCAGTGTGAACAACTAGTTATTGTTGATACTGACTCTGACAGATAACCCCACTGACATTTGCGCATGCTGATTTTTGCAAATGGAAAAATCCTTTGAGAGCATTTGTATATGCTGACCCCAGATTGAACAAATTGCAACTATTTGTTGATGATGCCTTTGCCCCATGTTAAAGAAATGACAATTGCACATGCTGACTTAGCAAATGAAATACCCTTCTATAGCATTTGTATATGCTGACCCCACATTGAATACCCCATTACCGGATGATACCACTGATGTCCTATTTAAGGAAGAAGCAACTGTTTAGTGATGATGAAGATGCCATTTTCTATTATGGTGAAATTTTATGTGACACAACTAATGTTTTGCTGTGCGGTTTATGCACTAATGCTCACATTAAAATGGGATAATGAATAATTTGAGGTTGTTATGAAATAACAGAGAAAATAATTGAAATTTTCTGGGTTCTATGAACACAGAACAAATCAGGGAATATGATTGCTGCATATGAGAACCATTAATGTATAGATTATCATCGGACAAGAGACACAAATGAATTATGATAATCCTATGGAACCAAAGGTGTCAAGGACACAATGGAGATTAAATGGAAAAAAAGATTGAATGCTGATGCACCCAGAAAATAATGGAACTATACGAGATTTGGATCACCCATGGACAAAGGATATACAAATGGACTATGCATATCCCATAGAACCACAGAGGTTATGGACAAAATAATATAATAATATAATGAACTGATATATTGTATATAAGAGACAAGAGATTGTGTAATATCTCCACATTTTGGGAGAATAATTTCTTGATATTTTTTGCCACTTGCCTTATATTGAACCTGATTAATATAGCACATGAATATGGCTTGCCGATGATTATATTGAAATGCTTATGGTATTTTAAACTAAATAATAAAACAAACCAGAGGATTGGAATATGATTGAAACATTGTGACAATACTGAGATTGGATCGCCCTTATGATATATGGACCAAGAACAATGTAACCCCACGGACTGACGTGTCATGGATCCATATACAATGGATGGATATAATATTATAAAAGAGTACCCAGATTGGACATCCATACTGCTGAATCACGGATTACCATTGGAATACACGTACCCTCATGCCCCATAATAATAATTAACTTAAATTATTATAAATTTAAGAAATATAAATGGATCATCTAGCTGTAGCAGCAGATGTTATAAACACCATAGAGTTCTGAAAAACCTTCGACCTGCGAAGGCAGAATTGGTGTTGAACATGAAAATATTATGTATAATATGTTTTATTTATACTGGTACAGAATTAAGATATTCGACCTGATTTTCATTAATGATTGTATGATGTGATGTTGAAAAATATTGACAGCTCATAAGGTTCACTAAGGATATATTTCTGGTTATAACAGGAGAACTAAACAGGATCCCCATAGCATGGAATTTTGGAATGCCATAAAGAACAAAAGAAGAAAAATGTTACACTATATCCATGGAACCAGAGATCAGTAAGGATACATAGTAGCCAGAGTGCCAGGAACCTTGTGTTGAGAAAAAAAAAAAAAGAAGAACAATGGGAATATAACAAATTTATTTCAATGACATGTAAACATATTCTGTTGATGATTGATTGAATAAGTTGATGTATGAATATTGCAACAAAGTTAGTGCAAGGTTGATTTTTGCAAAAGACTAGTAATAATAAATAATTTTAAGCTATGGCTCATATATGAAAATAACGTGTTGACAGAAAACAGGAAAGAAAAAGAAAGATTCCAAACAATTAAAAAAAAAAAAAAAAAATGGCTGAATCATAAATGGACAGGATCATTACCAGACCTATTACCTGTGTGGATATTGGAGACAAACATCACATATTTTGAGAAAATATATAGAACATTCTCTACAGTGATAGACTTGGAACGAATTTATACACTCACCATTTAGAAAATGTCAAATACAGGAAACATTCAGACACAATTAAATAAGGATAAGCTATGAGGTTTTAATGCTTTTATTGTGAACAATATGATTACATGTTAATGGTTACATTATAATTTAGAAGTCTTCACCCATATGACTAGAAATTTTTTTTATAATAACAATGACCAACCAGATCATTTACTGGAAAAGAAAACATGATGGATAACCAAGGAAGGATAAACTGTTTCAGAAGATCAACATGACAATAAGGATGTGGACACCTTCAAAAACTCTACGAATAAAGTGTAAAATACTTGGAAACTAAATAAATAAATTACACCCATGATTATGGAATATCAGGAAGAAAATAACTTCAACATTTTTAGAGTACTTGAAGCCTTGGGATATGAAACCAACGACAGGAACAGAAATGATATTGCACCTTGCTCCCCGCAATGACAAATAATATGTTGTCAACATGCATTTAGTTATGATTAAGTTATACAAATATGATATACTATTGCTCATATTTCCCAGTGTTGCCACTTGTCACATTTTTTTGAGTGATGACCTTATAAATGTTTTCAAGATTTTATTGGTCAGTGTTGCCAATTTGAAAATTTGATGAAAAATGTTGTAAAATGCTGGATAGTTAAAATTTTTTTTGAAGTTGATGTCCATCCCTAAGTTTTTATATAGAAGTTGATCTCATATAGACATAGGACCCTAGTGTAAGGATTAGGTTAAATTTTTCCGAAACATTTTTAGACTTAGAACATTTTTTGAACTTTAAATTTTTCTGAACATTTTTTTGAACTTAGGAAATTTTTGGGATATTTTTTAAAGATTTGATAGTACTCAAATGTCTCCCTACGGGATACATTTGCAGGGCCCCGGGATCTGTATGTAGCCTTGTATACCGAAATTTTCTTCAGATACAGACTATATCCCACTACAAAAACAGAAAGAGGCACAGATTAACATATAAAATTAATCTCCAGGGACGCCATTGTGAGCAGGGCCAAGGAAGGAAAGCGAACCCTAGCAGACGTGTTTTAGTCTAGCGCTGTGAAATTATTAGTTGAAGAGATCAACTTTAGACTTTTTCATCCATTGTGCATTCTAGGATGTTGTGTGATATTGTGTTTTCAGAATATTGTAAGTATTGACTACAAATGATTACACTTTGGTTAATAGATCACACAGCTATGTCTACGGCAGACTTAGTTCGAAGATTTAAATGAGAAAATGAAACCTAAAACCTTGTGGAGAGAAAATGCTCTATGAATTGGAGAACAGTAAACCTATGGATTCCCACATCAAAACAAAAGAAAGCTTTTGCATAAAGAACTATACTGAAGAGCCGGCAGTATATTTGCGAGGACAGAATCTAAATACTCAACGTAGGAATACAGTAGAAACAAGGAGACAGTCTCATGAATAAATGAAGATTTAGAAAAGGTGCAAAAGGAATTTTGCATTAATGAAATGGTACCAGATGTTTTACACAAATTGTTAACTGCTGTACATATGCCTGTATCATAGACATTGTTGTATTTGACCAAGTTCAGTTTTGCAAGTAAAGACTATTAAAAGTTATTGCTGTAAAACCCAATGCTTTTGAAGAATCATATGCTTGCAGTTAGCCATCATGAAAATAAATCAATGTATCATATAAAAACTAATCGCTACAGGTGCAACATAAATAAAACCCATCTGCTCTAACACAAAACATTCTAGAGGATTATCCCCGAACCTGGTAAACTCCTGTAAGACTGTAAGAGAGCAATTACTAACTCTAGCAGACCAGCTAGTATATAAACCTAACACTCTCTGCATAAACAGCAACCCCCAACTGCCCCACCCGGCCACATACTTAAGGAGAGGTACAAATCTTCTATAGTTAAAGATTTGTCCAGTGTGTTTTTCTCCTGTTCAGTTAAACTGGCAGACTGAGTTAAGAAACAAGCTTCGTCTGAGGCGTGCGTTTGTTCTTATTTATACAGGTGTACGTAGTAAGCGTGAAATGCTTGACCTATTTCGGAAGTGTTTGTGAGTTCCCTACCCGTTTCGTCCGTGATGCGAAGTATTTGTCTGCTCTTTTGAATATTTTGTTCAGTGGCCAAAAATTGTCGGCACGGAGTTTCCCCTTTAAAAATGTACTGGTCGTGTTTTTCTAATTCCTCCTGCAATGTGTAAATATGCGGGGCGTGTTTGTCCATTTGTTGTGTTAAATTTAGAGCTGTTTCCAAGATTTGTCGTTGTCTTCTTCTTTGTTTGTGTATCTGCGTTGCAAGCATCTGCGTTACTTCCTTTATTGTTCTTTTTAAGATATGTGTATTAAATTTGATGTAGGTGTATTGTTGCAGTAGTCTTTTATTAGTTTTGTTATTGTTGTCGTATAAAATTCATTTTGCAGTAGAGCATTATTAAATTTCCAAAGGGGGGATCTTTTGGTCTCGTTCTCAGTTGGTATTCCGTTTATTTCCAGTAGAACTGCTTTGTGATCCGTCAATTTTGTGGTGTCATTTATATGTTTGACTTTTTGGATTTTGTGGTTGCTGTGTACATAAAATTTGTCTAGTCTTGCAGAACTACCCGAAATGTGTGATTTGTCTGTAAAAGTTGTTTCCTTTCCCTCCGGATGTTTTTTCCTGTATCCATCTACCAAATTGTGTTCGTCTAGGATGTTTTGTAGTATCTCCATTTGTGCGCGTTCCTGTCTTCCTCGGTTGTTTGTTCTTTGCGCATCTAGTTTATGTAGAACACAGTTGAAATCTTCCCCCCCCCCCCCCCCTAATAAAATTTGTTTTCCCTTGTATTGTGTCAAAATGTTCGATAGTTTTTTTTATAGAAGGTTAATTGCTGTGTCTTTACTGCTGGGGCATATACATTAACTAAAGTGTGATTGTCCGAATGGTCGTCTTGGTTTCTCACTTGTACTGTTACGTATCTGCCCTCTCTGTCTTTGTTTTGATGTGTTATTTCCCACTTGTCTGAAATTTGTAAAATAGCTACTCCTGTGTGAGATGATCCTAAACCGAAATATCCGTATCGTAGACCTAGCTGTTGTATGATGTATTTTCCTTTTGTCTCGTTTGTAATTTGTGTTTCTTGAAGAAAGACGAAATCAGGTTTATATGTGCGCGTTAAAGCTGTAATTTGGTTTAATTTAGTTCTCAAACCTCTTATGTTTAGAGTTATAATACTTATGCTATTTTTCATCTTGCATGGGGGTGGTAAAGAGCTTGCATTTAAAGGGAGTGTGTTTTGTTGTATCAGTGGTTGTGCAGGCATAATTCATGACATAAAAGAGAAATACATGCATGATTACGCAATCCACGTGTGGTACTATAACCATGCATACAACTTTTAACTATCCTGTAGAAAAGTGGCAGTTGTAATGCGAGAGAAAGGAAAATACCGAGCAGTAGTAGTAATGAAGGATGAAAAGGGGCGATAGATGAGTTGCCAAAGAAGAAAGAAAAAGTGTGTACAGGTCCTGAAAGGGAGAGGTTCAGAAAGTAGGGACCCGACTTCATTTGTAGCCGCTGCCCATAAGAGAGAGGTGCTTCCATCATCCTCTAGATCGGGGTGTTTGTCATCTAAATTTTCCCTTGTTTCGTGTTGTGTTGCTGCTATTTCCCCGGAGTGTAGTCTTGGTGGTTTCTCTGTTTCTTTAGGTGTTTCCTTGGTCTTGATCTTTCTGAGCTTTTCTCTTCTCTTTCTTTTCCGCTTCCCTTCTACTGTATTGAAGCCTTCTGTGTCTGTAGACATCGTGTCCGAGTCTGACAAATTTCTGATATTGTTATTCAGAGGCCCCGAGGTGGGGGACGATGGAAAGGGTATAAGTTCTGCTTCTGGTGAAGGTGTTTTCTGAGTGTTCTGTACATGTAGTTGACTATTCTCCGAATAAGTTGGTCTCTTCTTGGGACATCGATTTGTCCAGTGTGAGTCTAGACCGCAGATTGTGCAGGGGGTACGTCTTCCCGGAAGAGCTATGAAAATTTTCATTGTTTTGTTTTCCTGTCCTTGCAATTTTACGTTTACGTAGTGTGGAACCGTCTGTTTAGGTTGATATAAGAAAGTCCATTTGTCTTTTGCATTTTGTATTTGATATACTTCGGTGTTTACATCACCTGTGATGAAGTCAGCAATTTTCTTAACAGTTTCTTTCTTGATCGTGGCTGGCAACCAGTGTAGTAGCCCTTTCGATCTTTCTTTGTCCACATGTTCAACTATGGCTGTGAATTTGGGGTTGGCCCATTCAAATTTTTTACCATGTAGGTTTTTGTAGTGGCTGATATGTGCCGAATTTGTAAGGGTCACATACCATTTATTTGGGTTGGCGAACCTATATAGGGATGATATCCCGTTTACCCCGACTCCGGCGGGACCTGCGAGTATGCTTGTAATTAAAGAGTATGATACTCTTGAGGCTTGTGGCCCTGATGTTGTGATCACAAGAGTTCCAGGTTTATGCAACTGGCCACCCTCTAGTGCTTCATTTATATCAAATGAGATTTCTGGAATTTCCATTTTTAAACACCACACACAAAATTTCCCGCACAAGGGGAAAAACCACTACTAGAACACAAACTCACAAAACCACAGTAATCCGTGCGAATAAAAATAATCCGTGAGAAAAAAAATCATGGCGTCACCGTGGAGTCTTTACAGCATTATTCGTGCTGGGTTTAGTTCAGATGAGTAGTAATTTAGGGTGGTTAAAATAACAGGGTATGAGAAAATGGTTTTAGAAATATAAGCAAAAGATCTAATTTATTAAGTTTAAGGCAGAACATTGTCATTAAACAAGAACAAGAGCAAAGGGTTTACAGCACTGACATTTATGAAACAACTCATGCGCTCTCTCATTAAAGAGTAAGTATGAAGATGCCGCCACAGCTGTACCTGACATTATATAACTTTATATGTGAACTATGAATTGATATTGATGCATGTATTTGAGCTAGGCCTGACAGGTATAGGCAAGAGTCTACGGTAGAGAATATAATAATAATACCTTGGGAAAATAAATTGAGCCTAAGTCTGGATGCCTGGATATAAAAGGGAGATTGAAACATACCCTTATGAGAAAGAATTGTGGAACACATGTTGTGTAAATAAAGCCATTATGTTTGGAAATTCAACACTCAAGTTGGTTTAATCAATAAAAGGTTGTGGAGTGGGTATGTGAGAAAGAGTTAAACCTATATAGCATATATAGCCTTAAAACCCTACTATACGAGCCAGTCGCTATAATACAACAAGAAGAGAACGAAGCCTGGGTAGAAGAAAGACGAACCATATCTCATCCAAGAATCTACAACTCTGGCGTTAATGGCCAGTAAAAGAGATAGCTCTAACTTGGAAGATAGGAGAAGGAAAGAAATTTGACTACTTAAAAAAAATAACTAGGCCTGCCACAGTCACCTAGTAGAAACCTATTGATAGAATCACCACCGCTGTCACACCAGGTTCAACCTAGACACAGTGTAGTGGATTTGATGGTACTGTATGGTTGTGATATTACCTAGTGTGATGCATGAGGTCAGCTGTGAAGGCTCCTGAGATAAATGTAGCTGTGAATTTACAGAAGGCCCTTCTTGCTACCACTTACGACCTCACACATATCTTTTTTTACTAATGAATGTGGCTACGTTAAAAATCTAGGGTACTGAAATGTAAGGTGTTGTATTAGTATATTAATACCAAAAGCTGAGGGACATAGGGGCAGTAAG
>JAMPIV010022862.1:0-157500 GCA_024509875.1 Oreohelix idahoensis
AGTTCATACATAGATTTAGGGGGTGTAGGGGTGCTGTGGGGACACATACACACGGAGAAAGAAACACGCTGGCAAACACGTTTTATATGATTCAGAAAGGGAAATACAAAAGTCAGGCCCAGAATAACAGTGTTCGAAATAAACCCAAATTTTGGTGCAATGAATGCAGTCAGACTATTGATTAATCTATCTCTCTCTCTCTCTCTCTCTCTCTCTCTCTCTCTCTCTTCCTCTCTCTCTCTCTCTCTACTCTTTATAATCGCTCTCTCCGTTATTTAGGCTCTCACCCTTGTGGACAAAAACGTCTGAAACTTGCTATTTTTGTGTGATCTTCACCCCTTAAGCCCTCCGGCAGTATCCTTTCTTTTTCTTCTTTTCTTCTACTCATCGCTTTTATTTTGGGCATTTCATTTTGGCCCTTTCATTCATTTTAATCTCTATGCTGGATACATAGCCATGGTGTTGTGTCTCTAACACACGCCACTCCCCTAGTGGCTATGTATTTGACTACAGGGAGTGTAAATTCTGATTCTTACTTGTTTTCACCACTACTCTGGAAGTAATTTAGTTCCGCCGACTTGAACATGTTGGTATTATCGTAACAATACCAAGGTCGTCAGACGGGTCACCGGCGGGCTTGATATATTTATCGCAAAAATCCCTCTGATCACCCTGTGGAAAACGTGTCGGTCAAAACATTTGACCCCCATTTGAACAGCTGGTGATCGTGTTGACACAAAGCTTTGTATTGTGCCGTACGATGAAAGAAGACAACACGGTCTGTCCAGACATCTGTCTGGCGCAGGCATGCAGATAAAGGGAAATAATTAGAATAATCTGTCGGGGATTGTACATCTGGGCGGAAGACATTTCACCAGGAAAACACGGTCACAATATTGTGATAGACAGAGGTGCGCCGGGAAGTCTTATGTAAACGTATATGGACATCCATACTTGATGTTTGAAGCCACGGCGGGTATATTAAATTTAATAATTTCAAATACGCGTGGGATGTGTAATGAACAAACTTCCCCAACCAAAACAGTATGCTAGATAGATTTTGAACTGGTTAGCAGATCGTCTACAATGGATTTGTTTGGGACATTCGGAGCGTATTGAAACACATGCTGGGATTGACTGAACTATTAAGGATTGTGTGATACACCACTGTAGAAATCTAGACACAGTTTTTCAAGCAAAGACTTCATCGCAGCGTCAACTAAACACCTTGTTTTACAAGCCATAGGAAAGAGGATTTTAGGACTTATTCATTCCACAAACGATGTTATAGTACCAGATCGAGTATTTGGGCAACTTTAGAATTTACAAGTAAACCTCAATTTTTAAAGACAAGACTGGAAACTTGGGAATTTATATCAGCATGGATCACAGAGGAATTCTATCTACTGGGTGAGTCTCCAGGCCATTAATGCAGAACACCGTAACAGCTTCCAGAGAATTAACTCAGATTTAGACCAAGTCTGATGAATTTATACCAAACAGGTTTCCCAGCCATAAATTGCAGGAACACCAGGCCGTCAGAGAAAATTAACTCAATATTTCCAGATCACCTAAGCGATCTTTGAAGCTATAATACAGAGATCGTGACCATGTATGGACAATCTGTGTCAGGAGAAGTGTTGCACTTCCCAAAGGATTTTGGGGTAAGTGTAAGACAAATTAATGTACACCTAGTGTGAAATTTTACACAGTTCATTGCTAAAGTGGTTACATACGATTCCTTGGCAACCTCAGCACACATTGAAAATAGTAATGGCACTGGACTCACCTACTGGCTAGAGCTGGTGATTGTTTCTGTCCAAGGTCCGTGCGCTGAAACCCGACAACTGCAGAGATTGATGGAACCAACCGGAACTCACCCCCCGGGTGTTGTAAGGTGACGTGTAATGAGTGATGATTACATCACATGTGCCTAAAGGTGCTATTAGAAATCAGTTTTAAAGAGATTTATTACTGGTTAATTGTAAATTCAGGCAGATATATGTATTCTCATGCACTCACAGATGCCAATTTTTCCTAGTTGGATACCCAGAAAGATTTTTGTGAATTTTCATCTCGTACTTCCCTGAGTTACATTGCGTGCTCGGGGACTTTTAAATTCTTCTGAGAGGTAAAAAGCGGACATTGGTGGGTGGAGCGCATGAATAATACCGCCGTTCTAGCTTGCGGATGAAACAAAATGTTGCTCAGCTAGAAGGCAGTTGTTTCTTTCTATTTGTCTCCCAGAGCTCCTGGTTACTAGACATCAGACTTAAGATAACTGGAAGTTCCTACGTCAGCCACTAGGTGCGAGAGAAGAGTACTCAACACTAAACCGCCTACAGTGGGAAGAGTTTATGCGGAGATGTGTACTTAATCACCAACAAATAAGAGGCCGGAAACCACAGCTGCAGGACTCATTTGCCCCAAGCAAGTTTTATGTAGCATCGGCGGTGTACAGCAAAAAGTCAAAGGCATTCTAAAGGGCCCATCCCAAAACCTCAGAGCTCCAAACGTTTAGATTTCACATGTTCACAATTGTTCCATATTTATTATTGCCATGTTAAAATTAAACTGGACACTATTAAAATTTGTTGTATGTTATTTTAAAACTAAACAATAATAGTTGAATTCAGATTATATGTACCCTGAAAAAGCAATCGCTATGAGCCAGGTCTTTCTCGACACCACACATCAAACTCAAACACACACACACTCACACACGACATAGAAGAGGTGAGGGAGAGAGTAGAGCCATTTTTTTTATAAAGGGAATCTCGTTGGATTACTCACAACTGGGGGCTTGATCGGGCCAGAATCATTGCATAACCCCTTTCACAAAAGGCAACGGACCAGAACAATTAAGTTATACATTTGCTCAGCGTTTGTTCTTGCCTGTCTGGGACAATATCTTGTAAAGGCTCCATCGTAAAGGGATGAAGCGACATTTCATCTTCTAGTCTACATCTGTTGACCTGAAGAGTGATCTTTGGCGCGAAGATAGCTCTAATACAATTGTGACAAGGACGACCTACTTTAGATACCTTGCCAGCTTGGACCATTAGTGCACTACTATCCCCCACCCCAAGCATAGAAGGAGGCAATCCCAAGGTGACACACCCAGTGTTTGCTCAAACGGTTTTTACCAGATGAACGCTTCCAGGCAAATACATTCATTGTTTTCATCAATCCCGGGTGAAGGCCAGTGACGACGCAAAAAAACGTTATATATAATATATAGGAAATATATATATATAATCATACGATTTTATATATATATATATATATATATTATATATACTATATATATATATATATATATATATAGTTCATATAATATTTAATATATATATATATATATACGCACAACAGAAGACATAAAGGTAGTCTCATCTATTTGGCGGGTTTATTTTTCTATTTATGCTAGCACACGGTTTATTTTATGTATTCCCGGATTTCTTTCGGAAAATCCGAGCATTAACTGTGAGGGAACCCTTAGGGTTCCGTGGAACACTGGTTGGAGAAACACTGGTTTAAACCAGACATTTTCTTTCAAATGTCTGTACAGACAAAGAAAAAAAAAAACAAATTTTATATTCCTGTTATGGATATTTGCCTGTCGATATTTATATGCGGGTTTTTTTAGTGATGTTACGGACCATTTATTGCCAAAAAACAACCAGGAACATATATTTTCAACATACATTAAAACTAGAAAACATAGATGGAGAAGCAGACGTCTAAAACACTGAACAAGTAATAACAGTCCGCATTTGAGGCTGAAGTATAAGCTGATGATATGAAGCGGGAATTTTAATCCTTGTCGTTTTGCACATGATTACATCGAAAATACAAAGACGCTGCACGATATAAGATATGTCCTTAGTCTGGATTTACTCTAATGTTCAAGAATTTCTCTCTCTCTCATTTTCTTCCTATTTCTGTATCTTCACATCTCAAAACACAGGCAAAGGAGATATATGAACCAAGAGTACACAACGAGAAGACGAGATAAAAAATTAATAGGAAAAATCAATGCAAAGACAAGAGGAATAAATGGCATATGTTAAGAATGATGGAATCTTTGAAATATGTTTTCAGAAAGAGAACGATAACCTTTTGTCGTGAGAACATTCTAAATCCACATATATAAATTAAAAAGTAAATGTAAAGCCTAACGAATTAAATTCAATAAAAGGAAAGAAGAAATGGTAAAAGACCAGTGCTGTCACAATCACAATGGCGTACAAAAATCCCCCTTTTTCTACTTCGTCTGCATAATTGTAACGCTTTCACGTTTACTAGTAAAGCCTACTGTATCAACTACACGCGTTTCAAAAAAAAAAAAAAAAAAAACTGGTACTGTGTTTCTAAGAAAACCTTGAGATACGCACACTGCTTAATGACCTAGATAAAATACTAGCATTAATGTCATTATATACACTGCGTAATGAAAAGACAGACGGACTTAGAAGAGAGAGCGATAGAGAGATGCACGGAGGAACACCTGCAAATACTACCACAGTCTCGCGATTAATAGTAACGCCAATCCCACGCGTAAGGCATGAAGCACTAACTTTTTTTCAAATAAACAGTGACAAAAAACACTACCAATACACGGTTAGGTTTTGAAAACATGTTTAATGCTTATTAGGAAACATGACATTCTACTGTTTTATGTCTGAAATCCTGACTTTATACTGACAGAACAGTCGAAAAGGCAGGACAGGTGGCGGTTCTAAAACAATAAAAAATAAAAAAACAAATACACGACTATCCTAGAATACATATTTTGAACGGAGCCACTTAGCCCCATTAAAATTATATATTTGGGTGCCTTAGGACTTGCTGACAAAGAATATGTTTTAAGTGTTATGCACATAGTCAGTAATTAACAAATTATAGCCAAAATATTATAGGGGTGTTGTCTGACAGTCCACCAGATCATATTTGCTCATGTTTGGATCACTGCTTTAGGGGAAGAGGCCACTACGTTAAATCCGATTTGATTGGTTAGAATTATATGTAAGGCGAAACATGATTAGTCGACTGCAAATACTATTTTGGTTGTTAATAGTGGAAACGGTAGGAAGGGTAAAATTTTTTTCAAAATGCTTTTGTAAACAATGGTCGTATTGGCTAGACCCATGTAGATATAGTCAATTAGGAGCGTCTGTTCAGTGCCACTCTTTTTGAAAATAAACTTCGGTAAAGCAAGTGCGTTTAGATCCAGCTCATATTTTCTAATGAAAGCCATGGGACAGAGGCAGATCGGAATTGTGCCATAACTCATCGCCAGTCAACGTATTTGTTTAATATTTCCTTGAATTGTGGTAAGCTAGACATATTTGATCTCTTTTAGATGAAAATTGAATGTGAATTGATAATTTATGTCTGTATGTGTGTGGTTCAGTAACAAACATGAGGCAAAGCCTAGATATTGCTCCAACCTGAACAAAACTTGTCGGAGAGGAGTATAACTGCATGGGATTGCCAAATAGTACTATGACACCTATCTTATTGAATAGAAGGAAATAATGCTGGAATTGCAGAGGCGTTGTAACCATTAGGGAGAGGAATACTGGTGTATGTTGTTACATGAGAAGCTAACAGTTGGCCTACAGCGCTGAACTCAGTGTTTGTTATGTATTGTGCTTCAGTGTGGAAATAGATTATAAATTAGTTCTGAAGTAGGAGGTACAACCTTCTTGTTTCAGGGACCGTGGTACTAACGTATTGAAGCAGCACCTGGTCTGAGTTTTGCTGAACCCAGAGGCTGGTAGCATACTCCTTGGTCAAGATAGCGACCAGTATTGTTTCTCAAGGAAACGGTGAAGCAAGCGAGCAGTGGAGACTGTTTCCTGCCGCCCACACAGAAGTTAAGAGTTCGTGGCCAGAGCAGCTCAATCTTGTGTATACCCCCCTCTAAAAGTGACTTTACCTTAAATCAAGAGGGACATTTATTTGTTTCAAATAAAAAGAAACTGTGAACCTTCCAATATTATTTCCACCAGAAACAAACACTTGAAGTCATGATGACAAACAACAACTTAGCTTGAAAAGCCAGTATTACCTCATAGTCCTACATCACAGCTTACACACATATTGCAATAATAATATATGTCAATACAAAGATCCTATCTATAAATTGTGTACATACAACTTGTGATTACATTTGATTGTGATTCCTGGTTCACTTTGTAGTTGAATCAGGATATCTATTATTGAAAGGAATTAATACATATTTTTAAAAGTTACCCTTGACTTATTAAGATAGCCTTATAGAGTGTTATATGTATGTGAGTGTCACAGTGTTGTAAAGTGTTGTGGATTAAATTAAATTGTTTATCTGTCTGTTGGTTGTTGTGAACATACACTTCATCATTATCATAACCCTAGACATTCAACGTAGTCATCACAATATTCCAGAATAAGTCTGACTGAGGTATAAATGTGGTAGCAAAGTAAGGTCATCTGTAATACACCACACTTATTAGATACAGATACCTTCACAGCTGATCTCAGTCAGTACACTAAGTCCCCTATAAATATTTATAACATCCCACTTTACCACATATATTGGGGGCTCGTCCGGGATTTTGAATCTTTCCCTATTATATATATTGGGGGTAATTCACTTCAGGGAATAATAAAAAATTAAAAGGTATCCTTGGGTGGAAAATAAATAAGGTTGAGCTCTCAGTGCCTGTGGTTGTCCTTAGATAATTATTTATAGATTGACTTGTTTAAGTTAGACATTGTATAAATTTGCCTGTTAGAAAATGGCGGACCTAGCAAAATTTCGATCTGCTGCTGTGCAGGCTGCTAAAGAGTTAGGAATGGACGGGCAAGTTATGATTGCTTATGTCACTACTGAATGTGACAAATTTATTGAACGTGAAGAAAAAAAGAGGCAGAAAGAAAAAGAGGCTGAAAGAAAGTTAGAGGCGGCAGAAAAGGAAATTAAGAGGTTGCAGATTGAGCTGCTGAGGCTAAGGCATTGGAGGCAGATAGGGAGATTAAAAGGCTCCAGTATGGAGAAAGGAGACAGGCTGCCGAAAGGGAAGCAGAGGAAAGAAAGTTGACTGCACAGAGGGAAGCAGAAAAGGAGGAAAAGAGATTACAAAGGGAGCACGAGTTACGACTTAGGGAGTTCGAATTTCAAGGCCATGCTCCTGAAAATGGTGCCAGTCCCTTTACCTCTGATGCAACTGCTAGTCAGGGAGCCTCAACCTCAGCTATGAATTTTCATTTAGATAATTTTGTTGAGAAAGAAGATGATATCGAGAGCTATCTAAATAGATATGAACTATTAGCTACCACGTATGGGTTAGAGAGAGAAAGGTGGAGCTTAAAGTTATCACAAGGGCTTCGTGGGGCAGCTTATGAAGTTTTTGCCAAAATGAGCAGAGATGATCAAGAAAATTATGACATGCTAAAGCAGGCTCTTTTGTTAAGATATGAAAAGAATGGTGAATTTTATAGAAAAAAATTTAGGAATGCTAAACTACTGTCAGGTGAAACCTATCACCAGTTCTCTGCACGGTTAGAGACATACTTGGAGAAATGGACTTCTCTGGGGGAAAACCCAAGATCTTAAGGAAATGATCCTTATAGAACAACTAAGAGAGTCCATGGCTCCAGACCTGAGAAAGTTTCTCATGGAACAAGGTGCAGAGAGGCTGGGTGAGTTACTAAATGTTGCTGAAAGGTATCAAGCAGCTCAAGATCAAAACAAAGGTAAGCACCAGTTTTGATAGGCCACGGTATGACAATAAAAATAAAACCCCACAATTCGATGAAAGGAAATTTGATGAAAGAAAATCTTTCAACCAAAAAAGGAGGTGGTGTAAGAATTGTCGGATGGACAATCATGATACTGACCACTGTAGAAGGAAACCTCCTCATTGTGCTGCTATGACATCTGGAAAGAAGGGAAAAAAGGTCAAACCTGCGGAACTACAGGAACCGTACCACCCCCCAGTGTGTGAAGATGTCATCTGTAATGGAGCCACCATAAGGTGCTTATATGATACAGGTCTAGATTATGATTCCGTTGTGAGTTCTCACCTGGTGCAGGCAGATCAATACACCACAGAAACAGTGGAGATTCAAACTGCAACCAAGGATGTAGCGACCATGACACTTCCCGTCGCCCGGATAAAGGTGAAAACGCGATATGTGGAAGGAATCATAAAAGCAGCAGTGATAAATGAGCCAATCTACCCTCTGATATTGGGGTGTAGATATGTCTTCTTGGGGAATCCCAAGAGACCTGTGATATTGGCAACGGTGCAGACCAGATCACAGTCCAAAAAGGAGGAGGAAAATCCAATAAATACTCATCCAGATGAGATGAGGAAGGCACAGGCGGAGGACAAAACTCTCAAGCCGTGTTTCAAGAAGTTGCCCAAATCTCATACACCTCCAGGCAACGGAGAATTTTATATGAAGAACAAGCTGATTTATAGGAAGGCTGGATCTGAATCCAATGGTCACGGACAGCTGGTCCTTCCCACTTCATATAGGACTAAAGTGTTGGAACTAGGGCATGCGATTCCCTTCAGTGGTCATATGGGGATTAGCGACACCGGACAGCGTATAGCTTGTCACTATTTCTGGCCAGGGATAACTGAAGATATCAAACGATATGTAAAATCCTGTCCAGAGTGCCAACGAGTAGCACCTAAGCATTGGACTGCACCAGCAACTCTAGGGGAAATGCCCATAGTGGGAACACCCTTTGAGAGAGTTGCCGTGGACCTTGTGGGACCTCTCACTCGAACCAAGAGGAGGAACAGCTACATTCTGACTCTGGTGGACACTTGTTCTATGTGGGGAGAGGCGGTAGCCCTGTCATCGATTGACTCTAAACATGTGGCAGAGGCATTACTCACAATTTTCACAAGGTTAGGCTTTCCCAATCAAATCTTGACTGATAATGGCTCTCAGTTCAAGGGGAAACTAACAGAAGAAGTTTTCAGGATCTTCCAGGCCAAACACTTCCATTGTAGTGTGTACCATCCCCAAGGGAACGGCCAAGTGGAAAGATTTAATGGCACGTTGATGTCGATTCTGAGAAAGTTGGCACACGAAAAACCAGATACATGAGACCAGTACCTTCACGCCGCCCTCTTTGCATATCGGGAGGTACGCCATAGTTCAACCGGTATGGCCCCGGCAACATTATTATTTGGAAGGCCAATAAAAGGTCCACTCGAAGCTCTGTTAAGAACGTGGACTGATGAAAAGGCAGAGGAAAATATTACATCCTCATACCAATATGTGAATGAGCTGACCACTCGTTTAAAAACTGGCTGGAAACTTGCCAATGAAAATTTGAGACAAGCCAGGAAAAAACATGCTACCTATTACAACAGGAAAGCTAAAGACAGAGATTTGGCTGTGGGAGAGAAGTTACTGCTTCTTCTACCCGGTAGTCAGAATAAGTTACAAATTGGATGGCAAGGTCCATATACAGTTCTAGAGAAGGTGTCTAGAACCAATTATAAGATAGATAAGAAGGGGAAAGAAAAAATCTATCATGTGAATCTCCTGAAGAAATATTTGGAAAGAGAAAATCAGGAAGAGACACACTTGTTGACCTAGTCCATTGCAATGGAGATGAAAAAGGAACCACTTTCATCATTTGAATATCCATTACATCCCTGTGAGACAGCGGCACAGGTGAAAATCAGTACTCATTTAACGAAAAATCAGAAGGAGAGAGTGCAACAGGTTCTAGATGATTATACAGAGGTGTTAACGGACCGACCGGGGCATACAAACTTATTGGAATATGATATGAAACTGATAGACCCCACACCTGTCTGTATGAAACCCTATTCGATTCCTTTTGCTAAGGAGAAAGCCTTGAAGGAAGAGATAGAATATTTATTGAAGGAGGGAATAATTTCACACAGTGAATCTTCGTATAGTTCCAGCTTGGTACTCTTAAGGAAACCCTCTGGAGAACATAGACTCCGTATAGATTACAGGAGACTGAATGCTATCACAGAAGGTCAGGTGGATCCATTGCCGGATACAAATCAGTTGTTTGCCAGGCTAAATAAAGCTAAATATTTCTCAAAAGTGGATCTGAGCAAAGGATACTATCAGATTCCAGTAAAGCCTGAGGTTAGACCGTACCTAGCTTTTAGTACCTCAGAGGGACACTATGAGTTTAACAGATTGCCATTTGGATTGAAGAATGCGCCTAGTGTCTTCTCTAGAATGATGAGAAAATTGTTGGATCCTCTGAATAATCCATGCATCACAAATTTCATGGATGATATCCTTATAGCAACAGAAACATTTGAGGAACACATTGACTCTCTGAACATGCTGTTTAATCGACTTAGAGAAGCGAATTTAACAGCCCGACCAACCAAATGTTGCGTTGGATGTAAAGAATTAGAATTCTTGGGAAACACAGTCCATCAGGGAAACATGACCCCTGATCCCAAGAATTTAGAGAAACTAAAGAAAGCCCCGAGACCACAAACCAAGAAAGACGTGAGATCCTTTGTCTCATTATGTGGTTTCTACCAAAAGTATATCAAAAACTTTAATTCCATATGTGCACCGTTAACTGATTTGACACGCAAAGGAAATCCAGATCGAATTACCTGGATAGCACAGTGTGAATTGGCATACCAGGAACTGAAGGAAAAGCTTACTAGCCAACCCATTTTGAAATTACCTGACTTAAGTCAAGAATTCATTGTGAGAACGGATGCTAGTAATATCGGGTTGGGCGCGACCCTGTTACAGAAATCAGTTGCACTGAATGGGGAATTAACCCCAGTGGCATATGCTAGTAGAAAGTTGAATAAAGCTGAAACCAATTATTCCACTAGCGAAAAAGAATGTCTTGCAGTAATATGGGCGATCCAGAAATTCAATATTTATCTGTATGGGAAGGCATTCAAGTTGCAAACGGATCACAAACCCTTGTCGTTTCTAGCGCAGGCTAGGCATGAAAATTCAAGGTTACTGTGGTGAAGTGGGATGGTATAAATATTTATAGGGGACTTAGTGTACTGACTGAGATCAGCTGTGAAGGTATCTATATCTAAGAAGAGTAGTGTATTATAGATAACCTTACTTGCTACCACATATCTATATATCTCAGTCAGAATTATTCTGGAATAGTGTGATGACTACGTTATGTGTCTAGGGTATGTGTATGATGAAGTGTAAGTCATAACAACAACAGACGGATAAACAATTTAATTTATTCCACTACACTTGACAACACTGTGACACTCACATACATATAACACTCTACAAGGATATCTTAAAAGAGTCACTGATAAATTTCAAATAACAATATGTATTCATTACTGGCATGAATGAATATGTGTCCTGATTCAACTACAAGGGAACCAGGAATCACAATCAATTTAAATTACAAGTTATATGTACATAATTTACCAATATGAATATAGTAGTGACATATATTATTACAAATCTCCTATGTGTGTCAGTTGTGTAGTAGTAAAATGAGGTAATACTGGTTTTGTTTTGTTCAAGCTCTGTTGGTATTTGTCATCATGACTTCAATAGTTTGTCTTTAGGGACTAGTATTGGAGATGTTCTCAGTTCCTGATATTAAGACAATTAAATTCCCCTCTGAATGTTATTTTTATAAAGTCATTTCAAGATGAGGGGACATAATGTTGAGCTCAGCTGGCCAAATCCGCTTATCTTGAGTGATGGCGGCAGGAAAGGACTCCTCTGCTCGAATTCTCCTCTGGGCTATGGAGACACCTCACTGATAGCTAAATGGACCAAGGAGTATGCTGTCCGACTCTGGATTCAGCAAAGCTCTGACCAGGTGCTGCTCAGTACCATCAAGACCACGGTCCCTGAAAACAAGAAGGATGTACCTTCTACTTCATAACTAATTGATACTCTAGTTCTACACTGAGCACAATACAACACAAACATTGAGTTCAGAGCGTTAGGCCAACTGTCAGCTTCATCTGAAATACTTTATACCAGTATTTACCTCCTTAATGGTTACCACGCCTCTGCACTTCCAGCATTATTTCTGTCTAATCAATCATCCAGGTGTCAGTGTACTATTTGGCCATTCCATGCCGTTTTACTTCCCTCCGACACCCTCTGTTCAGGCTGGAGCATTATAGGCTTTATCTCTTGTTTGCCCCTGAACTACACATATATATACAGGCATAAATTAACAATTTACATTCAATTTTCATTAAAAGATACTGAATGGTTCAAGCTTACCACAATTTCATGGAAATAAACACAGATACGTTGATTAGCAATGAATTCTGGCACAATTACTGGCACAAATTCCCATCTGCTTATGTTCCAGGCTTTTATTTTAGCAAAAATGTGAGCTGGCTTCAACGCACTGTCGCTTTATCAAGCTTATTTGCACTAGTGGTCTCGAACTAACGCTCCTAAGTGAGTATATCAGCGAGTCTAGCCAATGAGGCCACGTTTCGACAAGTGTTTGAAAAAAATGTTACCTTTCTACGTCTCCCTAACAACCAAGATAGTATTTATAGCCCGACCAATCGTGGTTAGTTTTTCATTTGTTGCGCTCCAATCAATTTGGAGTTTACATGGTAGGCTATTTATGTAACGTAAGGTTTTTTTCAAACACGTTATAAAAAAATTTTATGAGCAGAAATGAATTTGTGTTGTCAGGCATCCCCACTATTTTATTTTGGGTATAACTTGTTAATTCCTAGACTATTTGCAGAACGTTGTACATATTCTTTGTCAGCAAACCCTAAGGAACCCAAATATCCAAATTTAAAAGCGCTAAGTGGCTGCGTTCAAAATATGGATTTTCTACCTCCTGTTTCGAAGATGTGCTGTCTGGGTACTGTTATGTTTTCAACCGTAAACCCATCTATTGTTATCTTTCCTAATAAGCGTTTTTTTTGTGATTTTAAAACCTAACTCTGGGAAGGGTAGTGAATTTATCACTGTCCGTCCGAAAAAGTTAGTGCTTGTAGTCTTACACGCGTGATGGCAGCATTTGTGTATCGCGCGACGCGGGTTGGGGGGTGGCATTAATAGCGAGACGCGTGTTTAATTTTGCATGCGTTCGGCTTTATTCGCCCCTCTCTCTTCTCGCTATCCTTTAGTCCATCTGCCTTTTGTTTTTGGTAACATAGTGTAGAAAAAGACATGAATGGAATTTAAAATTTAGGTCAACTTGCATATCTCAAGGTTTTTCTTAGAAATACAGCACACGTTTCATTGAAGAAAGCGGGTATAATACAGTAAGCTTTTACTATCAACGTGAAAGCGTTACAATTTGCAGACGAAGCAGAAAACAAGGGGATTTCGAGTACTGTCATTGTGACAGCACTGTTCTTTACCATTCTTCTTCCTTTATTAATTATATGTATTTATTAGGCTTTATATTTACTTGATAATTTATATATGTGGATTAGAATATTCCACGACAGTTTTTTACTCAGATGGTCCTTACTTTTGCAGCCATTCCAGTTCAGCATAGAATATATTTCTGGAAAAACTAACCAGGGAGCGGATTTTCTAAGCCGCCATCCGTGTGGATGAAAAATCACTGTAAGCTCCAGGAATAATAGTAAATTTCTCTATGTGTGTATATAAAATTATATACTGACATATAACGTCTGTTTTAAGTGGGGAGAATTTGTCGTAAATCATTCTAAATCCACATATCTAAATTAAAAAGTAAATGTAAAGCCTAACGAATTAATTCAATAAAAGGAAAGAAGAATGGTAAAAGACCAGTGCTGTCACAATGGCGTACAAAAATCCCCCCTTTTTCTACTTCGTCTGCATAATTGTAACGCTTTCACGTTTACTAGTAAAGCCTACTGCATCAACTACACGCGTTTCAAAAAAATAAAACTGGTACTGTGTTTCTTAGAATACCTTGAGATACGCACACTGCTTAATGACCAAGATAGAATACTAGCATTAATGTCATTATATACACTGCGTAATGAAAAGACAGACGGACTTAGAAGAGAGAGATAGAGAGATGCACGGAGGAAGTCAGGCAATACTACCACAGTCTCGCGATTAATAGTAACGCCAATCCCACGCGTAAGGCATGAAGCACTAACTTTTTTTCAAATAAACAGTGACAATAAACACTACCAATACACGGTTAGGTTTTGAAATCATGTTTAATGCTTATTAGGAAACATGACATTCTACTGTTTTATGTCTGAATCCTGACTTTATACTGACAGAACAGTCGAAAAGGCAGGACAGGTGGCGGTTCTAAAACAATAAAAAATAAAAAAAACAAATACACGACTATCCTAGAATACATATTTTGAACGGAGCCACTTAGCCCCATTAAATTTATATATTTGGGTGCCTTAGGACTTGCTGACAAAGAATATGTTAAGTGTTATGCACATAGTCTAGTAATTAACAAATTATAGCCAAAATATTATAGGGGTGTTGTCTGACAGCACCAGATCATATTTGCTCATGGTTTGATACTGCTTTAGGGGAATGAGACCACTACGTTAAATCCGATTTGATTGGTTAGAATTATATTTAAGGCGAAATATGATTAGTCGACTGCAAATACTATTTTGGTTGTTAATAGAAACGGTAGGAAGGGTACATTTTTTCAAATGATTTTGTAAACATGGTCTTATTGGCTAGACCATTTGATATAGTCAATTAGG
This sequence comes from Oreohelix idahoensis, assembly GCA_024509875.1. Classification (NCBI taxonomy): domain Eukaryota; kingdom Metazoa; phylum Mollusca; class Gastropoda; order Stylommatophora; family Oreohelicidae; genus Oreohelix; species Oreohelix idahoensis. The sequence continues at coordinate 14,685 of JAMPIV010022862.1, forward strand.
AGCGTCTGTTCAGTGCCACTTTTTGAAAATAAACTTAGTAAAAGCAAGTGCGTTGAGATCCAGCTCATATTTTTCTAATGAAAGCCTGGGACAGAGGCAGATCGGAATTGTGCCATAACTCATCGCCAGTCAACGTATTTGTTTAATATTTCCTTGAATTGTGGTAAGCTAGACATATTTGATCTCTTTTAGATGAAAATTGAATGTGAATTGATAATTTATGTCTGTATGTGTGTGGTTCAGTAACAAACATGAGGCAAACATGAGGAGATATTGCTCCAACCTGAACAAAACTTGTCGGAGAGGAGTATAACTGCATGGGATTGCCAAATAGTACTATGACACCTATCTTATTGAATAGAAGGAAATAATGCTGGAATTGCAGAGGCGTTGTAACCATTAGGGAGAGGAATACTGGTGTATGTTGTTACATGAGAAGCTAACAGTTGGCCTACAGCGCTGAACTCAGTGTTTGTTATGTATTGTGCTTCAGTGTGGAAATAGATTATAAATTAGTTCTGAAGTAGGAGGTACAACCTTCTTGTTTCAGGGACCGTGGTACTAACGTATTGAAGCAGCACCTGGTCTGAGTTTTGCTGAACCCAGAGGCTGGTAGCATACTCCTTGGTCAAGATAGCGACCAGTATTGTTTCTCAAGGAAACGGTGAAGCAAGCAAGCAGTGGAGACTGTTTCCTGCCGCCCACACAGAAGTTAAGAGTTCGTGCCCAGAGCAGCTCAATCTTGTGTGTATACCCCCCTCTAAAAGTGACTTTACCTTAAATCAAGAGGGACATTTAGTTGTATCAAATAAAAAGAAACTGTGAACCTTTCCAATATTATTTCCACCAGAAACAAACACTTGAAGTCATGATGACAAACAACAACTTAGCTTGAAAAGCCAGTATTACCTCATAGTCCTACATCACAGCTTACACACATATTGCAATAATAATATATGTCAATACAAAGATCCTATCTATAAATTGTGTACATACAACTTGTGATTACATTTGATTGTGATTCCTGGTTCACTTTGTAGTTGAATCAGGATATCTATTATTGAAAGGAATTAATACATATTTTTAAAAGTTACCCTTGACTTATTAAGATAGCCTTATAGAGTGTTATATGTATGTGAGTGTCACAGTGTTGTAAAGTGTTGTGGATTAAATTAAATTGTTTATCTGTCTGTTGGTTGTTGTGAACATACACTTCATCATTATCATAACCCTAGACATTCAACGTAGTCATCACAATATTCCAGAATAAGTCTGACTGAGGTATAAATGTGGTAGCAAAGTAAGGTCATCTGTAATACACCACACTTATTAGATACAGATACCTTCACAGCTGATCTCAGTCAGTACACTAAGTCCCCTATAAATATTTATAACATCCCACTTTACCACAAACCCAAAGGGTAATACATGACGAAAAACAAAAGAGAAGATTTCTAACAGCCTAACAACAAAACACGGAAGAGAATTAATAACAAAGCTGATAGAGATCACCAAGGACCATAAGTTACGATGATAAATTATCGCTTGCGCCTGGCAGTGCTGCACATGCAGAGGAAGATGTTGCTCCTCATTTAGGGGAGAACGTGCTGTTTTTAAAAAACAACGACGTTTCATAACCATAACTATGTGTAATATTATTCTAGTGTTTTTGGTTTGAAATGGTACGAAAAGATAAATGTGCAACTAAAGCAAGAAGCAGATATGTGCCAGTGCTTTATTTAAAACGTGCGGAGAAGAGATGTCAAAACACACGGGGAAAGGACGTCAAATCATGCGGAGAGAAGGCGTCAAAACACAGGAAGACCAGATGACAAAACACATGGACCACAAATATATGAAGAACAGATGTCAAAACATACTAAGAAGAAACGTCAAAACACACGGGGAAGAGACGTCAAACACATAGAAGAGGCGTCAAAACACACGGTGAAGAGACATCAAACACACATAGAAGAGACATCAAACACACAGAGAAGAGACGTCAAACACACGAAGAAGAGACGTCAAACACACGCAGAAGAGACGTCAAACGCATGTAGAAGAAACCTCAAATACACGTAGAAGAGACGGCAAAACACATTTAGAAGTGACGTCAAAACACAAGGAGACATCAAACCACATGGAGAAGAGACGTCAAACGCATTTAGAAGACACGTCAAAACACAAGGAGACGTCAAACCACATGGAGAAGAATATCAAACCGTAAGGAGAAGAGATATCAGGACACGTAGACAGAAGGTATCAAAACACATTTAGAAAAGACACATTGAGAACAGACATCTCAACACACGGAGAAAAGGTCTAAAGGAGAAATAAAAAACTAAAGAAAACCTGGGTATAACTATAGCATCTAGCTTCGGAGAAAGTTGCACGCAGAATGTAGTTGAATTACTATGCTCCACAAGCGGGTACAAGGACGTAACAGTGTATGTTTAATTATACTACACAATATGATGAGCTATACATCTAATTCTACACCTATTATCACTAAAAAGTTAGACCTGGCTGTTTTAGAAGACAGCTGGTCTCATATGTGTTAAGGTACTAGTTAAACAGCTACAGTACTGAGTACTGCGTGTGTTAATGAAAAATAAAATATTAGAATTACATCAGGGGTCTCCAAACTATATGGTACGTGAACGAGTGGTACTAATCAACGTGCGTAAACCATATTTATGTGTTCAGAACATACATATATGTGTAGTTTCTGTAGGTCTCTGAGGAGACAAACTACAACTACGAAAACTACTCTCCCTAGCATGTCGTAAACGGCGACTGATACGAGGTTGTGCATTGGGGGTGGCAACCTCATGAGGTGAAACACATTGCTATATAAACAACCACTACAAGAACACATCAAAGCTTTGATGCAGACTTTCCGCAAGATGACCAGCTACCGTAGTTGCTCCATGCTCTACGAAGGAGCGAAACAGATCAGAAGATAACAAAACATGGCACTCATTGCAATGCTGCAATATGAAACATGATATCAATGAATTACCGTACCGATTTTAACCGACTTATAACATAACTCGTCATGTTTGGTATGGGACCAGCATGTAAAAGGACAAAGAGAAGGTGAAGACAAACAAAAGAACAAGCTTTTAACAAAGCAGTCTTGGGAACCCCTGGTTAATATTCTACTATGAAAAAAAAAATAAAACCAGAAGAAAACTCAAGACTACGAATCATGTTCGGTTACCCCAGAGCTGAAGTCTGCTTGCTGCCGGTCTCTTTTCTGGTCTGTCTTGTACCTTGACCTTTGATAACTAAACAATGTTAACAATAGGAACCCACAACATTCATCACTTTTCAGCTCCTCAGGAGCATAGGCCTTCAACACATTTATGCCAAGTCTTCCTGTCTCGTTTAATCAGGTCAAGGTCTTTTCTTGTCTTCTTCATCACCTTCATCTGATTCTTCTTTGGTTCTTGGTCGCTGACTGACAAAGCAAACAGTGACCAACACGCCTCGTGGCGTCTTGTAGGGCAGCAACAAACTGTCTCTACTTTGCTCAGACGGCAGCAATCCTTCATGTGGTGCCCCAGCTCTGTTTCATGCTTTGAATCTCTGTCTCCACAATTCTCCGCCAGGTGGCTTTTGGCCGTCCTTGCTTTCGCTTTCCTTCTGGAGTCCATAGCATGGCAGTTCTTGTGATGGTGTCAAGGTCTCTTCTGAGGATGTGGCCAACCCAATTCTAGCGTCTACCCGATATGATGGTACGCATGTTATCTTGGTAGATCTGAGTTAGCAGTTCTTGGTTGGTGATGGTGTTCGGCCAGAAAATTCAAAGAATGTTTCTCAGGTTGTGTGGAAAGCGGACAGTTCAGACATCTCCTTTTCTGTTACTCTCCGGCATTCCGCACCGTGCAGAAGTACAGAAATTACGCAGCTCTCGTATATTTTTTTTAATTTAGTGTTTTTACTGTGCTGGGACATCCTCTTCATGTCTGCTTCCAAGTCTTTTCTCCTTGTGTTCTTCGGTCATCGTCTACCTTCTTATCTCGGGGATTCCAGAACGAGGACTGCCTAGTAATGTTATTAGTAAGTTTCCTCAATGTGTGGCCTATCCATCACCAGCGTCTTCTTCTCAACTCTTGTCCCACAGGCGCTTGTCTGGTTCTTGTCATCAGTTCCACATTAGTGATCTTATCATACCATTTCAATCCATCTCCTCTACGCAAGCATCCAGTTTATGAAAGTCTGTAGCTTTTTGGTTGTTGTCTTTGTTGTTCTCCAAGTTTCAGAGCCATACAATATGACTAACCTTACATTTGAGTTGAAAATGCTTATTTTAATGTTGGACCTGATTTCTTTTGATCTTCATATATTTCCTCAGAGTTGAAGTCTCCTTCCAGCTAATATCTTCTGGTCTGTCTTGTACCTGGACCTTTGATAACTAAACAAATTTACCAACACGAACCCAACCCACAGCATGGCGTACATTTAAACCGAACACACAAATTATTAACATCATTCAAACTAGACTGCAATCCATATAACAAATTACACAAGCCACGATGAAAAAAAGTGTAATCTAATTAAAACCAGGATGTTAGAAAACACGACGATAGCAGGCGTCACCCAAATTGCAGCGTGATGAAAAGTAATTAGGTTAATCATATTAGCATGAATAGTAAACCAAGTATGAAGAGGAAAAGGAAACGAATGAATGAATACTGACAGTTTGACCGACTCTTGAAGCATAACGAAATCGCTGAACTTTATTTAGACATCTTGTGACGAAAACAATAGTTATTTACAGTAAGACTCTTGTGTAGCTTTGAATGCAATTTTACATGCTACAGGCATAACATTTTTTAACACTCAATAATAATACCAAGTCAATATCAACTCCTTATTCGTGTAAACATAAAATGACTTCGCTGAAGTGTATAAAGCAAAACAATTCTATTTACAAACAAGTAAAAACAACGGGGCCCCCGTGTAGTTCCCGGGGGGGCCTCGGATGAGACAAAGAAAAAGTAGGATTACTAGTTCTTCAGGAAACAAGAGGTCATGCTTGGGGCCGGCAGCTGTATCATGAAAAAACACATTACTACAGAACCTATACTCAATGATACAGAAACCATACTCAATGATAAGGAAACTATACTCAATGATACAGAAACCATACTCAATGATACAGAAACTATACTCAATGATACAGAAACCATACTCAATGATACAGAACCTATACTCAATGATACAGAAACCATACTCAATGATACGGAAACTATACTCAATGATACAGAAACCATACTCAATGATACAGAAATTATACTCATTGATACAGAAAGTATACTCAATGATACAGAAACTATACTCAATGATACAGAAAATATACTCAATGATACAGAAACTATATTCAATGATACAGAAACCATACTCAATGATACAGAAACTATACTCAATGATACAGAAACCATACTCAATGATACAGAAACTTTACTCAATGATACAGAAAACATGCTTAATGATACAGAAACCATACTCAATGATACAAAAAAGCTGTACTCAATGATACAGAAACAATACTCAATGACAGAAACTATACTCAATGATACATAAACCATACTCAATGATACAGAAAACGTGCTTAATGATACAGAAACTATACTCAATGATACACAAAATATACTCAATGATACAGAAACCATACTTGATGATACAGAAAACATACTCAATGATACAGAAACCATACTCAATGATACAGTCATACTCAATGATACAGAAACCATGCTTAATGATACAGAAACCATACTCAATGATACAGATACCATACTCAATGATACAGAAACCATACTCAATGATACAGATACCATACTCAATGATACAGAAACCATACTCAATGATACAGAAACCATGCTTATTGATACAGATACCATACTCAATGATACAGAAACCATACTCAATGATACAGAAACCATACTCAATGATACAGAAACTATACTCAATGATACAGAAACCATACTCAATGATACAGAAACTATACTCATTGATACAGAAACCATGCTTAATGATACAGAAACGATACTCAATGATACAAAAAACTATACTCAATGATACAGAAACTATACTCAATGATTAAGAAACTATACTCAATGATATATAAACCATACTCAATGATGCAGAAACCATGCTTAATGATACAGAAACTATACTTAATGATACACAAAATATACTCAATGATACAGATACCATACTCGATGATACAGAAAACATACTCAATGATACAGAAACCATACTCAATGATACAGATACCATACTCAATGATACAGAAAACATGCTTAATGATACAGAAACCATACTCAATGATACAGAAACCATGCTTAATGATAAAGAAACCATGCTCAGTGATACAGAAACCATGCTTAATGATACAGAAACTATAATCAATAATACAGAAACCCTTCTCAATGATACATTAACCATACTCAATGATACAGAAACCATGTTGAATGATACAGAAACTATACTCAATAATACAGAAACTATATTCAATGATACAGAAACCATACTCAATGATACAGAAACTATACTCAATGATACAGAAACCATACTCAATGATACAGAAACTATACTCATTGATACAGAAACCATGCTTAATGATACAGAAACAATACTCAATGATACAAAAAACTATACTCAATGATACAGAAACTATACTCAATGATTAAAAAACTATACTCAATGATACATAAACCATACTCAATGATACAGAAACCATGCTTAATGATACAGAAACTATACTCAATGATACACAAAATATACTCAATGATACAGAAACCATACTCGATGATACAGAAACTATACTCAATGATACACAAAATATACTCAATGATACAGAAACCATACTCAATGATACTGATACCATACTCAATGATACAGAAACCCTACTCAATGATACATAAACCATACTCAATGATACAGATACCATACTCAATGATACAGAAACCATGCTTAATGATACAGAAACCATACTCAATGATACACAAAATATACTCAATGATACAGAAACCGTACTCGATGATACAGAAAACATACTCAATGATACAGAAACCATACTCAATGATACAGATACCATACTCAATGATACAGAAACCATGCTTAATGATACAGAAACCATACGCAATGATACAGATACCATACTCAATGATACAGAAACCATGCTTAATGATACAGAAACCATGCTCAGTGATACAGAAACCATGCTCAGTAATACAGAAACTATAATCAATAATACAGAAACCCTTCTCAATGATTCATTAACCATACTCAATGATACAGGAACCATGCTTAATGATACAGAAACTATACTCAATGATACAGAAACTATATTCAATTATACAGAAACCATACTCAATGATACAGAAACTATACTCAATGATACAGAAACCATACTCAATGATACAGAAACTATACTCATTGATACAGAAACCATGCTTAATGATACAGAAACGATACTCAATGATACACAAAACTATACTCAATGATACAGAAACTATACTCAATGATTAAGAAACTATAATCAATGATACATAAACCATACTCAATGATACAGAAACCATGCTTAATGATACAGAAACTATACTCAATGATACAGAAACCATACTCGATGATACAGAAACTATACTCAATGATACACAAAATATACTCAATGATACAGAAACCATACTCAATGATACAGATACCATACTCAATGATACAGAAACCATGCTTAATGATACAGAAACCATACTCAATGATACAGATACCATACTCAATGACAGAAACCATGCTTAATGATACAGAAACCATGCTCAGTGATACAGAAACCATGCTCAGTAATACAGAAACTATAATCAATAATACAGAAACCCTTCTCAATGATACATTAACCATACTCAATGATACAGAAACCGTACTCAATGATACAGAAACCATGCTCAATGATACAGAAACCATGCTCAATGATACAGAAACTATACTCAATGATACAGAAACCATACTCAATGATACAGAAACCATACTCAATAATACAAAAACTATACTCAAGGATACAGAAACCATACTCAATGATACAGAAACCATGCTTAATGATACAGAAACTATACTCAATGATATAGAAACCCTACTCAATGATACATAAACTATACTCAATGATACAGAAACCATGCTCAATGATACAGAAACCATGCTCAATGATACAGAAACTATGCTCAGTGATACAGAAACCATGCTCAATGATACAGATACTATACTCATTGATACAGAAACCATGCTCAGTGATACAGAAACGACACTCAATGATACAGAAACTATACTCAATGATAGAGAAACCATGCTCAGTGATACAGAAACCATGCTCAGTGATACAGAAACCATGCTCAGTGATACAGAAACCATGCTCAGTGATACAGAAACCACACTTAATGCTACAGAAACCATACTTAATGCTACAGAAACCATGCTCAGTGATACAGAAACCATGCTCAATGATACAGAAACCCTACTCAATGATACATAAACCCTACTCAATGATACATAAACCATACTCAATGATACAGAAACCATGCTCAGTGATACAGAAACCATGCTCAGTGATACAGAAACCATGCTCAGTGATACAGAAACCATGCTCAATGATACAGAAACCATGCTCAATGATACAGAAGCCATGCTCAATGATACAGAAACCATGCTCAATGCTACAGAAACCATGCTCAGTGCCACAGAAACCATGCTCAATGCTACAGAAACCATGCTCAGTGCTACAGAAACCATGCTCAATGCTACAGAAACCATGCTCAATGCTACAGAAACCATGCTCAATGCTACAGAAACCATCACTGTAAGAGCACGTGACTTTTTTGTGCTGGGTATCAGCTGTAGTGGTGACTCCATGATCAATAAGGAGCGAAAAGAAAAATTGATAAAAAAGTTGTATTGTTAGGATAGTAGCCAATGCTAACAACGGAACAAATACTACAGTTACGAAGATGCTCAACACCTCATGAGCTAGCAGTAGGAAGAGAAAGTGTGGATGGTTAGAATCATCATTTCCTTCTGGCTCCCGCTGGAGCATGAAGTCGCCACCACCAACGCGGGCCAACTTCAGGAAGCATGCACTAACCAATTACATGCACAAATTGTTCTAGCTCCATTAAGAAAAAGTCTGGAACATGGAACAGCAAGAACTGTTCATGTCTTGTGATAAAATTAGGAAACAGTCAGCAGAAATTGCTCCAACACAGCTGTGATTAAAGTTAGGAAATAGCAGAAGTTTTGTTGTGGTAAAGTTAGGAAACAGTAGACAATTCTCCAGTTTTGCTGTGATAAAGTTAGGTATGCCAGCTTTGTTGTGATAAAATTAGGAAACATTAGGAATTACTCCAGCTTTGTTGTTATAAAGTTAGGAAATAGTAGAAATTATTCCAGCTTTGTTGTAGTGAGATCGGATGCCTAGCCTTCTTGGACAAGGGCGAAAAAATAGGAGGTCCCGTGTGCAAGTTGCGCTCGTTAAAAATCCCACGGCAGTTGGAAATCGTAAAGAGTAGGCCTATCAGGCCACTGCCCTGGCATAAATTAAAAAATTAGAAACCTACCCACCACAAAAATATTTATAGAATGTGTGGTTCCTATATACACGCATTGGGATTCTCGCCGGTGCTACAGAGTTCGTGCACTGTTCCGAGATCCTCCTTGAGTGATCTAATGGAGGAGATTGGAGCACTGATTGAGCAGTCCGTGGCAATGAAGATGTCCTTAAAACCAAACCAAACCAAACCAACTTTGTTGTGATAAAGTTAGGAAACAATAAATATGATTCTAGCTTTGTTGTGATAGAGTTAGGAAACAATAGAAATTATTCCAGCTTTGTTGTGATAACGTTAGGAGGCGGCAGAAATTAATCCACCTTTGACAAATGTAGGAAACGATACAAAGGCACTGAACCACACAGAGTTACCTACCGTTCGGCTCCTCTGGCCACATCCCCGTAGTCCTTGTTACGTAGTTCGTTGAGATCACCAATAAGTTGATTGAATGAACTGTCGTCAAAAATTAAAATATGTTTTACATCAGAAATGTCGATGACGATAATAATAAGGGGAAAAAACACATTTTTTTTTTAAAACACAAAAGACCGGATTACAAACAGTTTGATACTGGATGGGTGACAAAAAAGTAAAGAATTTTTAATCATTGTGACATAATGACAAGAAAATGCAACTTTTATAGAATGGATGACAACATTTGAACACAAAATTCAACTTTTATAGAATGTGTAGCAAGATTTAAAGTATTATATTTTTAATTCAACTTTTATAGAATGGGTGACACAATTCAAAGTATTATACTTCTAAAAAATTCGTGTGACATAATGAACTGAAAATTCAACTTTTTTTTTTAAGAATGAGTGATACTATTTGAATACACATTTTATTAGTTTGACAACTTTTATAGAATGGGTGACAACATATGAAGAACAATTTTATTAGTATGACATAATGGACGCAAACTTCAAATTTGTTAGAATGGGCTACAACTTTTGAATACTGATTTTTTACTTTGACATAAATAACGAAAAATTCATCTTTTAATGAAGGGTCATAATCTGTTTTCTTTTTCACGTCTTACAAAGCACGGAGCCAACATCACAGCTGCCACCTTTGCAGAAAGCCCGCGTTAAAACTCCCGTGCCCTTGTAGAATGGGTTTTCTGTTGCTGATGTTTTAACATAATGAAGTTGCCAGCCACATGCACAACCTCATATCATGAGCCACTTGTGATTTCGTGAATGAGTAGTAGTACTATTCTGTCTTTGTATCCCCAGATACCCCGCGAACTAACAACACGAGGTATTATATATACTGAGGGAGACTGGGCACCTATGGGTTTGCCCGGAGTGCAATGATGTCGATTCTGTTCAGCAATAACAATAACAATGGAATGAATGACAGAACTTAAAAGAATTTGTTGTGGTTTTTTTAAAACTAATGTGACATAATGAAGAGAAGATTTGACTTTTTATAGACTGAGTTAGAATTTTATAGTTTGGCTGACAGAACAAACGAAATTTAATGACGGAGAAATCTGTCTTTATAGGTTTCATAGATTAGTTCAGAGTTGGAAAAAATGTTAGATTTTGCTCATTGATGTTGGCTATAGATACATAGGTTGATCGATCTGGAAAGAGAAACATTGGAAAGACAGGAAAGATGCACATAACAAAACAGGAAGAAAGATACTGAAATTAAAAGAGGAACATGAAAGTGAGAGAAATACAAGGGCACGAAAGACAAGAAAAAGGACATGGAACCTGGAAAGATAAATATGGAAAATAGGTAGCACTGAAAAATAAGAACAACTCATATAGAATTTAAAAAGATCAGAAGCAAGAAAGATTGATCTGGGGGAAAAAAGACATAACCTGAAGGTAGGAAACAGGGATAAGCAGACAGTACAAGCACAAACTCCTGAAAGAAGTATATGGAATAGAGACAATAATGAAATGGAATAACATACATGAGAATAAAGAATACAGCGCAAACAAAAAGAAAAGATCATCATCGCAATCATCATCTTCATCATCATCACGATCATCATCATTATCCCCACCATCACCACCACCATCAGGATCATCAATAATTTACAGCCCCACCATGGAGGAGCTCAGATATTCAACAAAGATATGCCAAGCCTTACTGTCTTGTGCCAAGTGTACATCGTCTTTTTATATCTTTTTTTATCCCATTCATGTGTGTCTCCAGTTCTCTTCTCCATGTTTGTTTCTTTTTAAATTTGGTTTCCATCTATGTCTTTTACCTTGGACATTACGGAACAAGAACTGGCATGTAATGCTATCAGCTGATTTACCTAATGTGTCTTCTCGTCGCCTCTTCTTCAAGTGCTGTATGTCCTTGTTTTTTTTTTCAATAAGTTTCATATTAGTGATCGTGTCAATCTCATTTCAATCGTTCTATTTATGGAAGTGTGTATCTTTCTGGTTAAAAGAAAAGACATGAACTAAAAATCTGAAGAGATTTTTGTGCGAAAAAAGTGTGAGAGAGAAAGCAAGTAGTCACTCACTGTCTATCCACGGTCAGACACTCAACGCCTGGAGGTAGGGCAATAACATTGGCTGTCCGTCTGTCTTCACTGAAATCAATCACAGATGACCGAATCAGTAACAAGATCCTCATTACATAAATAGCAAAGAAATCTAGCTGATTAATCAAACTGTCAAGAACAGACATCCTTCACAAAGATATCGCATGGCGCATTGTTGGCAACAGACGCATGCGTTCGTCTTTAACAACGTATTCACCAGTTTCCTACCTGCCGCATTTTATCCTACAAAAATTGACAATGATACAATTTAGATGATGATAAGATCACACTGACAATGATGATACATCGGGTATGATATTTAAACATAAAAATTATTGTATCTGCAGCTCACAGTACCTTAGGGTGATCAGTAAGAAGTAAATACAATAATCCAATAACAATTGCCAATGTTGTTTTGGGTAGAGAAGATTTTTTTTTTCTATGGATTTGTTTTATTTTTGACGAGGATGCTGGATCACTGCCCACCACTGAGCGTGCTAACATCGCACGGCGTGCACAGTTAAAAAAAAAACGACGTTCATTTTTTTTTTTTCAATCATGATCTCTCGCGGAACCCCTAACGACCTATCGCGGAACCCCTAGCGACCCATCGCGGAACCCCTAGCGACCTATCGCGGAACCCCTAACGACCTATCGAGGAACACCTAGCGACCTATCGCGGAACCCCTAGCGACCTATCGCGGATCACTTACGGTTCCGTGGAATCCCGGCTGAGAAACCCTGGATTAGACGGATAGAGAGACAAATCACGTGATTAATTCACTGACTTAATCATGTCCGTTGTCGATCCTTCTAGAATCCGGATTAACCACTACAGCTGGTTCCCTTTCAGGAGGACAGTACCAAGTCATTTATGTGCTTTAGCAGACGTGGTTTCTGTATCAATTTGTTTTACATGATCATGTTGCCAGCCTCTTTTTAGTTGCCTCTTGTGAGATGCCTGGCATCACACAATAACTAACGTAAATTGAAGTTTAACTTTTGATTATATGGATATAGGGACACACCACACATTACTCACTGTAAATTCAAGTTTAACTTTTGATTTAATGGATATAGGGACACACCACACATTAATCATTGTAATTCCAGGTTTAATATATGATTAAATAGACAGTGACAGACACACTACGTAGTTCATTCATTCATTTCCGTTTTTTTCACCACCACGTAGCCGATGTCCTAGCAGGACGCCTGCACCAAAGCAATCATGTGTTATTGCAGAGGTGGTTTCTGTAACAATCTGTTTTACATGATGAGGTTGCCAACCTTATTATGTCCAGGCTTCCTGCAAGGCGGCAAGTAGAAGTGATGGTTCCATACTCCACAGGGAATGAAAAGGAAAACGAACGAACGAAGGATCTTACCTTAGCAATGCTTTTTCACCAAAGTAGTCTCCTCGTTTAAGTTTGCGGATTTCCTTAGGTTCTGCATGACCAGCAATCATCTGGGTGACCTTGACCTACCGACATAATTATAAATACTACTGTTGATTATTTCATTAGCATTATAACTATCGTTATTAAGTAATTACTTTTTTGTTTCTTATAGCTGCGATCGTTAACTAAGTCATTATAACTGTACGTTTAACTTTTGTTACTGTTAATGATCGTGTTGTATACATAATTATTATGTCGTATGTAGAAATACAATGGAGCTGTTATTTCACTGTAAAGGTAAACGTAACGGTAAAAGTAGTTTCATAGCAGATACATCTGTAGCTAGGGGCGAATTGAACTTTGGGCATGTCGGAAACCCCAGAACCCGCAGCAATAGAGGGGTTATCGCTCTCCTAATCTACAACTCTAGCGTAATACACGTGGAATCGATAACCAGGGGCAAATGGCCTTTTTGCTCCAGTGCTCTGGTCACTGTCATTCCGCCCCTGGCTGTAGGGGAGTGAAATATTAGAGACTTAATTATACTAGGTCTGAGCTTTTATGAGGTGGGTTGAGGGGCTACCTTCCTCCCCGCCTTATCATTCCCTTAGTCATGATCAGAGTCAGGTACTCATTTATAGCTGGGTAGGCTCGAGTGTGACGGTACCAAGCTTCGAACTCAGTAACTTTACACCCAGAAGTGCGCGCTTTAACCGCTCTGCCATTCGACGCTACATATCACTGTACGCAGCATGAAAAATAAGCCAGTGCCTCCGAACAAAACGATATAACAGTACAATAATGTGGGTCTCTGGGAAGTTGGGAAGTAAAAGTGATAAGCAAACTCTTGAAAGACATTTACAACAGTGGGTGCAATCATCTTCTTCCTCCTCTTCGTCTTCTTCTTCACCATCTTCTTCTTCAAATACCCTGTCTGGTGGCGCAGGTGATCATGTCCCGCCACAACTTTCTGCCTACAGTACTTTTGATCAATTCTGTTGTTGACTTCTTTCCATTTCAGGATATCGAACTATCCTTCTTCTTCTTCCTCGTTCGTCCTGAAAAGGACGTTGGTTGCGTTGTGCCAGTTTACAGCGCAGCTGCGATATTTGCGTCTTTCGGCCGACACATCCGACTTCCGCACGGCATTTTTTGGGACCGGGTTTGCTTTCCCTCTTCGATCCATACTCTTTCGGCCAGAATGCAGTGATGCAGCCTGTTTCCAGGACCACCATTTGGAGGTGGAGAAGGGTCTTGGTCAGCTCTGGTTCGCTGACACCTGACGCAAGCAGTCACGCTATGAGTGGCTGACTGCATACATCTCTCTTGATGCGTCTTTGGTCCCAGAACCTTCTCTCTCTGTTTCCTTCTATCTTTCCTGTTGACATGATATACTCCAGCTTCTTTCTTCTCATAACATGCCCGCAATAAGTGGATTGCTTCCCTCTAAGATTGCTTCATTCTAAATGCATGCATCATGACCTGCTAAAAATCATATGTGTTGCCCTGCCACAGAAACCTAATGCCGTTGAAAGCAACGAATTTCGCTCAAGTTATCTTTTGAGCAATATGACAAAAATATTTTAAAGAATTATGATAAGAAGAATGAGATGCAAAAAAAAAAAAAAGAAGAAACCAAACAAACAACAACAACAAAGCGGTGATGAACGATGCTGTCTTGTCGAAGGTAAAAGACAATAACATAGCAATACAGGTAGCCTTCAATTTACGCCGGGGGTGCGTTTCTGAACGAACTGACGCAAATGGAGGCGGAGTAAATTGAAATAATTTTATAATGTAAGTCATTGTGATGCCAATGACTTACGTTCCAGGCATCCAAAAATTGACGAACAATATAATGCTATTATAATTAAAGCTCTGAAATATAATAAATAAAATAAGGTAAATAAAAAAAGGTAAATAAAAGAACGTAAAGAAAATGGCTTTCCAGCCCCTCAGTTACGTCTTCATGAGTAACTTCGTCCAAAAGCCCATCTATTGTGCCAGTTTTCTAACGTTTTAATTAATTTTTGTTTTAAAAATTAATAATAATATTTCATGTTAATGTAACAAGAAGTTTTAAATATATGTTTTAATTTGTTCGAAATGCTTTTTACCGTCGCGTTTTCAAAATCCACGTTATTTTGAGTCGGTGCAAACTGGACCTGCGCAAATCGAGGGCTACCTGTTTATATTTTATATTCTATAATAATGAGAGTCCTACAGCTAAATAGTATATATAGACTGTCGCATTGTAAACTACACTAGGTCTTTCGACAAGGTGACTGAACCATGCGGCAATTATAAGCATGCTGAAACGTCCACAGTGAATGCTTGAGAATAATAAAGAATGTGTACTGGAAACTACCATAAGAAATAATGATTGGCAGCCAAATAAGACGATTCCAAGATATCATAAAAAGGTGTGTCAGGCACGGATGTACACTGTCACTCAACAGTGAAAAATATAATGAGATCCGCAGAGGATACATCATGAATATCTGTTAGGGGACATAAGATAAACAACCTGACGTATGATTACAATAGTCCTCATAGCTGAAGAAAAAAAATGAACAGTAACAGGAAATGAATGATTAGATTGTAATAGGTAGTTAACAAAAAGATCTAAGCCTAAATAAAAAGATGAGAGAAATAATAGTCATCTCAGTCAAACAGAAACCACCAGAATGCAGGAATCAAAGTAATGGGACAGTTTTTACACATGTCCTTAGATGTAAGTGCACAGGTGCATCATGGAAGCAGAATAACCAAAGCTCCAGAAAAACCAAAAGTATTAGGTGCAACAAATATTTTGTTAATGGACGTCAGGAAGATTGGTCTTCAGTGGCATAGAGAACCGATCCTGTTATATGGAAGCGAATCACGAATAATGCGTACATAACAAGAAGATCTCATGAAGCCATTGAGAAGAGACTGTTAAAAATAACACAGCCCTACAAAAAAAAAAAGCAAAACAACATATCCAGAAAAGGCCTGCTCAATCCAAATATATTAGGTGCAGCTCTAGTTTTTGAATACAGACATTTTTGTATTTCATTAATACAGGGGACGGGTCACGCGCACTTCTTTTTTTAAGCCACTGAAGATTGTTAGGTACACTTCTAACAGAATGGCATCTTCAAGAAGAGCAACCGATACTGTTATTTTTGGAGAGTACACTTTCAAAGAAAAAATCACTGTTTTTGTGAAAAAATAATGCTTACTTTAAAATAACAAGAAGATCTCATATTGTTTGACATGTGTTGAACCATGCGACAGTGACTTGTGGGAAGAAACTGTTAAAAAATCCAATGGTTTGGAGAGAACAAGAACCCATGAATATTAAGGAATTAATGGAAAAAAATCACAAAAAGTGGCCTGCTAGGCGAGTTCCACACGGGCAAATGTACCAAAAAAGGGGTCCCTGCTAGAAGATGAGACCAATTACACATTAGAATGAAGCAATGTTCAACGCTTCGACCAGCTTCTAGATCTAATCCGGCATATTGAATCTTGAGAAGATGAAAACTCGCAGCAGAGACAATATTCCATTCTTTTGTAAAGACAATATGCTAAATTGAAGTGACAACAAAGTACGTCCAAGTGAAGGGTGAATGGTAACAAATATGGCTCAATATTGCTCATTCTACTACAATGAAGGAGGAGTATTTAGCAGTTTAGAAAAGAACATAAATGGTTTGTGTAGATCTTAAAATGATAACTACAGCAAATTTCACCAAAACATGCTTTATATGTTTGTGGGATAGCAGGGAAAGATGTGGCGAGTGGCCGTTGAGGGATGAATTTAAAGTTGATTAAAAAAAATTGTCAATAAGCCTCTCATTGATCGAATAAGAGTTCTGCTGCCACCACTGAACAAAGATGGTACCTGTTTTTAATTACTTATGCAGAAAGTTTCCAGAAAGACAAACTTAAAGCTGGAATTTTGATGGACCTCAAATTAGAAAGTTAATAAACGATCCAAATTTTATTAGATTCTATGAGGCATCTGAACACAAACTAAAGCTGGGTGATGGCTCTTGAACAAAAGAAGAATTATTTGTTTTAGTTGTGCAAAAGGAGGCACAAGTGTCAGCAAACACTAAAGACACTAAAGATATCAGACTAAACTAAAGACAGTTCTCCCATTGTTACACACATCATCAATATCTGGTAATATATGCACAGTAATTACAAAGACTACTGATTGAAGAACTCTAGGATTGTTCTCTACATTGTCATTACTAGAGCTGATAGAAAAAACACATTTTTGGAATCAAAATCAGACAAAACTAAAGACAGTTTGTTACACAAAGGATGTGTTGTACAGTCTGTGGTATTGTGGGCAGTGCCTAATTTCACAGAACACACCATCACGTCAAGACAAACACAGAGAAACCCCACAGAACATTCACGAGCACAACACGTTGGTCTGTGGTATTGTGGGCAGTGCCTAATTTCAGAGAACAAATTCAAACACAGAGAAACCCCCTTTTCGAGACATTCAAAAATTTCGAATAATAAAGAACCCCGCGACATTAGTGGAGATACTTTATCCCATTAAACTTAATGTTCGCAACAACACACAGCACCAATATCAGACACAACTAAAGACAGCTCTCCCATTGTTACACACAGCATCAATATCAGACATAACTAAAGACAGTTCTCCTATTGTTACGCACAGCTTCAATATCAGACACAACTAAAGACAGTTCTCCTATTGTTAACGGGTCATCAATATCAGACATAACTAAAGACAGTTCTCCCATTGTTGCACACTGAACCAAAATTAGACACAGCTAAAGACAGTTCTCCTTTGTTAACGGGGAATCAATATCTGTTATGAGTAAAATTCAAAACGATTATGTGTGAAGTATCTACAACTCAACAGAGCTTCATTTCTTATATTTTATTACGGATTGTCTCACAATAAACGGAAATGACGTCATGCCAGGATAGTAAGGTAGCAGACGCGAATTTGAGCAGAAGTGGTTTTTTTTTATCGTCTTCAAGAGGAGATGCCGATTGTGTTTTAATGCGAGAGGTCGCATGTGTGTTTGGTCCTGCAGTCTACTGTGCTTTACCTGAATTTTAGCATCACTGGGGCACCAATGTACTCTGTTGAGGTGTTCCTAGCTTCTTTGAATGTCAGGAAGTAATTTTCATTATTGTGTCGAATGTACCAAATACGAGTATATTAAACTGTTGAGAATGCAAGGACAGCGTCTCTATAGCGGAACGGACTGCCTTACGACATTTTGAAGACTGCATATTACTGCCTTTGCCATTGGGCGTGAATCATTATATTTGATGGAGCTATGTAACAGTATTGAATAAATTGGGTATTGTGACTTGTGAAAAGGAGTTACGCTTATATTGGCATTCCAGTTGATACGTGTCTGTTGACATACCCCTATGTGTCTATTTGGCCACAGACCTTGTTCCGATTATTATATATATATATATTACTACAAATGATGGACGGCACGCATCAATAGATGGTGTCATCAAGCCGGGATCAAGAATCATCCATTTTTAATTGTTTCAAATATTCCAAGTATTTTTCAAGTCTGTTTTTTTTGTACGAGTACGGTACCATGCCCAGCGTACAAGAGTATCGTCTGCTGATCTGTCAGACCGTGTGAGGATGAAAGAACTGTAATTACTATTGAAATTCTTCAAATAACAACTTCAGAAGATGAAGTTTCTGGAGGAAGCAAACTATTTCAACATCATTACGGAGCTACAATGCTGTTTTATGCCCGATGATGGCATGCACTCAAGCAATTTTTATGAAGTTTATCAAGAGGACGACTTACAAAATGGCGTTCCTGTTCGAGTGCGCAGATGTTTGAAAGCTAAACCTAACCCTGGTCGCTGCATTAGTGGATCACCTCTCCTAGTGGTTCAGAAGTTGGACCCAGGAGGAATTTTTTTATAACAACAGATAAGTAAATTTAATGATCCAGCAGCTTGACTTTGAAGAATCTGTTTGGCAGGGTTCTTCTTTACATGTTTTTATGTATTTTTGTGACTACATGTTTGTTTGCTAGTGTGTTTGGTTGGCGAAGGAACCATTAATTCACAATACCATTCATATGGCCGTGAATTCTTGGTTGTTCTTTAGGGTGGGTGAATAGTTTTCTCGGATAGTGGGACCGGCATTACAAAGTTGTGTGTTTCACTGTTACTACCGAGTTTACTATAGCCATTTTAGTTAGTTGTTTTGCCCTGTTTATTTGTAAATTTGTATTTGTTGTCAAGTTAATTGTAATTTTTTGGGGTTTATTCTCCATTAATACTTGTGAAATTTGTGCACATAATCTTGCTATTCTTAAGTTATTAGATGTATTATATGTTGTGAATTTGTGCTTGTAGTGTCATACGAGTGGTAGATCCAATTTTGTTTTCATTTTTTATACATTTCATAAATTTCTGCCTTAGTTCATTCCTTAGTATTTTCTTGTGTTGGCTCTTTCTACTGTTCTTCTGTATTCTTGTTTGTATTGCTATTTTTTTGCTCCTACTGTACCATCTATAGTTCAGTACAGCTTATTGATATTGATTGGTGAAATATTTGTTGGTGATATTGATCACAGAGTAAATAAATATTAATTGAATTATTATTGGATAAATTTGAGTCACAATAATAGTGAAATATGGCTACCTTGGAATCTTTTGTTAAGATTGGGAAGGAATGTGGATTGGAGGGAGAAGCTTTAAGAACCATTGCTCTCATTGAGCATGCAAAGGAAGTGAAGAGATTAGACGATATTGCAAGAGAGGAGAGGGCCTTTGCCAGAGAACAGAAGAAGAGAGTGGAAGAATTAGCCTGGCTGAGGAGAAGAGAAGACAGGAAGAATTAGCTGTAGCTGAGAAGAGAAGACAGGAAGAATTAGCTGAAATAAAAAGAAAAGATGATTTAGCTCTTCAACATGGGAATAAGAGGCTAGAATTAGCCCATGCTAAGAGGATGGCAGAAATAGAGTTGGAAAGATTAAAACATGAACATAAACAAGTTAATTCAGCAGGAGAGGAGGCTGGAAAGAAAGACCCCGCTTCTACTTTTAAATTAAATTTACCCAAATTTAATTACAATATAGACGATATATCGTGTTTTTTTAATAGATTTGAAACATATTACCAGGAATTTAAGATTGATAGAGCTACATGGCCTAGCAGGTTTATGAGTTTATTGGTCGGTGAGGCTCTTACAGCAGTCTGCACCATGGATGATCAAACTAGAAATGATTATAATGCTGTGAAGGCTTTATTGCTAAAAAAAATACCAACAGAATAAAATACCCCATCGTCGAGCGGGAATTACTCGCAGTGGTGTATTGTTTTGCAAAATTGCAACGCTATCTTATTGGCTTGAAATTCGTCCTGGAAACGGATCAGCGGGCTTTATCTTACATCAAAATAGCTAAATTTCGTAATGAGAGGGCGGCCAGAGCAACAATGACGCTCCAGCCATATGAATACGAAATACGAGCAATTAAAGGAAGTCAGAACATATTGGCGGATGTACTGTCTCAGTGTGTAAAAGACCCACTATCAGCTAACAACACTGAAAATGCAAGTGCTGATGTGACGTTATAGCAAACTGATCCACAAAATTGTCATCAGGTTAATAAATAGACAGTGTACAACATGTGCACAAATGTTGCTGAATATGCTTGTTCTTGCTTGAATCTGATGAGTTATTACTGCTGCTTCGTAACAAATACTTATGAAGACCTTGGTGAACACAATTATTTCACACTCTATCACATTGTTTTATCGATAAGATGGAATAGATCGCTCCTTGATGATATTAACACTGTTTGCTTCTATGGACCATGATCACTCAGCACATGATGATGATGAATCCTGAAATCGCCGGGTTGCATGTTATACATTGTATTGCTCAGCTCATCACATGGATGTCAGGAACTTTATGTATTTTATCCATAAACTGCTTATGTGCACAAACCACGCATTAATTGCTTGACTACACATAATCTAACATTCTGAAACATTTCAGTGCGATTATGCATTTCGTTTGGACATTGTGAGCTTTACGCGAAAAGTTAAGGGAATTAACTCATGATACCTTATCAAGGACTACAAAGGGACATAACTTAATAAATGGAAACTTGTGAGGTTGCAATTTTGTCTAATTGGAGATGGAACATTTGTGATTAGCTTTAATTATTCATTGAACTTGCATTATAACGTGGAAGATAATCTTGGACATGTGCGAATATAAAAATGTTCGCGGGACTTTAGTTGGTTATTATTGAACCAGTACGGATGACATTTACATATTAATACTTTAAATACGGTGCTTTAATTAGCTGTTAATTAGTTTTAATTAGCTTGATGTGATTCTGTCTTTGACATAAGTCAGTAAAACACTCACACTAATTATATAAATAAACGTTATAATTGTTTTCACAACAAGTTCGCAAGTTATACCTTACATCAGCGTAATTTTACCTGATTGAACACACAACTTTGTACTTATAAAACTAAAATAAAAATTAACACCACAATTTACCTTATGCTACCGGTACTCAAGATGTACACATGACAATAATCGTTTATCGTTTGATGATGCAATCATTCATACTAAAAATATGATTGTCTGTCTAACTGCATCTGTTTTTAAACATTTTTATATTCCGCAATGCTTTGAATTATTCCTTTTAACTAATGACACTGAAACTTGACTTGACTGATAGGTGTTACTGGACGGTGTGATGTATGTGAGTTGACGTACTGCTACCATTATTTTTTAAATGGTTGTGGACACTTAGTCATGGCTACCTCACGTTGGTGTTAAATGGATTTTGTCTTGAGTAGACATTGACGATAGCTCACATACCATTGTCCACACTTTTAGTGTTAAATTGCCCACCTTGTGGCAAACATGGGTGCTATTCTAGTTCTTACTTCCTGTGAGATTTGATGTTACCATATTTAACTCTGGTGATTGTGTGCTCACACCACATGAATAATAAAAACTTTGTTTTCATTATTTTTGCCCGGGAGGGGGGGGGGGGGGGGGGCGATGTTATGAGTAAAATTCATAACGATTATGTGTGAAGTATCTTCAGCTCGACAGATCTTCATTTCTTATATTTTATTATGGATTGTCTCCCAATAAACGGAAACGACGTAATGCCGGGATAGTACGATAGCAGACGCGAATTTGAGCAGAAGTGGGGGTTTTTATCGTCTGCAAGAGGAGATGCCGATTGTAATTTAATACGAGATTTGCTGGTCGCAATAGGCGTGATGGGTGAAAACCTATCTGCTGTTATGTTGACCTTTGCAGTCGATTGTAATTTAATACTGTGTGTATTTAGTCTACTGTGTTTTACCTGAATTTTACCATCACTAGGGCACCAATATACTCTGTTGATGTGTTCTTAGCTTCTTTGAATGTCAGGAAGTAATTTTTATTATTGTGTCAAATGTATCAAATATATTAAACTGTTGAGAATCCAAGGACAGCGTCTCTATAGCAGAACGGACTGCCTTATGACATTATGAAGACTGCATATTACTGCCTTTGCCATTGGGCGTGAACATATCATTATACTTGATGGAGTTATGTAACAATATTGAATAAATTGTGTATCGTGACTTGTGAAAAGGAGTTACGCTTATATTGGTATTTCAGTTGATACGTGTCTGTCGACATACCCCTATGTGTGTATTTGGCCACGGACCTTTTTCCGATTATTATGTATTACTACAAATGATGGACGGCACGCATCAATATCAGTGTCGTGTTTTGGTCTGTCTTACACCACGGTCATATTTACCGCACGCAATACTATAGGAAAACGGACCGATATAAGAACCAATGAAAACGCTCCTTTTTCTAGTGTGTATAAGGGAAACTGTTTAGGCTTAAAATAGAGGCCCAATTTGTGTAAAGGATAGTAAGAATTTATTTAATTTCTTAAGAACTAGAGATGTTTAAAAGGAAAGATGTAGATAGTTCAACAACGGGGATGTTACTTAAGAGGTAGGTGCAAAGACTTCCTCAAATAGTAGTTCATTTAAAGAGAAAAATCGTTTAAATTGACATCTCTACATCAGGGTAGTCCCAAATTTAGTTAGTTAAAGTCTGCATAGATTTAAATGCATTTTGCTAACTAAACAATTATTAGATAGAACGGTAGAGATAAATTCACAGTATAATTCTAACTTTAAATGATCAAAATCGGTTCAGAATTAAGAGAGATAATAAATATTAAAAATTTTGCACATTGAACAAGCAGGCAAAAGATGCCTCGTTTTTAGATTCCTAACACCGGTTTTTGGCCGTGTTCTCCGATACGGGGGAGCGACGGTATAAAAGTCCTTGAACTTGGTTGATTTGGAGCCACAACTTCTTGAAACACTATGCCGTACAGAAGAGAGCGGGAAAACGTGAGCTGTCAAATACTTTGCCACTGCATCTGCATAGCAGACCTAGATACCTTTTGACAGCCTGTTACAGCTTATGTGTATTGCCTGAGGGTAAGAAAGAATATATATATATATGTATATAATTATGTAATTTTCTTGTGATTAATCCACTTGTGTGTTCGTAAGTGTGTTGAGTGTGTTAAGAAAAAACTTACAGGACGAGTGTATTGCCATCTGAACGCCAGCATGTGTTGACTTTTAGAGACGAAAGCCAGCATTGGGAAATGTGTAGAATATTTGAGAATTATGGCAAAAATACGACTGTAGGTTTAATAATGTATTTGAAGGAGTATTTCCTAAAGGAAAGACACACTGATCAGGACCATGAGAAAGGATCATAGAATTTGTTAACATGTATTAATCAAGGTGTCACTTAATAGTTTGAACTAAACCAAATCATTGTATGGAAGCAGATCATGGACAAATGGATCTAACGTAGGATTTATAAGGAAAGTGTAATCACATTGAACTGGCTGTGAGTGGTACTGAGGTAAATTGTCCTGTGCAACTGTTAGCACAATGTCTGAAACTGTTTGTTACGTCCATTGTGTGTGTGGATAGAATAGTGCTGGACCATACAAGGGTTGTGATTATTTGTATTACAGGTTTTATCCTGCAACTACTAAGATTGTACGAGACATTCACTTCTGAGGGACTCTGTGGTGCAAACGTTCTCAATATACCTAGAACTAGACAACCTATGTTTCCCAGCCTGGAGATCCAGAGATTTTGTGATCCTAGCTATAGTGGATGCTCCTCATTTTTGGAGATAAGTGGTAACACAATTCCACTGATTAGCCTTTTCACGAGACATTATCAAACAAACAAAATAACAATAACAACAAAAAAAACAGTGTGAGTGTTGGCTCATGAAGGACTTTAATAAACTAAATACCCACTTTACAGGCCAGTGAAAGTGTCTCATATATATATATATATATATATATATATATATATATATATATATATATATATATATATATATATATATATATATATATATATATATATATATATATATATATATATATATATATATATGTGAAATAATAATATTATTTGAAATATAACTTTATCATATTTAACTATTGTGGAAATGGACATTCCATGTTTATTTATTTTATCTTGTAAAAAACATTTGAATTCTTTATCATTTTCCTAACCGAAAAGAGAAACGGTATAGGATCAATAAATTGTAAATATATATAATCAGTCTTACTTAATTATTTAAATTGAGTTAAGGTTCTGTTGGTTATATATATCTATTACATATTTAATTAACTAATTAATCCCCTAGCAGAGTCAATAAAAAATTAATAACCATTATTCAAAGGAGGATCTTGAGAGGTAGCACTTAGACCTTCAGTAACAAACACTGTCATCATACGTGAAGGTTTATACAGCTTGACCCTACCTTTGATTGTCGATACACCCTTGCTCTTTTCAGAGAAAGGGGTATTTCTTATAAGACCAGTCTCTTATCTGGCACTATCCTGGTATCATCTGATACATCTTTTTGTCCAGGATATCTTTCATTTAATAACATCTAAACCTCTCGCGACAATCAGACGCAACTAAAGACAGCTCTCCCATTGTTACACACAGCATTCATATCAGATACTGTCACGGGATTGCCTCCCATTGCTTTGCAGTAGTGGTCCACTAATGGTCAAGGGTTTATGCAATGGTTCTGGCCCGTCAAGCCCCCAGTTGGAGTAATTCAACGAATGTCCTCTTATAAGTAATGGCTCTATATTTATATATCTGTATTTATCAAGAAAAACTGGCTCATACGTTTCCTTTCGTACATATAAACTGAATCAACTATTATTGTTTAGTTTAAAATAACATACAACAAATTTAATAGTCAATTAGTCTTTAACATGGGAAAATAAATATGGAAAATTGGGTGAAAATTGAAATTAAGGTTTCCTCACTGCGGTTTAGGTAGAGCGTTAATAATGTCCGTATTTTTTTGCTATAGCCTGTTACACAAAACTTAGCTCTAGATGAGTCCTGCAGCCGTGGTTTTCATCACTTCGTGGTGATGAGGGCACTTCTTCACTCAATTTGTCCGATTTCGGCGGTTGGTGTTGATGCTCTTCTCTCACACTAGCGGCGTTATTACCACAGTCGTCTCGTGGCTTGTAACCACAAACTGTGTCAAATAGAAAGATACAAATGCCTTCTCCTGAGTACATTTGTTCTCCGCAAACTAACAAGCCCATTGTCATGCGCTCCACCCACCAATGTTAACCTCTCAGAAGAATTAAATGCCCGAGCACACAATGTAACTCAGGGAATATGATGAAAATTCACCAATATCCTTCTAGGTATTAACTAGGAAATTGCGTCTGGAGTGCATGAATAATGATTTCCCTGAATTACAATTAAAAAGGTATATAAATCTCACAAAATGATTCTATACGCTTTAGGCACATGTGATGTAATTATCACTCCTTACTCGTCACTATTCCCGTCGGGGTCTGGGGTCGCTCTGCTGTTGGGTTTCTCGCACGACTAGTCAAAAACAATCACCAGCTCTTGCAGTAGTGGTTCATGCATATACTATTTTGTATAGTGAGGTTGCCAGCCTCGTATATAACCACTTAGCAAGAAACCTGTAGAATTTACATTAGCAAATAAATTGTTTACACTTACCCCAAAGTTTTGGGAATACACACTTCTCCTTGCACAGATTTTGAATGGACACAGTTCTGTATTAGAGCTTCAAATCACGTAGGTCTGGACATATGAGTTAATTCCTCTGACGGCTGGTGTTCTGCAAATTCCTGGCCTGGTAAACTGTCTGTATAATTCCTCTTATGACTTGGTCTGGGAAATATGAGTTAAT
Source organism: Oreohelix idahoensis (assembly GCA_024509875.1). Classification (NCBI taxonomy): domain Eukaryota; kingdom Metazoa; phylum Mollusca; class Gastropoda; order Stylommatophora; family Oreohelicidae; genus Oreohelix; species Oreohelix idahoensis. The sequence continues at coordinate 41,523 of JAMPIV010022862.1, forward strand.
TCCTCTGACGGCTGGTGTTTTGCATTTCCTGGCCTGGGAAAACTTTTGTTAAAATTCCTCTCTGACGCCTTGTGATAAAATTCTCAAGTTTCCAGTCTTGTATTAAAATTGCGGGTTTACTTGTGAATTCCATAGTTGCCCAATACTCGATCTGGTAGTTATAGTTGTGGAATGATAAGTCCTATTCTCTTTCCTCTGGCTTGTAGGAGGTGTTTAGTTGACGCTGCGATGCAATCTGTGATGTTCTGTGTCTGATTTCTACAGTATATCTCACAATCCGGAATTTCACATCCCAGCTCTGGTTCCTGCTGAATGCTCCAATCAATTCATTGTTGCTTCTGGCGAACCAATCAAATCTATCTAGCACTGTTTGGGTGGGGAAGTTTATCATTACTCATACCACGCATATTTGAAAATATTAAATTTAATATACACGCGTGGCCTCTTACAACAGTGATGTCAAATCGTTACATAAGACTTCCGGCGCACCTCTGTCTATCACAATACTGTGACCGTGTGTTTTCTGGCGAATGACTTCCGCCCAGATGTCTAGCCCGACAGATTATCTAATTATCCTCTTTATCTGTGTGCCTCCGCCAGACAGAAGTCTGGTCAGACAGTGTTGTCTTCTTTCATCGCACGCACAACACAAGCTTGTGTCAACATGATCAACAGCTTTCCAATGGGGTCAAATGTTTGACGGACACGTTTCCACATGTGGTCAGACGGATTCAAAGAGATAAGCGGGTGACTGGTCTGACGACTGGGTATTGTTACGATAACACGTCTGAGGAGTGGTAAACAATAAGATACGCATTACTCCCGTAGCAAATACTGCCATAGGGAAGTGGCGTGTTAGAGACATCACCATGCTATGTCCAGCATAGAGCAAAATAGTGAAAATAACGAATGAAAAGGCATGATTTATGCCAAATAAAAGCGATGAGTGAAAAATTGAAGAAAAGAAAGGATAGTGCCGAAGGGCTGAAGGTGTGAGAGATCACAAAAATAGCATGTTCAGACGTTTTGTCACAGACATAACTAAAGACAGTTCTCCTAATGTTAACGGGGCATCAGTATCAGACACAACTAAAGACAGATCTCCTATTGTTAACGGGGCATCAATATCAGACACAATTAAAGACAGTTCTCCCATTGTTACACACAGAATCAATATCAGACACAACTAAAGACAGCTCTCCCATTGTTACACACATCATCAATATCAGACACAACTAAAGACAGCTCTCCCATTGTTACACACAGCACCAATAACAGAAACAATATTAAAGACTGTTCTCCCGTTGTCACACAGGATCACATTATCATAGACCTAACCAGATTTCTGCCGATGTTACAGGAGGCGTGAATGCCTGAGAAATTAAAAATTGTTCTGTCAATGTTAAATCTGACACCAATGTATGAGAAACTAAAGACTATTCTATCAGTGGTTATAGGGAGAATCGTGTTTATGTCCTTCTAACCATCTTTGAAACGATAATTTATGCAATGATATCAATACGACATCAATAACTCAGTTCCTCTCAATATTAACATCTATTCCATTACACACGAAATACAGGTCTCAGAGAAGCACGTACAAAAATCTATCAAGGCTAATTACCTCGTTTCTGAAAAATTAGACGACCCTCGGGCATCAGGTCAGTGTCGGCTATATATATTTAATATCATGATTTCGAGCCCGAGAAATGGAACCTCACAGGATTTCCCCACCCACATGTGGCTAATGACGGATTGTTATTGATGTCTCGTGTTGATCATCGCTCATCTGACCTACTTTCTCTTATACTTGAGGGAAAGAACGAAGAAGTCAAGAGCGGAAGTCGTAAAAATTAAGCCGATTCCAAGATGTTCATCAGTGGTTTACCCCTAAGGTGGACTTGCTATATCGTCATCATCATAACCCTCCACTCCCAAAGGAGCATAGGCCTTCAACAAACACATGCCAAGTCCTCCTGTTACGTACCATCATCTCAAGTTCTTTCCACGTTCTCCTCATCATTTTCACCTCTGTTTCCAGCTCTCTTCTCCATGTGCTTCTTGGTCTACCTCTGCCTCTCTTGCCCTGGGGGTTCCAGAATAAGGACTGCCTTGTAATGCTATCAACAGGTTTCCTCAGTGTGTGTCCTATCCATCGCCATCGTCTTCTTCTCATCTCTTGTTCTACTGGCACTTGTCTAGTTCTTGTCATCAGTTCCACGTTGGTAACCTTGTCATACCATTTTAATCCCTCTATTCTACGCAAGCACCCATTTATGAAAGTCTGTAGTTTTTTGGTTGTTGTCTTTGTTGTTCTCCATGTCTCAGAGCCATACAATAGGACTGACTTCACATTTGAGTTGAAGATTCTTATTTTCGTGTTGGATCCGATTTCTCTTGACCTCCATATATTTCCCAATGTATTGAAAGCTCCGCTTGCCTTTTGTATTCTTATTTTGATATCGCTGTCTGTCCCTCCAACTTTGTCTATATTACTGCCAAGATATGTGTACGATTCTACATCTTGTATTGGTGTTTCTTCAAGTTCAACCCTGTTATCATTACCTGCATTTATTCTCATTATTTTTGTCTTTTCCCTGTGTATTTTCAGACCCAATTTCTGTGACCTCTCATCGAGTGTTTTCAATTTGTCCTGCATCTGATTACGGTTATGGGACAGAAGAGCCAAGTCATCAGCAAAATCCAGATCATCCAATTGCTTAGTCAGAGTCCACTGAATCCCATTTCTGTTGTGTGTTGTCGATGATCTCATAACCCAGTCTATTGCTAGTAAGAAAAGAAATGGAGACAAGAGGCATCCCTGTCGCACTCCTGTTCTTATCCCAAACGGTTCTGTAAGCTGTCTTTCGTGAAGAACTCTGCATGTCATGTCTTCATATGTTTTCTTTATTAAATTTATGATCTTCAGGGGGAACTCCATAATGCCTCATCAATTTCCAAAGTGATTCTCTGTCTACACTGTCAAATGCCTTTTCGTAGTCCACAAATCCGATGTATAGTGGTGAATTCCATTCCAGACTTTGTTCAACTATTATTCTCAAAGTGGCTATCTGGTCTGTACATGATCTGTTTTGTCGAAAACCTGCTTGTTCATCTCTCAGTTTCTTGTCTATGGACTCTTTTAATCTCTCAAGGATAATCCTGTTTAATACTTTTCCTTGCACTGATAGTAACATTATTCCTCTATAATTTGTGCACTCTTGTAAATTTCCCTTCTTAGGCAACTTAACTAGATATCCTTCCTTCCATTCTGCTAGTATCTCTTCCTTTTCCCAGACTTTACCAAGTAATTTATATACCACATCTGTAGCCGTGTCGATATCTGCTTTTATGGCCTCTGCTGGAATGCCATCAGGTCCAGCCGCTTTTCCATCTCTTAGAAGCTTTATGGCTTTCTTTATTTCTTCCTTCGTTGGTCTTTCACCGTTAATTTGTAGCTCTTCTTCTGCTGGCTGGATGTCCGGGGGGTTTTGTGGAGCTGGTCTATTGAGAAGGTCACCAAAATATTCTGTCCACCTCTTCATTTGCTCCTGTATATTGCTGAGCAGTTTCCCATTCTTGTCTTTTATGAGGCAACTTGTTTGCTTGTATTTCCCTGTTAGCTTCTTTGTGCTGCTATACAGTTCTCTCATATTTCCTTTGGCTGCAGCATCTTCTGCCTCTCTTGCCAACTCCTCAATATACTTCCCCTTGTCTCTTTTGATACTTCTTTTTACTTCTTTGTTTGCTTCTGTGTACACTTCTTGAGCCTTGGCTTTGGAACTTCTGGTTTTGCTTTTTTTTAAATCTGCTTTCTTGTTTTTTTCTGTCTTTTATCTTATTGATGGTTTCTGTTGTTATCCATGCTTTTTGTTGTCTTTCCCTTTTCCCCAGTATTTCTTCACATGTCTCATTCCATACAGTTTTGACCTGCTGCCAATAGTCTTCTGTATTCTCTACATCTTCCAGCTGTTGGAGCACTTGGAATTTGTTGGATACTGTGACCGCAAACTTGTCTCTTGTTTCTTGATTTCTTAGATGTCCTACATTAAATTGTTGTCTATAATTTTGCATTGTTGCATATCTCTTGAGTTTCATTTTTACTTTGGCTATCAGAAGGTGGTGATCTGATGCCACATCTGCTCCTCTATATACCTTTACATCCTGCAATGATGATCTAAACTTCTTGTTTATGCATATATGATCAATCTGATTTTCTGTTCTATGGTCTGGTGATATCCATGTTGCCTTGTGTATTCTCTTATGTGGAAACATGCTTCCACCTATAGCCAGTTGATTTGAAGCACAGAAGTTTGAGAATAGTTCCCCATTTTCATTCATTATTCCTAGCCCCTGTTTTCTCATGATTTCTTCAAATCCGGTATTGACTGTAGCTATTTTTGCATTCATGTCACCCATCAAAATTGTGATGTCTCTTCTTTTTACTTTATCCATAATTTCCTGTAGTCTAGTATAAATGCTTCTTTCACAGACTCTTCTTTGTTATTAGCTGGTGCATAACATTGGATGACATTTACATGTATTTTCTTTTTAGCTTAAAAAAAAGGACTTGCTATAGTTATGTATATAATTCTAGAGTCCTTTAAGCTCATCTCTGAAAATTCTTACATACTCTATCAATTGTCCGTCTTTTGATAAAAAGACAAATGTCGAGGTATTGTCACGTGCTGCCCTTCAAAGCATGTATACACTGCTTAGACAGCGCAGACTACGCTCGCTTGGCCATGTCTGCCGCATGGAAAATGGTCTCATCCAGAAAGATATCTTCTACGGACAACTGGCAGATGGCTAAAGAACAGTTGGGCGAACGCTGCTGAGGTTCAAAGATGTCTGCAAGAGAGACATGAGGGCACCGGACATAAATACAGCGACCTGGGGGGATGACGCTGCCGATCGCACCAAGTGGCGATGCTATCTACGGCGCCACCTCAGAATGGGCAAAAAGAAGCATAGCAAGCAGAAGAGAGGAGAAAACGTCGAAAGGAACACCAGGAAAATAAGCAGCCGAGGGCTGTCACCTCAGGGGCGCATTCCCATAGTCAGTTATGACTGAAGGGATAGTCAGTTATGACTGAAGGGATAGTCAGTTATGACTGAAGGGATAGTCAGTTATGACTGAAGGTGTTATTATTATTTCGTCATCAATTCCATTGACAAAATCTATCTCATAATTTCCACTTATGGTGGCCGTGTCTATCTCTTAATTACCATTTACAGTGGACATACCTTCACTGACAAAGTCTAGTGGACATACCTTCATTGACACAGTCTGTCTCTTACCTTTATAGTGGACGTACCTTCACTGACAAAATCAATCTCTTACCTTTATTTAGAACATACCTTCACTGACACAGTCTATCTCAAAATTGCCATTTATAGTGACATTGTCTCTTAATTACCTTTATAGTGGACATACATTTACTGATACAGTATACATATTTACAGTCTTCAGTGATACAATATATCTCAAATATAACTGTGCAGAGAACACTGTTGAAATAAATCACTAGTGTCTTCTTCTTTTTTGTTCGTCCTGAAAAAGACGTTGGTTACGTTGTGTCGCCGTTTACAGCAGGGCTGCGATATGTGCGCCTTTCGGCCCGACACATCCGACTTCCGCACGGCAATTTTTGGGACCGGGTTTGCCTTCCCTTTTCGATCCCTATTCTCTCGGCCAGATGCAGTGATGCGGCGATTCTTCAAGTTTAACTCTTGCTATAATTTCTTGCATTTAATCTTATTAGCCCCCATGCACAACCAAAAGAGTTTGTCTTAAGTTCAGGGTATCCGAGAATTATTCACCGGTTTATGAAGTTCAATAACCTTGAGTAGATACTAATGTTACAGATAAATGATGCTGCATTTGCAGTCTTAACCCAAGGAATTTATTGTTAATTTAAATTTAAACTGACTGCGACTGTGCTGCTTCACAACACGTGGCGGAAATTGTAATATCTGCTCGACACTGCACGTGTTATGAGGCGTGCCCACCAAGAGACATATCGAAAAACTGTATCCTGATCTTTTCATTTTGTCTGTTAATTTCAATGAATAGGACAAATAAAATTACTTGGGTTAAGGTTGTAAATTTAGAATTATTTATCCGTTATACTCGTATCTGCTCCAGGTTATTAACTTCACATTACGGTGAATAATTCTCGGACACCCTGAGCTAGACACTTAGGCAATATTGACATTCGTGACAAAGGAATAATCCATCTTGATGAAAGCTGCAGACATGAACGTGAAGTTGAGAAATGTGCAGGAGACGTAAGACACCATGAGCAAAGCCACATATAAAAAGCTACATACAGATGTCATGCACACAGAAAGGATATATATATTAATACCACGCAAGAAAAAACACACATACAGATAACAAAGACGGGAATACGGTTTACAGCCTCCACATACAGAGAACATACTGTGGCATAGAGAAAACATACCGGTTAACGTCACACAGAGAAAGTACACAATTAATGTGACATAGGGAAACATCTAGATTAATATGACATCAAGCAAGGTAATGGTAAAGGATCCCGTTACACGCCCAATTAGGCATATTGGGAATATGGTGTTAGGCCCATATTTTCTTGACCATCGGCACACTAGGGGTGATCTGGTCAGCATCACGCCGGCCGCCTTAACCTTCCCAGATTTTCTCTGGTACCCAATTCATGAGGCTGGGTCGACCCTGGAGCTGTTTGCGGTCTAAAAAATAACACTTCAGCTGGGGATCGAACCATGGACCACCGAGTTAAGGAAGCCAGTGCACTAGCCACTGCGCTACCACGACTCCAACATCGAGCACACACACGTTAATGTCTCACGCACAGGCAAAAGACATGTAGCCACATACACACACGCGCGCGCACACACACACACACAGAAGACACATTTTAAAAACCCAGATGACATACAGATTAACGCCGCATAGAAGACAAAACAAGCCACACTTGCAGAAGACATATAGCTACACACAGAGAAAAGCCATACATCCACACACACACAGAAGACATACAGGTTAAAGCCACAGAAACATAAGACTTACAGTCACATATACAGAAGAAATACAAGTGTAAGTCACACATACAGAAGACATATAGACACAAAGACTGAAGAAATATAGCCATGCACACAGAAAAGACATACATTCACACAGAGAAGGTAAAGTAAGGGATCCCGTTACACGCTCATTGAGGCATATTGGGAATATGGTGTTAGTCCCATCTTGCCTCAAGAATTGAGTACCAGAGCAACTCTGGGAAGGTTAGGGCTGCCGATAGTGAAGAAAATATGGGCCTAACACACACAGAAGACATACAGATTAAAGCCACACGGACAGAAGACCAAAAAGCCATACATGCAGAAGACACAGAGCCACACACACACAGAGAAGAGATACAGCATGTGATGAGCTACTGTTATTTTTATTTTCAACTCGCCCCCAATTTTTTCTTTTCTATATAATTATTTGGGTTCTTTTATTTTATTAGGCGTTCGAGTTCACTAGTATTGGTTCTGGGTTATATTTTTTTGGTTGTTAGGAAAAATCCGACCACCTGCACCTACCCTGTTTAATTGTAGGGATGGGGGAGCACGACCCAGATTATCGGGGAACCAATAAAAATTATTCTGGTAGCTAGAAGGTCAGCGGGTTACTTAATATTATGTATTATTTCTGCGCGTGAGCAAAATAAATTTGCGATTAGCTTGGTTAACACTGAGTCATCGGTTAAGCTTATGATACGATTGGCCGGGTCCGATTTAATTTATGTGCAGGTATGTTAGTAGGTCAAAGGTTGGTTAGAAGCGGTTTCTGATAGCTAATATCAGACGCGATGACTCACTGCGTCTGTTATTGCATCAGAATATTTATACTATATATTGAGCATAAAACATCTTTTAGCGCTCACTAGTCCCAAGAATTCTGCCGTGAAGAAGTGCCATTCTATATCGTCTGCTCAGTTCGAGAAATTCGGTATTAGTAGTCACGGCTTGGTGAAGGTGTTGGTGGTGGAGATTATATATAGACCTCTCTACCACGGACTTTGCCTTCTAGAGAGAAGGAGGTACGAGACATCGGCGTAATTTGCAGAAACTTGGGTTCGCGACTGTACCGGCACCAAGTTACGTTGGCAACGCTGAAAGGAAGGAGAAGTTCTCTTGCAGTGAGGCAAATACCTCAGCGGGAACGGGTCTCTAAATCAGGAGCTCTTAGCTCGTTAAGGCACACCAAACAGTCACGTTGCCTGGAGTGCGACACACTGCCATAATAAAGCAGTAAGCCTAAATCCGAAGCGGGGTTATCTTGGCAGTTTTGAAGAATTGTCATCAGCAGTGAAAACCTCTACATCCGTAGACAATTACATCGCCATCTTATTACCAAAACCTTCTTTATCGTATTCAGGAAAGGAGAGAGGGAAGACATACCTTTCCACATGCTAATGAGAGGTGGTGCGTGGCGGAGAAGCAACTCATCAAAGCCTCAGACGAAGATGGTAGCGTCAGAGAGGCACTGAACCGAGACAGAGGAGTGAGAGAGAGAAGTTATCGATGAACAGTAGAGTTAGATAGAATACTTAGAGGACAGCCTCTGGGTTAGCGCTGTAGAATCAATTAACATAGGATTTTCGTGTGCTGTTAGTTAGTTGTGCAGGATCGCTACGAGCGCTTTAAGACAGTTATTTAGTTAGAACTCTTCAGTGGGATAGAGAGTTAGTAACTATAGCGTAGTCCGGAGTGGTGGCTCTTACTTAGAGACCCCCAATAAGTATTACTGTATCATTTGTGTTTTATTTTAATGCAGGTGTGAAAGAGAGTGCGGAAATTTTATATTGTGTCTTTCATTTAAGTTGTTCTTTTTTCAGGTTGTGCGAACTTGCACTTTATTTTGTTTACTGTTGGATTGATTTGATGTTTTTTTTAATAAACTATAAAATGTACACTGGATCAGTTTATCTTTAGCTATACTGTACTTATATGCTTTGTCTGTATAGTTGTGTCTGTGGAATTTAGTGAAACCTTATCTTCTTTCTGGTAGTCAGAGGTGGTGAGACAGTAGCTATTACACAAGTCACAAGTGGCGAGGGAGAGTCAATCTCGGTTCTCACCCTCGAAGCTATAAGTCTCATCCTTCCACATTCACTGTAATTCTCATCTAAATCTATCTTCTCAGACTTTCTCATAACTAGCGTCTTGTCTCTGTACACAGACAGACTCTAAATTAAAGCCACTTCGTGACACAGCCACACACACACACTGAAGACATATACAATAAAACCACACACACAAAAGACATGCATCCACTTACACATAAGACATACATATTAAAGTCACACACAAAGAAGACATACATCCTCACACAAACACAAGTCATACATATTCAATCCGAACAGACAGAAGACGATAAAGCCACATATGCAGAAGACAAACAGATAAAAGCCACAACACCGACAGAAACACAGTGATACTGCAGCCACACAGACAGCAACAACGTCAAACACAAACATTGGCTCACCTCTCCTTTGTTTATGATGAAGAAAGTATCACCGGTGGCTCCTTCCCCCCTGATTATATATTCGCTTTCATGGAAATAAATCCTAGTAAAAAAATAATATAAAAATAATATAAAATAAAGCAAGAGATTTTAAAAAACAGATAGGTGGAAGGAGAAGTGATATGTATTGCAAACCTGCTTTATATTTTTGACACATAACCTGTTGGTTTTTTGTTGTTGTTATCATCGTGAAACAAAATACAATGGAGAAAAGGGAATCACCACACAACTTTTTAAACAAAGTCTCTAAAGAGAAACTATCAAATATATTTTCTTTGCTTACAAAGAAATGGTAAGTAAATGGTCTGTCTGATTAGTTTTAAAATATTTATTTATACTTTTTTTTAAAAATAGTTTTTTCTCGTTTTGGAGAGGCGCATTCCTTTCAGTCTAGACCAGTCTTTCATAAACATTTTATCCTGGAGAAACCCTTGAAATAATTTTCTGATCTTGAGGAACCTCTGCATAAAATGTATTATATCTACAGCTCGCGGCACGTCAGCGTGATCAGTAAGTTGTAAATATAATAATCAAACAAAAGTTGTCAATACTCTTTTGAATAGAAAAATGAATTTTTTTCTATGGATCTGTTTATTTTGGCCAACTTGTTAGCTTACTCTTTTTGTGTGGCTCCGTCTCCCTGGCAAGTCAGTCACGGTAGAAGAAACTTCCGTTTTTACTAATTTAAAAAAAAAATAAATTTCCTACCTGCTTTTATTTAAACCTTATCCGAGTAGGTCTAAAAGTCTTATCACTAATTTCTACTCTACACAGGGCGCTAATGAAATATGGCATGTGCAATAATGAACACGGTCCTTTTGCGCATTGCCATACTGGGCTGCTCGACCACTGGCCACCACTGCGTGAGCTAACATAGCCCAACGCGCAAAGTTCACAACAGGACGTTTATTCTTTTTCCTAGGGTTCAGTGGAACCCCCGATTGAGAAACCCTGGTCTAGAAAAAAGGTTTGTAGGTTGTGTTAAGGCGTTTGTCCACAATATAACAACTTTGTGGTCTAGTAATACGTTTAGACCAAGGTTTTTTTTTTTTTTAAACTGTGACGTATGCTTCTCAAGGGGAAGTGCAGAGAGAATACGGAAGGGGGGGAGAGCAAAATCTAGAACTCGGTTCGATACAAGGGAGATAAGAATTCAGCAACTGCACGAGACTTTCTCTCGAATTTCTGTCCTTACTGACCGAAAGCAGAAAAGCCCATCTCAGGCCATTTACTAATTTTAATATTTTTCTGTGTGAGGAAATTGGCTAGAAACAATTTTCTCAGTACTCAGCTTTTAATTACGTCGTGAAAATTTGATTGATTAATTTGGGAAAGTAAGGGAAGTGTTAAAATTAATTTCACTCTCACGGGAGGTTTGATTGGTAAAATGGTTTAAGGGAATTGCGGAGTCTAGTCCGTATATATCACACAACTGACACTAGGAGTTTATTGTAATACCTTCTGGGGAAAAAAATCAGAAAGAAGAAACAGCATTTTCCTTTTTTAAGTTCATATTTAAGGATGTATTTTTTCATTTTTGTTTTTGTTTTTTTTCTTCGGGGGGTTAGGTGGTGTGGGGTGGTATCTCAGATTCTGATGGGTTATTAAAGGGGCTTCGGGGGGGGGGAATCGAGACTTAGTAAAATAGGAAACAGCAATTTCATCTTTGACCTTTTATATTCAGTACTTTAGGATATTAAGGAAACGTAGGAAATTTTTGGTATTTCAATCTGGAATAAGAACTCTGTTTTATGTGTCTCAGATTAAACTGAGGACTGCTAAGCTTTCAAGTAGAGGAAACTCTGATAGCGTGTAAACAAGGACACTCATAAATCAGGAAGCCTATCTCTATAGGAGAGGAAGAAGGAAAGGAAGGATAGTAATGCGATTAAAGTGGTAATGATAATTTCTATTAGAATGATGTTTCATGAATCTCAGGGGAGGGGATGCTAGGTCTATATCCAGAGGAATGACACATTCCGAAAATTGTTCAGGCGACTGAAAAGGTATTCCCAAGTGAGAGCGAAAAATTCGCTATGCATATTCTTTCAGCAGATTAAAAAGTATGACGGGGGAACTATATACAGGGAGCTAGGATGGCAGATTTCAATAGGACAACTTAGCCACGAATATGTAATGCTTATTTAGACCTTTTTGGGGAAAAAAAATACTATTGTAACTACAGTTCTGTCGAACAGTAAAGCTCATCATTGCGCTTTGCGGAATAATCAAGTTTTCCGAATATTTTTGAAAGCGTGTAGGAGAATAGGTTCATTTTCGTGCAGGGGTAGGGATTAAGAGAGGTTTTTTAAAGAAAATTTACACGATAACAAGACAGATAATTAGCGAAAAGTAGCGCCAATATGTAAGGCAAGATATAGCGGCAGATCAGAAAGTAGCAAAAAAATAAGAAAAAAGAGAAAAGTAGAGGAAGGAATTAGGAAAGAGAAAGAGCAGAGAAAGGGAGGGGGTAATATGAGGGAAGAAACGGATTCAAGAATGGGCACAAAAGAGTCGAAGATGGAGGGAACTGTTGGGAATAACCCTGACAAGGATCCAGTGGGCTCTCCAAAAGTAAGGGAGCTTTAATCAATTAGAGGAAAGTTAATTTTCTCAAAGAGGAAAAAGTGGAACGATCGCTTGCTTGATACAGAGATTAAACAGTGGAATAGGAAAAAGGGGAAAAAGGGAATAGTTTCAGGAAGAATAAATACAAAGCGGAAAAATAAAAGAGAGAACTACAGAGGCACATAAGCATCAGACAATCAGGAAGGTGTGTACCCACACCTTAAATAAATTGCAGGTAGGAAAACTCCTCTATTGTTTCTTCTAATAATCATCTCTACTCTCCCACGGTAAGAACAAAAGGAGTGTGAACAAGGGAAAAAAAAGGGGGTGCGATTTTGGCATGGCAAAATCCTGATTTGAGGAGGAAAGACGTGGTGGTAATATTAAAAAGAGCCAAAATGAAAAGAACTTTTTGAAAAGAAAATCTAGTCACGACCGTCAATGTGCGGAATGGCTAAAGAGAGAAGCTTTTAGTAAAATTGTCTGCAAAACACGTACTAGTCGAATATTCTTTGGGATGGGAACTTGTTAACGGTGTGGGCATGCAATGATAGTGAGAATCAAATAAGATGCACTGTCTAAAGATATGAACATGCCACAGAGGAGTGAAAACAAAAAAAAAAATCCAAGCTGGTGACAAAATGAAGAATTCATACTAAAAGGTAAGGACATAAGTACTGTGAGGACAATAGGTCAAAAAATAGATAGGAAAAAGAGAAGGTATCTCAAAAGTAAAAGCAGGGAAGTGTTTTGTTGCTAGAAAATAAGGAATCAACTTCGGGAGTTTGTAGCCTGGCTGCATTTGAAATTTGACATAGGGACCTAAGTGGGGGTTTTAGGGGTTTGGTTAGAAGTTAGTAAAATTTACCCAAGAAAGTATGGGGAGAAGAAGTTGAGAAGAAAGTTGATGTAATTTAGAAACTTGAGGGTAATTAAGGTAAATGCAGTGTAAAGGTAATTAATGAAATATGAATTTCACGGATGGGGATTTGGGTTGGGGGTGGGGGGGAAGTTGAGAGGTTGAATAGGGAACCGGGGATGGATGGTGGGTAAATGCTTTGAAGAAAAGTATATGACAAAGGAAATTGTGTGTGTAGGATAGAGGGAGTATGGGGGAATTATTTGTACTAGTTAAGGAAAAAAGCCTTTGGATAGAACAGGTTTGTCACACCATAGCTTTCTGCTGTGTAAGAGTTTTGACAAAACAGGTATTGGAAAAACGATAGGAACTTGCTTTGACTAAGGCTTGTTAAAGGGGTAACTGTTATACAAAGAGTTTTTTGTGAGAAGGAGCTAAAAAGGTATAACGACTTTGAATAAAAAAAATAGGACTCAATTGGTGATAGTAGGATCTTATGAGGATTAGGTCAGTGGGATCTAAAAAAAGGGGACATGAAATTGTTTTGAATTGCTTAATAAAAGGAAGGAAGGGGGTGATACGGTACATTAAGAAGAGCAGAGGTTTTTGTGGTACTGACAGGAGAAAGGAAAGTAAATGAAGGGACTCTGGATAATGAAGTTATGGGTAAGCACGGGTGGAGGAAAATGAAAGAGAATAATGAAAAAGGGAATTAACTTTTCTTGGCCGAAAAGGAAAAGGGGGAGTTGGCCAAGGGGATTTTTAGGGGTAGCAATGGATGAAAAAGGAGAAGGAAAAAGAAATGAGCCTAGAAACCTTGAAGCTTTTAAAGATAGTGAAGATAGGAATGTAAATGAATGTGAAATCAAGGGTTTTCCCCCCCTAGAAGATTTTGAATGAGTTCAAAGATGCAGGAAATGTATGGACAAGATATCAGGGATTAGGGACATCCATGCGCGCTATGAGAATTTTTAGGTTTGGGTGAACTAATTGAAAACGTTAGGGGTGCCAGGAAGGGAAATTTAGAGATTAATGGATCTTGGAAGATGCTAGGAAAAGTATTAGTAGGATACCACAAAAGGGGAGGAAAGAAAATATAAGAAGAGGAATAGCCATGTTTTGTGAACAACCAGAGGGAAGGTTTGGAGTTAGGAAAAAGGAGGCTCATGATGGGGAGGAAGGGAGCCGAAGGAGGGGTGAAAGGATTGGCCAGGAGTGTGGGGTAGGGAAAAAGGAAGGAAGGATGAAAAGGAAGACACAAACATAACAGTTTACATTCATGCAAAGGACAGAAGATGGATGGGTGCAACGTACAAGTCACTGAACAACAGAAAAAAAAATTAAACTAATTTGTATAGATCAAAATAAAAAAATTTGAAAATGCGTACATTGCGGGTAAATATAGACAACTATTAAGCATTTTCATGCCTTCTTTATTCATCCTATGTCTGTCTTCATTTCTCTTCTCTAAGTGTTTTTAATTCGGCCTCTATGGATTTTACTCGGGGAAGTCCACAACAAAGACTGGCTTGCGATGCTTTTAGCTGGTTTATTTGATGTGAGTCCCATCCAGCATCACCGTCTGTTCCTATCTTAGTCACCCACTGGTCAGTGTCTGAATTTTGTTCTACCAGCACCTCATTGGGAATGCAGTCATACCAGTTCAATTATTCTATTCTCCGCAAGCACCAGTCTATGAGTCTTAACTTCTGAGTTTTGGTTTTTTTTGTCCCCTTTGTCTCCATATGTCACAGCAAAATATTGTCTTGACTTTTCAGATCAAAATTTTTGCTTTTGTATTGGGCATGAACACCTTTGATTTTAACAAATTTCCTAATGGAATCAAAAAGCGAAACTTTGCCTTCTATATTCTTATTTTGCCCCAAGCAGTTCCCAAGAGCGTCTGATTGATAGAGTGGTTAAAGCGCTGGTTTCTCGCGGCAAAGTTGCTGGGTTAGAATCACCGTACCGACATGCTCCAGTCTACCCAGCTGTGAATGTGTACATGACCTAACTCTTTGAGTTAGGGAAGGAAAAAGCAGCGAGGAAGGGAACTGGTCACCCCCACCTCTCGATGCTGGACCTAGTATGGTGAAGTCTTTAAAACTTCACTCCCCTACGGCAGTATCTGCTATGGAACTACCTTTCTTTTAATTCCGGAAAGGGGGAGGGGGGTCTAAAGGAGAGAAAGAAAGAAGAGTACTAGTGATCCACCAGGAATATCGTAAGAGGCGACTAAAATGAGGTTGAACACAGGGCTGACAACCTCATCACGTAAAATAGATTGCTACACAAACCATGTATGCCATGCTGAGAAGTTCCTAGCAGGGAGCCAGCTGTATTAGTGATTTCATGTTTCATACGAAACGAAAAATGAATGATGAGGATTGACATTTTTATATGATTTTTTCCACTCTAACTTAATGTTGTCTTCCGGTATATTACTTGCAGGTTTAGTACCCATCATGGAGCTGCGGTAGTACAGTGGGTAGTGCACTGGCTTCCTAGCTCGGTGGTCCATGGTTCGATCCCCGGCTGAAGTGGGATTTTTAAACCGCAAACGGCTTCGGGTACGTTAAGGCGGCCGGCGTGATGCTGACCATATCTAGGGTGTCGACGGTCAAGAAAATATGGGCCTACCACCATATTACCAATACTTCTCAATGGGCGTGTAACAGGATCCCTTTAGTACACATCATCAACATCATGTTCCTTTTCGCTCATTATGGAGCATGGGGTCACCACTGTAGCTGGTCCCTTCAAAAGAAAAGTCAAGAAAATAGGAAAAAAAGCGAGAACTAAGAATGAAAAATATGGACGAATAAATAAGAACTGTGAGTGGAATGCAAGAAAACAGAGAGACAGTAGAATCTAAAAGTAGATAGGTATGAGAGAATGACAAAGAACTGTAGTAAAGAAAGTGCGGTTTAGAAAATAAGATACATCTTCTAGGGCAAAAGACAAGATAATGACCTACGTTTCGGCCAACAAGCCTTCTTCAGGGACAAACGAATAAAAATAGAAAGGGTAGAAAACGAGAACTAAGTAACCGGGGAACATGCATTCGTCAGGTCTCCAAGGAGGTTAGGCCTGCAACAAACTTATGCCAAGTCTTGATGTCCAGTTACGCAATCAAGATCTCTCCATATCCTCTTTATGTCTGTCTCCAGTTCTTGTCTCTATGTGTTCCTAGGACTCTCTCTATCGCTCTTACCCTGGGGATTACACAATAAGAACTGCCTGGTAGTGCTATCAAAATGTTTCCTGAATATGTGTCCTATTTATCTCCAACATCTTCTCCTTATCTCTTGTTCCACTGGCACCTGCCTGGTTCTTGTCACCAAGTCACATTACTGATCTTGACAATAATAAACAAACCGGAGAACAAATAAACAGGAATAAAAATATCGTTCTTTAACTCAGCAGACAGTAATAGCATAAAAAAATACTTACATATTCTAGAACGTCAGCAATTTTTGCAAGTTTGTCGGAAGGCAGGTGTTTTAACAAAGGCACGCTGCAAAAGGAATGTTTAAAAAGTTATATTTTTACAGCAGTACAGGATCTATTTCTTCGCATTCAGTGTCAGACATAATCATTATCAAAAACACAAGAAAGGAGGAGAGCGACATGTAAAATGAGATGCATGAGAAAAGCCCACAGTTCTAAAACTCAGTGTTTCCTAAACTAACAATAATCGTGAATCCATTAAGGGAGTTTAGATTTACTGACGTTACTTGTCTCTGGCGAAGATAATTTGGAGGATGTTTCATGATGCCACTTAATCTAACACCAGCTCAGATATAATATATGCTATATATATATATAAGAATAATACATTATACATTACATATTATACACAGAAGTAATCATTAAAATAAACAAAACTAAGTAGAAAACATAAGTAACAATGAACATCAACAAACGTTCCTACAAGACAGCGGAAATATACTGTCTATGTCGTACCAATCCGCAATTAAAGTATGCATATTAACTCGTGAAGAAAGCAAGTTTTTCTACCCTACTAGTGAGCCATAAAGGTATGTGTATCCAGTGAAGCGTTGTGATGAATTTACCGTGATACAACGTTAAAATATCTCCAATTATAAAGATAACATGTAGGGATAAAAATAATGCGTAAGATACTAGGATACATGCTCGCCTATGCCAGCGTTTCCTATCGCCATTGAAACTAACTAGTTAGACATGCAGACGAAACGGTACCCTTTTAGACGGGAGGGAACCGGAGATAAAAATCATTATGACGGTCTGAACACGTGTTTGAATCTAAAAAGGGCAAAAGACGCAATTTGTAGTAAAGGAAAAAAATTACGCCACTAGTTAACACAATGTAAGGAAATGGACAGAAAAGACCTTAGCTCTTGTTAGAAACAGTCGTATCTTAGACGTTTTACCGTACTTGGTTGTTTTGTTCGAATATAGCGGCAAATGCCATACCCAATGGTTCAAAACAAATTTCAAAAACTAACCTAGAGCAAAATAGGTTTTTCGTTAATAATAAAGTTATGAAAATAAAACCTAGCTAGTTTGATAGCCCGTCTTAAGCTGACAAATAATATACTTTTATTTATACAGACGGACAGATAACAAGGAAGATATTGACAAAAGACCGTATTGTTCCTATCAGACTAGCGAACAGTATTGTTGTGCATACTTTCACTAAAGTCACCATTTTGCGTCCTTGAGACAGGAAAATGCAAAATTCAAACTGTAATGAACTAGCGGGGCAAACTCGGTAGATAGTGGCTAAAAATAACTTAGGAGGCAGGTTTGTGCAGTTTTTACATGTAGTAGTCCAAATAAACAAGTGAAATTGGGGAAAAGCCAAAATGTGACCGACGTACATTTGAGAAATTGAGATGTACTTTTGACTTTATTTTCAAAATTCAAATTGAAAAGCTTGGTCTTTCGATCTGATTGGCCAACGCCATTTTATATTAGCAAGATAGAGACGCACATTTGTGCCATTCGATAGAAGTCTGTCCTATAACACAGTTCTTAACTGCTAGTGGTGTTTTCCAGGAAATATTACATTAAATTCAGTGGGACGCCATACTCTAGCCAGCAGCTCAGCTGAGTTTTGCTAGTATTAAATAACTGTGTTCTCAATTCAGAATTGTGGTAAGGATAAAAGCATTTCTCTTGTTTATTTTAATATTTTGAGTGATTGATACTGCCATATCAAAAAGAAAATGATTACGACAAGTAAGTGCTTGCTCTAGGTCCCCAGCCACAGTTCAGGGTCTAGAGACAAACAAATAATATATGGACACCTAACTAAGACTATGGAAGGCGGATCTATTATTGAGATCAGTGGGAACATATCACCCATCTTATTGAATGAAAGAGGAAACTATTGAACATATCTCAGATGCAATGTAGTCTTGGGGAACTGGTACTATTGGAAAACAACTGGGTAAGATGTGCTATGTTGGTCAGAGAGATCTGACCCAGTCTGTGTAATGTTGTTGTGTGGTGTTGTGTGTAAGAGTGGCTCAGTAGATAGAGTACTGACACATGGCACAAAATTTTGTTTCAGAAGTTTCTGTTTTGGCACTAAAGTGGTGCCAAATGCTTTTGTAAGAGTACACAAGCGGATGTCTGTGCCGCCTAACATTGGTGTCAGTGAAGCCTAACTTTTTTACTCCAGCTACGGAGAGGAGTGGGCCACCAGAATCCTGTACCAGATCGTCACAGGCGAGATAAGTGAAAACCTGGCCTGCTGGAGATTCACAACTATTCCACCATCAAATAAAGACATAACTATTGAGAAATATAACATTTACTTCATTCCATAAGTCAATGGACAATGATTTTGGTAGTCACAGATTGGGAGTGATGACGCCACCCCAAAGAAACATCCAGTGCTAGTTCTCCCAAAGACATTACAGATATTAGTAATATTAACCATTCTAATACTACACCTATGTGCACAAATTACATTTTATTATGCCATATATATATATATGCATTTCATTAATAAATTCATATCATTACATATGTTCTGACCAAAATAAAAACTTGGTTCAGAACTAATAAATTTTAAAAGATTTTAAAACTTAACTATAAAAGCCAGAGTTAGTTCAGTGTATTGTAGAGTTTATTATTATTATTAGACTTATTATTTACCTGTATGTGTCTGTATATTATATTACCTACACATTACATTTCAATACCCTAGACTTTTAACGTAGCTAACACTCATTATAGTAGAATAGGTCTGTTTGAGGTCGTAAAGTGGTAGCAGAAAGGCCTCCTGTAACTCCCATAAACTTTTATCAGGAGCCTTCACAGCTGACCTCATACAGTACACTAGGTAACATATCAACCATACAATAACATCAAAAACCACTACAAATATTGGGGTCTTGTCCGGGGATTAAGTTATTAAAGATAGTAGGATCTCTTGGTGTGGGAATTAAACTAGTGGGGACAGAGTTGTATAAATTTAAAAGTGTCCCTTAAATAAAAAGTGGAAAATAAAAGTTGATGAATCTTCACAGCCAGTGGTAATTAATTAATTAATTAAAATATATTACCTTGATAATTACACCTTGTTGTTTACCTTGGTAATTATATATTTGAAATTACCTTAGTCATTGTTAAATTGTATGTTGAGTATGGCAGATCTAGCAAAATTTAGATCGGCTGCTGTGCTGACGGCGAAGGAGATGAATATGGAGGGTCAAGTTTTAATTCAGTATGTAACTTCAGAATGTGACAAGTATATTGAAAGGGAAGATAGGAGGTTAGCTGAAGAGAAGAGGTTACAAATTGAGGCTGATAAAGAACTTAAGAGGTTGCAAATTGAGGCTGACAAAGAGGCTAAGCATTGGAGGCAGATAGGGAGAGTAAGAGGCTCCAATTAGAGGCAGAAGAAAAACGACATCAAAGGGAAGCAGAAGATAGGAGATTGTAAAGGGAGCATGAATTACGACTAAGGGAGCTGGAATTACAAGGCCATGCTCCTGAAAATGGTGCCAGCCCTTTTGCCTCAGATGCTACGCCTAGTCAGGGAGCCTCAACCTTAGCTATGGGGTTTCATTTAGACCATTTTAGTGAGAAAGATGATGACATCGAGGGGTACCTCAGTAGATTCGAACTATTAGCTACTACGTATGGGTTAGAGAGAGAGAGGTGGAGTCTTAAGTTATCCCAGGGACTGAGAGGTACTTCTTATGAAGTTTTTGCTAAGATGCATAGAGACGACCAAGACAATTATGACATGCTAAAGCAGGCTTTGTTATTTAGATATGAAAAGAATGGTGAATTCTATCGTAAGAAGTTTAGAAATGCCAAACTTTTGTCTGGGGAGACATACCACCAATTCTCTGCCAGACTGGAAACCTATTTGGAGAAATGGACTGCTCTGGGGAAGACCCAAGATCTTAAAGAGATGATCATGATAGAGCAATTAAGAGAGTCCATGGCTCCAGACTTGAGAAAGTTTCTCATGGAACAAGGTGCAGAGAGATTGGGGGAGGTTTTAAATGTCGCTGAGAGGTATCAGGCAGCCCAGGCAGAGGTAAGTGGCACGAAAAAGAAGCACATAGAAAATTTTAAAGCTCCACCGCAATTTAGTAGATTTGATAACAGAGAACAAGGTAATAAAGGCAGGACAAACTTTGATAGGTCACGAAATGATTATCGTGACAGAAACTCACAGTTCAATGACCAAAAATTTAATGAAAGAAAACCGTTTAACCAAGGAAAGAGATGGTGTAAATGGTGTAAGAAAGACAACCATAACACCGAATTTTGTAAAAGGAAACCTTCAAACATTGCTGCAATGATGTCGGGGACTCAAAGATTAAAGGTTAATCCTAGTGGACAGCAGGAACCTTATCACCCCCCAGTTTGTGAGGATGTTATTTGTAATGGGGTCACCACAAGGTGCCTATATGATACAGGTTTGGATTATGATTCAGTTGTGAAGTCTAGCCTAGTGGACCCAAGTCAGTATACCACAGAAACAGTGGAAATACAAGGGGCGACTAAGGGCATACCACTCATGACACTTCCCATCGCAAGGATAACGGTGAAAACTCGCTATGTGGAAGGAGAAATCAGAGCAGCAGTGATAGATGAACCAATCTACCCTCTGATATTGGGGTGTAGGTACGTCTTCTTGGGGAATCCCGAGAGACCTGTGATCATGGCGACAGTGCAGACCAGGTCACAGAAAAAGGAGGAAGAAGGTGAACCTATAAATGCTCATCCAGAGGAGATGAGGAAGGCGCAGGCTGAGGATAGGACACTTAAGCCATGTTTTAAAAAATTGCCCAAATGCCACACACCTCCAAGCAAAGGAGAGTACTTTATGAAGAACAAATTATTATACAGGAAGGCCGGAACTGGAACAAATGGTCACAACCAGCTGGTTCTTCCCACTTCATATAGGGATAAAGTGATGGAACTCGGGCATGCGATTCCCTTCAGTGGTCACATGGGGATCAGCGCCACAGGACAGCGTATAGCTTGTCATTACTTCTGGCCAGGGATAACGGAGGATATAAAAAGATATGTCAAATCCTGTCCAGAATGTCAAAGGGTAGCTCCAAAGCATTGGACTGCTCCTGCAACTCTAGGGGAAATGCCCATAGTGGGAACACCTTTTGAGAGGGTTGCAGTGGATATTGTGGGACCTCTCACTCGGACCAAGAGGAGGAACAGTTACATCCTTACTCTGGTGGACACTTGTTCTATGTGGGGAGAGGCGGTAGCCCTGCCATCAATTGATTCAAAACATGTAGCAGAGGCACTACTTACAATATTCACAAGATTAGGATTCCCGCATCAAATCTTGACTGATAATGGCTCACAGTTCAAGGGGAAACTAACGGAAGAAGTTTTTAAGCTATTTCAAGCCAGACACTTTCATTGTAGTCCGTACCATCCACAAGGGAACGGCCAGGTAGAGAGGTTCAATGGGACTCTCATTTCTATCCTGAGGAAGCTGGCACACGAAAAACCGGATATGTGGGATCAATTTCTGCCCGCCGCGTTGTTTGCGTATCGGGAGGTACCACATAGTTCAACCGGGATGGCTCCCGCAACTCTGCTATTTGGGAGGCCAATAAAAGGTCCATTAGAAGCTTTATTAAGGACCTGGACAGATGAGAAAGCAGAAGAGACTGTTACCTCATCGTATCAATATGTGAACGAACTGACCACTCGTCTGAAAGCTGGATGGAAACTGGCAAATGATAATTTGAGACAAGCCAGGAAGAAACATGCAGCGTATTTTAATAGGAAGCAAAGGACAGAGAACTAGCTGTGGGAGAGAAGGTGCTTCTTCTACTACCCGGCAGCCAGAATAAATTACAAATTGGATGGCAAGGTCAATATACGGTTCTAGAGAAGGTGTCTAGAACAGATTATAAAATTGACAAAAAGGGGAAGGAGAAGGTATATCATGTAAATCTTTTAAAGAATTATCTGGACAGACCACTCCAGGAAAGCACCCCCTTACTGACCTTGGCTATCGCCACTAAAATGAAAAAGGAACCACTCACCTCACATGAATACCCATTACATCCTTGTGAGACAGCCGCACAAGTAAAAGTCAGTAAGCACCTGACTAAAAATCAGAGGGAGAGAGTTCAACAGGTTCTGGAGGAACAATCAGATGTATTAACAGATAAACCAGGACATACAAATTTGTTACAGTATGACATGAAGCTGGTAGACTCAAACCCAATCTGTATGAGAGCCTATTCTGTTCCGTTCGCGAAGGAGAAGGCATTGAAAGAAGAAATAGATTATTTGTTGAAGGAGGGGATTATTTCACACAGTGAATCTTCTTTTAGCTCCAGTGTAGTTTTGTTGAGGAAACCGTCTGGGGAACATAGACTGTGCATAGATTACAGGAAACTGAATGCTGTCACAGAAGGACAAGTGGATCCATTACCAGACACAAAACAGTTATTTGCCAGATTGAACAAGGCAAAATACTTTTCGAAGGTGGATCTTAGTAAAGGCTATTACCAGATTCCAGTGAAGCCTGAAGTTAGACCTTATTTAGCTTTTAGCACCTCGGAAGGACATTATGAATTCAACATGCTACCATTCGGATTGAAAAATGCTCCGAGTGTATTTTCAAGAATGATGCGCAAATTGTTGGATCCCCTGAATAATCCATGTATCACGAATTTCATGGATGATATTCTCGTCGCCACAGAGACATTTGAAGAACACATTAACTCTCTGAAAATGTTATTTGATAGGCTTAGGGAAGCTAACTTAACTGCTAGACCAACAAAATGTTGTATTGGATGCAAAGAGTTGGAATTCTTGGGACACACTGTATATCAGGGTAACATGACCCCTGACCCCAAGAACTTGGAAAAACTGCAGAGAGCACCTAGACCACAAACAAAAAAAGACGTGCGATCATTCGTGTCGTTATGTGGGTTTTACCAAAAATATATCAAAAATTTTAACTCTATATGTGCTCCTCTGACTGATCTGACTCGCAAAGGAAATCCAGATAAAATTGTTTGGACTGCGCAATGTGAATTGGCATTTCAAGAGTTAAAGGAAAAACTCACTAGCAAGCCTATTCTCAAATTGCCTGATTTGACACAGGACTTTGTGGTGAGAACAGATGCAAGTAATGTAGGCCTGGGGGCGGCTCTGTTGCAAAGGTCATCTTCACCCAATGGGGAACTGAACCCAGTCGCTTATGCAAGCCGCAAATTGAATAAAGCGGAGCAAGGATATTCCACAAGCGAAAAAGAATGTTTAGCGTTAATCGGGGCAATAAAAAAGTTTCAAATCTATCTGTATGGTAGGACTTTTGTGGTCCAGACGGATCATCAGCCCCTAGTGTTCTTATCTCAGGCCAAGCATGAAAATGCAAGATTGTTAAGATGGTCTTTATTGTTACAACCTTATCAGTTTATTATCGAATATATCCCGGGGTCATTGAATGTCGGTGCAGATTTCCTCAGTAGGCACCCCTGTGATCAAAATTAGAGTAGTTGGCAGGCGTGAGAGTAATTTTATCTATGTGTATCACTGGTTTTGGAACTTGCAGTAGTGCATGTTCTCAAGTGGGGAGATGTGTGATGAATTTACCGTGATACAACGTTAAAATATCTCCAGTTATAAAGATAACATGTAGGGATAAAAATAATGCGTGAGATACTAGCAGACATGCTCGCCTATGCCCGCATTTCCTACCGCCATTGAAACTAACTATTAGACATGCAGACGAAACGGTACCCTTTTAGACGGGAGGGAAACGGAGATAAAAATCATTATGACGGTCTGAACACGTGTTTGAATCTAGAAAGGCAAAAAGACGCAATTTGTAGTTTAAAGGAAAAAAATTACGCCACTAGTTGACACAATGTAAGGAAATGGACAGAAAAGACCTTAGCTCTTGTTAGAAACAGTCGTATCTTAGACGTTTTACCGTACTTGGTTGTTTTGTTCGAATATAGCGGCAAATTCCATACCCAAAGGTTCAAAACACATTTCAAAAACTAACCTTGAGAAAAATAGGTTTTTCGTTAATAATAAAGTTATGAAAATAAAACCTAGTTAGTTTGATAGCCCATCTTAAGCTGACAAATAATATACTTTTATTTATACAGACGGACAGATAACAAGGAAGATATTGACAAAAGGCCGTATTGTTCCTATCAGACTAGCAAACAGTATTGTTGTGCATACTTTCACTAAAAGTCACTTTTTGCGTCCTTGAGACATGAAAATGCAAAATTCAAACTGTAATAAACTAGCGGGGCAAAGTCGGGAGATAGTGGCTAAAAATAACTTAGGAAGCAGGTTTGTGTCGGTTTTACATGTAGTTAGCCCAAAACAACAAGTGAAATTGGGGAAAAGCCAAATTGTGACCGACGTACATTTGAGAAATTGAGATGTACTTTTGACTTTATTTTCAAAATTCAAATTGAAAAGCTTGGTCTTTCGATCTGATTGGCCAACGCATTTTTATATTAGCAAGATAGAGACGCACATTTGTGCCATTCGATAGAAGTCTGTCCTATAACACAGTTCTTAACTGCTAGTGGTGTTTTCCAGGAAATATTACATTAAATTCAGTGGGACGCCATACTCTAGCCAGCAGCTCAGCTGAGTTTTGCTAGTATTAAATAACTGTGTTCTCAATTCAGAATTGTGGTAAGGATAAAAGCATTTCTCTTGTTTATTTTAATATTTTGAGTGATTGATACTGCCATATCAAAAAGAAAATGATTACGACAAGTAAGTGCTTGCTCTAGGTCCCCAGCCACAGTTCAGGGTCTAGAGACAAACAAATAATATATGGACACCTAACTAAGACTATGGAAGGCGGATCTATTATTGAGATCAGTGGGAACATATCACCCATCTTATTGAATGAAAGAGGAAACTATTGAACATATCTCAGATGCAATGCAGTCTTGGGGAACTGGTACTATTGGAAAACAACTGGGTAAGATGTGCTATGTTGGTCAGAGAGATCTGACCCAGTCTGTGTAATGTTGTTATGTGGTGTTGTGTGTAAGAGTGGCTCAGTAGATAGAGTACTGACACATGGCACAAAATTCTGTTTCAGAAGTTTCTGTTTTGGCACTAAAGTGGTGCCAAATGCTGTTGTAAAAATACACAAGCGTGTGCCTGTGCAGCCTAACATTGGTGTCAGTGAAGCCTAACATTGTACTCCAGCTACGGAGAGGAGTGGGCCACCAGACTCCTATACCAGATCGTCACTGGCGAGATAAGTGAAAACCTGGCCTGCTGGAGATTCACAACTATTCCACCATCAACTAAATAAATAAATATTGAGAAATATAACATTTACTTCATTCCATAAGTCAAAGGACAATGATTTTGGTAGTTACAGATTGGGCGTGATGACGCCACTCCAACGAAACATCCAGTTCTAGTTCTCCCAAGGATATTATAAATAATAGTAATATTAACCAGTCTTATAATATACCTATGTACACAAATTACATTTTATTATGCCACATATTTATGCATTTCATTAATAAATTCATATCATTACATATGTTCTGACCAAAATAAAACTTGGTTCAGAACTAATAAATTTAAAAAAAATTGTTAAAACTAAAACCATAACAACCAGAGTTAGTTCAGTGTATTGTAGAGTTTATTATTATTATTATTATTATTATTATTAGACTTATTGATTACATGTGTGTGTCTGTATATTATATTCACTACACATTACATTTCAGTACCCTAGACTTTTTAACGTAGCTAACATTCATTATAGTAAAACAAGTCTGTTTGAGGTCGTAAGTGGTAGCGGAAAGGCCTCCTGTAATTCACATAAACTTTTATCTCAGGAGCCTTCACAGCTGACCTCATACAGTACACTAGGTAACATAACAACCATACAATAACATCAAAAACCACTACAGCTGTTACGGTATTTTATTGAAGTCGTCTGCTATGGTTCTCAGTGTGCAATTTTTAGGGTGACAGCATTTAATATAATTTGATGTTAATAATTCACGGACTGCTGAACGCTATGTACACGATCGAATTATGACGTGTTAGCGTTGATAGGTCACGCACTGTGACTTAGATACGAGACCCTTTTTACGTTGACCGTCAAGCTGTGAAGACGCGTCCTATATCCTTCCAGTGTTGGGCATTGTATTGCCGCATATATATATATATATATATATATATATATATATATATATATATATATATATATATATATATATATATATATATATATATATATATATATATATATATAGATAGTTACTTCGAAGTAAGGACTCAGGGTCAGTCCAAAGTTATGTGAAAGAGATGAAATGATAAGGTTAGTATATAACCGAATTCAAGGAAGGATTATAAAACAGTCCATAATATTTATATTCGCCAGACTCATACGCTCACTGTCGGCTGTTGGAATCCCCAACTGCGCGTGCATATAGCTATGCTGTTCTGTCTACATTAATTCAATTATTGGACACGGACTGATACTAAGATGTATTGATTTAACGCTCACATGAATTGTATACGTATTATAAACAATGCTCGTGATGTCTTCAGATGTTTTATCGTCAATAAATGTCGGACTCAAATCAAGGACTTACCCATGTTAATCATGTTGCGGTTGGTTGCTTCAACTTACATTGTTGCTTGTTGTTATGCCTGATGAACTCTCTTTCATAAGAAATTAATACTAATGGTAATGAGGTTCATACGGAACCAATGTTTCTTGGACATGTATTAATCAATGAGACAATTTACGTTGACCCTCAATTGGATAATGATAATCAAGCAAGGTATATACCTTCAACTAGAATTAAGAAAAAATGGAAACACACACGCACAACAATCGACCCGCAACAACTGGTGGCCTGATGTGGCTGTGGAATTTTAATTCACATTAAATTGAAAAAAAATTCCCTTCAAGCGAAAGCAAAATGGACATTTTTTCTAGTTGTACATCGGTGACGTCATACCGTAGCAACAGAACGAACTTTGCTCAATGGCAGCGCAAGTCAGCGACCTTCAAATAATAATGTTAAAACACTTCTATCAACAACGGAAACTAAGTTCAACGTTCATGAACATACCATATGAGCTCCTTATCCTGTTGGCGAAGCAGGCACTGTGGAAACCTATTGATTCTAAAAGCTAAGTACTTGTTTGTGCAGTAAGCAATGTTAAGTCCATGTTGATCACCGACATGTCTTTTGAAAGTCATTTGTTAACTGTTGTATGTTTTATTTTTCCATATGCATTTATATCGTGAAGTTAACTTTAGTGGGCGGTAGGTGGGGATCAAAACTGATTTTATGTCTTTTCGAATGACCGAATCAGTTTTGATTGTTCCGTAGGGCCGTTAAATAATCGCATTTGGCGAAGAACCCCATTGAAGATTGTGCCGATGGTTTGTTCGTTCGCATTTGCTATTATTTGACATTGCATGTTAGGTGTCCAGTTCTGTGAATAACTGGTGTATTTTACTGTATTCAGTTTCATTTTATTCAGTTCTGTATTATTGTTTGTAATCTATCTTGTTAATCCTGACCTTGCTATCTTTATGTTCATATATATAGATTGTAATATCTTTAGATGAGTCATGTGACGTCATTATTCTTAGTGTCCATATTTTATCTTACCTTAGTTATCCTTCACCTTTCTGCATTTCCGGTTGGCATACTTAGTTCATAAAATCACTTATTTTTGTGAAATTGTCAATTGTATCTCGTACTTCTGTTTTGTAAACCCTTGGTTAATTAATTGTATTGTTTTTATTCATCTCATAAATTAATAACGTAATGCCATTATTATAAACTGATTTTAATAATATGGTAAATTAATTTGATTAATTTTTATTTAAATTAGATGATGACTTCTGTGACGTCATCACTTTGCAGTAGTAGTCATAGACACTATTGAGGCATTTTATATATTATGACTAGGGCATAATAGCATAATATATTGTCGTGGAATATTCTAATCCACATATATAAATTATCAAGTAAATATAAAGCCTAATAAATACATATAATAAATAAAGGAAGAAGAATGGTAAAGAACAGTGCTGTCACAATGACAGTACTCGAAATCCCCCTTCTTTTCTACTTCGTCGGCAAATTGTAACGCTTTCACGTTGATATTAAAGGCCTTCTGCAGCATACACGCGTTTCCCAAACACACAATAAAATGTGCTGCCTTTCTAAGAAAAACCTTGAAATATGCAAGTTGACCTAAATTTTAAATTCCATTCATGTCTTTTTCTACACTATGTTACCAAAAACAAAAGACAGATGGACTAAAGGATAGCGAGAAGGGAGAGGCAGAAAGCCGAACACTAAACACGCGTCGCGCGATACACAAATGCTGCCATCACGCGTGTAAGACTACATGCACTAACTTTTTTTCAGACGGACAGTGATAAATTCACTACCCTTCCCAGAGTTAGGTTTTAAAATCTGAAAAAACGCTTATTGGGGAAACCTGACATTCTACTGTTTTATGTCCGAAATCCTGACATTAGTCTGACAGTACAGCAGGACAGGTGGCGGTTCTCACATAAAAAAATAAAACAACTACACGACTATCCTAGAAATTGCATATTTTGAACGCAGCCACTTAGCTCTTTTAAATTTGGATATTTGGGCTCCTTAGGGTTTGCTGACAAAGAATATGTACAACGTTATGCAAATATTCTAGGAATTAACAAGTTATAGCCAAAATAAAATGATAGTGCTGTCAGACAACACCCAAAATCAGAATCGCTCAGTGGTAGATTTTTTTTTCACCACCATTGTACGGGAAATGGGCCACAAGTTACATTTGAACTGATTGGCTGGAATGATATGTAAGGCTAAACACGATTAGTCGGGCTATAAAGGCTATCCTTGGTTGTTAGGGGAGACGTAGGAAGTTAAAATTTTTTCAAATACTTGTCGAAACGTGGCTCCATTGGCTAGACTCGCTGATATACTCACTTAGGAGCGTTAGTTCGAGACCACTAGTCAAATAAGCTTGATAAAGCAACAGTGCGTTGAAGCCAGCTCATATTTGTGTTAAATAAAAGCCTGGAACATAAGCAGATGGGAATTTGTGCCAGTATTTTGTGCCAGAATTCATTGCTAATCAACGTATCTGTGTTTGTTTCCATGAATTGTGGTAAGCTTGAAACATTCAGTATCTTTTAATGAAAATTGAATGTGAATTGTTAATTTATGCCTGTATATATGTGTAGTTCAGTAGCAAACATGATATAAAGCCTATAATGCTCCAGCCTGAACAGAAGGTGTCGGAGGAAAGTAAAACTGCATGGAATGGCCAAACAGTACACTGACACCTAGATTATTGATTAGACAGAAATAATGCTGGAAGTGCAGAGGCGTGGTAACCATTAAGGAGGTAAATACTGGTATAAAGTATTTCAGATGAAGCTGACAGTTGGCCTAACGCTCTGAACTCAATGTTTGTGATGTATTGTGCTCAGTGTAAAAAGAGAGTATAAATTAGTTATGAAGTAGAAGGTACATCCTTCTTGTTTTCAGGGACCGTGGTCTTGATGGTATTGAGCAGCACCTGGTCAGAGCTTTGCTGAATCCAGAGTCGGACAGCATACTCCTTGGTCCATTTAGCTATCAGTGAGGTGTCTCCAGAGCCGAGGGGAGAGTCGAGCAGAGGAGTCTGTTCCTGCCGCCATCACGCCAGATAAGCTGATGTGGCCAGCTGAGCTCAAAATTATGTACCCCCAGCTTAAAATGACCTTGTAAAAATAACATTAAGAGGGGAATTAAATTGTGTTAATATCAGGAACTGAGAACATCTCCAATAATAGTTCCCCTAAAGACAAACTATTGAAGTCATGATGACAAATACCAACAGAGCTTGAACAAAACAAAACCAGTATTACCTCATATTACTACTACACAACTGACACACATAGGATACTTTTAATAATATATGTCATTACAATATTCATATTGATAAATTCTGTACATATAACTTGTAAGTAAAATTGATTGTGATTCCTGGTTCCCTTTGTATTGAATCAGGACACATATTCATTCATAACAGCAATGAATACATATTGTTATTTGAAAAGTTATCAGTGACTCCTTTAAGTTATCCTTTAGAGTGTTATATGTATGTGAGTGTCACAGTGTTGTCAAGTGTGGTGGAATAAATTAAATTGTTTATCTGTCTGTTGTTGTTATGACTTACACTTCATCATACACATACCCTAGACATACAACGTAGTCATCACACTATTCCAGAATAATTCTGACTGAGATATATATATATATGTGGCAGCAAGTAAGGTTATCTATAATACACTACTCTTATTAGATATAGATACCTTCACAGCTGATCTCAGTCAGTACACTAAGTCCCCTATAAATATTTATAACATCCCACTTCACCACATATATTGGGGTCTCGCTCTTGGGATTTTGAATCTTTCCCTATTATAAATATTGGGGGTAATTCACTTCAGGGAATATAAGAATTAAAAGGTATCCTTGGGTGGAATTAAATAAGGTTGAGCTCACGGTGCCTGTGTTGTCCATTAGATATATTTAGAGATTAAATTGTTGGTTAGACATTGTATAAATTTACCTGATAGACAATGGCGGACCTGGCCAAATTTCGATCTGCTGCTGTTCAGACTGCAAAAGAGTTAGGATTAGATGGGCAAGTTATGGTTGCCTATGTTACTACGGAATGTGACAAATTTATTGAACGCGAAGAAAGAAGGTTTGAAGCCGAAAGAAAGTTAGAGGCTGAAAGGGAAATTAAGAAGTTACAATTTGAGGCTGAGGCTGAGACTAAGAAGTTACAAGCTGAGGCTGAGACTAAGAGGTTGCTAAGAAATTGAGGCTGAGGCTAAGAAATTGGAAGCAGAAGAAAGAAGATTGGCTGCAGAAAGGGAAGACAAGAGATTAGCTGCAGAGAGGGAAGCAGAAAAGGAGGAGAAGAGATTACAAAGGGAACATGAGTTACGACTAAGGGAGTTTGAGTTTCAGGGCCATGCTCCTGAAAATGGTGCCAGTCCCTTTGCCTCTGATGCCACTGCTAGCCAAGGAGCCTCAACCTCAGCTATGAATTTTCATTTAGATCATTTTGTTGAGAAAGACGATGATATAGAGAGCTACCTAAATAGGTATGAACTATTAGCTACCACGTATGGGTTAGAGAGAGAAAGGTGGAGCTTAAAGTTATCTCAGGGACTTCGTGGGGCAGCTTATGAAGTTTTTGCAAAAATGAGTAGAGGTGATCAGGAAAATTATGACATGCTAAAGCAGGCTCTTTTGTTAAGGTATGAAAAGAATGCAGAATTCTATAGGAAAAAATTTAGGAATGCTAAACTACTGTCAGGTGAAACCTATCACCAGTTCTCTGCACGAATAGAGACATACTTGGAGAAATGGACTTCTCTGGGGAAAACCCAAGATCTTAAGGAAATGGTCCTTAAAGAGCAATTAAGAGAGTCCATGGCTCCAGACCTGAGAAAGTTTCTCATGGAACAAGGTGCAGAGAGGCTGGGTGAGTTGCTAAATGTTGCTGAAAGGTATCAAGCAGCTCAAGCAGAGGTAACAGGTAATAAAAAGAAACAAGTGGATAACTTTAGGGCACCACAGAACTTTAATAAATTTGATCCTAGGGATCAAAATAAAGGTAAGCACCAATTTGATAGGCCACGGTATGAAAATAAAAATAAATTCCCACAATTCGATGAAAGGAAATATGATGAAAGAAAATCTTTCAACCAAGGAAAAAGGTGGTGTAAAAATTGTCAGATGGACAATCATGACACTGACCGTTGCAGAAGGAAACCTGTGTATATGGCAACCCTTCAGGTCAGGTCGACCTCAAGACAGGAGGAGGATATTATGTTGGATACCACTCCAGAAGAGATGAGGAAGGCACAGGCTGGGGATAAAGCACTCAAGCCTTGTTTCAGAAAATTGTCAACTTGTCATACAACTCCAGGCAAGGGAGATTTTTACATGAAAAACAAGTTGATGTATAGGAAGACTGGAGCTAGATCCAAAGGTCACGGACAGCTGGTACTTCCTAAAAGATATAGGGCAGACTTAATAAGGAGCTTACATGTGAAACCAGATGGGGACCATGAGAAGATAGGTACCATCATTCAAAAGGTGGCTCACAATTATTATTGGCCCAAAGCAAGATGGGACATTGAGAATTTTGTAGAAAGGTGTAGCATAGCACATGAGGGAACACCCACAAGTGGGAACATGGATCAGGACATGGACACGCCACGGGGCAAAATTAGGCCTGATAATAAAAAGAAATATAGATTTGATAAAGTGGACCAAATGGAATGGGAAGCCCCTTTTCACGGACAAGCTTCACTTAACTGTTTTACAATGGCCACTATGCGGAGAGTGCAAAAAGATGTCTTACCCCAGGATAAGCCGACAATCCCTCAATCGGACTTAAACAAACTGGAGGAAGAGGATGTAGAGAGGAAATCTCTCATCAAGAATTTTAAGTGGGGAGAAAGCCCCAAAAGAAAAATTGGTAGCGGTCGTTTTGTGAATGATAATTCTGGGAGGAAAAATCATCACTATAAAGCTTCGAGTGGAAGAGACCATACCGGTGCATGGACAAATAGGTCCACACAATTAAAGGTCCATATGTAGCTTTGTTAAGAACGTGGACTGATGAAAAGGCAGAGGAAAACATTACATCTTCATACCAATATGTGAATGAGCTGACCACTCGTTTTAAAAACTGGTTGGAAACTTGCCAATGAAAATTTGAAACAAGCCAGGAAGAAACATGCTGCCTATTATAACAGGAAGGCGAAAGACAGAAATTTGGCTGTGGGAGAGAAAGTACTGCTTCTTTTGCCCGGGAGTCAGAATAAGTTACAAATTGGATGGCAGGGTCCATATACAGTTTTAGAGAAGGTATCTAGAACAAATTATAAGATAGATAAGAAGGGGAAAAAAAAATCTATCATGTGAATCTCCTGAAGAAATATTTGGAAAGAGAACATCAGGAAGAGACACACTTGTTGACCTTGTCCATCGCCATGGAGATGAAAAAGGAACCACTTTCATCATTTGAATATCCATTACACCCCTGTGAGACAGCAGCACAGGTAAAAATCAGTACACATTTAACGAAAACTCAGAAAGAGAGAGTGCAACAGGTTCTAAATAATCATGCAGAGGTGTTAACAGACCGACCAGGGCATACAAACCTATTGGAATATGATATGAAACTGATAGACCCCACACCTGTCTGTATGAAACCATATTCGATTCCGTTTGCTAAGGAGAAAGCTTTGAAGGAAGAGATAGACTATCTGTTGAAGGAAGGAATTATTTCGCACAGTGAATCCTCATATAGTTCCGGTGTGGTACTCTTAAGGAAGCCCTCTGGAGAACATAGACTCTGTATAGATTACAGGAGACTGAATGCTATTACAGAAGGACAGGTGGATCCATTGCCGGATACAACTCAGCTGTTTGCCAGACTAAATAAAGCTAAATATTTCTCAAAAGTGGATTTGAGTAAAGGATACTATCAGATTCCAGTAAAGCCTGAGGTTAGACCCTACCTAGCTTTTAGTACCTCAGAAGGACACTATGAGTTTAATAGATTGCCATTTGGATTGAAGAATGCGCCTAGTGTCTTCTCTAGAATGATGAGAAAATTATTGGACCCTCTGAATAATCCATGTATAACAAATTTCATGGATGATATCCTGATAGCCACAGAAACATTTGAGGAACACATTGACTCTCTGAACATGCTGTTTAATCGACTTAGGGAGGCAAATTTAACAGCCCGACCCACCAAATGTTGCGTTGGATGTAAAGAATTGGAATTTTTGGGACACACAGTTTATCAGGGAAACATGACCCCTGACCCAAAGAATTTAGAGAAACTACAGAAAGCCCCGAGACCACAAACCAAGAAGGACGTGAGATCCTTTGTCTCATTATGTGGTTTCTACCAGAAGTATATCAGGAACTTTAATTCCATATGTGCACCGTTAACTGATTTGACACGTAAAGGACATCCAGATCGCATTACATGGACCCCACAATGTGAAATGGCTTACCAAGAATTGAAGGAAAAGCTCACAAGTAAACCTATTTTGAAATTACCTGACTTAAGTCAAGAATTCATAGTAAGGACGGATGCAAGTAATATTGGGTTAGGTGCAACTCTACTACAGAAATCCGATGCATTGGATGGGGAATTAAGCCCAGTGGCATATGCTAGCAGAAAATTGAATAAAGCCGAAATCAATTACTCAACTAGCGAAAAAGAATGTCTTGCAGTAATATGGGCAATAAAGAAATTCAATATTTATCTGTATGGGAAGGCCTTTAAGTTGCAAACAGACCACAAACCTTTATCGTTTCTAGCACAGGCTAGGCATGAGAACTCCAGGTTACTCCGATGGTCTTTACTTTTGGCTCCATATAATTTTAGCATTGAGTATATATCTGGAAAAACAAATTTGGGAGCGGATTTTTTTAAGCCGCCATCCGTGTGATGAGAATCACCGTAAACCCCAGAACTAATAATAAATTTCTCTATGTGTATATAGAATAAAGGACTGACATATAATGTCTGTTTTAAGAGGGGAGATGTCGTGGAATATTCTAATCCACATATATAAATTATCAAGTAAATATAAAGCCTAATAAATACATATAATAAATAAAGGAAGAAGAATGGTAAAGAACAGTGCTGTCACAATGACAGTACTCGAAATCCCCCTTCTTTTCTACTTCGTCGGCAAATTGTAACGCTTTCACGTTGATATTAAAGGCCTTCTGCAACATACACGCGTTTCCCAAACACACAATAAAATGTGCTGCCTTTCTAAGAAAAACCTTGAAATATGCAAGTTGACCTAAATTTTAAATTCCATTCATGTCTTTTTCTACACTATGTTACCAAAAACAAAAGACAGATGGACTAAAGGATAGCGAGAAGGGAGAGGCAGAAAGCCGAACACTAAACACGCGTCGCGCGATACACAAATGCTGCCATCACGCGTGTAAGACTACATGCACTAACTTTTTTTCAGACGGACAGTGATAAATTCACTACCCTTCCCAGAGTTAGGTTTTAAAATCTGAAAAACGCTTATTGGGGAAACCTGACATTCTACTGTTTTATGTCCGAAATCCTGACATTAGTCTGACAGTACAGCAGGACAGGTGGCGGTTCTCACATAAAAAATAAAACAACTACACGACTATCCTAGAAATTGCATATTTTGAACGCAGCCACTTAGCTCTTTTAAATTTGGATATTTGGGCTCCTTAGGGTTTGCTGACAAAGAATATGTACAACGTTATGCAAATATTCTAGGAATTAACAAGTTATAGCCAAAATAAAATGATAGTGCTGTCAGACAACACCCAAAATCAGAATCGCTCAGTGGTAGATTTTTTTTCACCACCATTGTACGGGAAATGGGCCACAAGTTACATTTGAACTGATTGGCTGGAATGATATGTAAGGCTAAACACGATTAGTCGGGCTATAAAGGCTATCCTTGGTTGTTAGGGGAGACGTAGGAAGTTAAAATTTTTTCAAATACTTGTCGAAACGTGGCTCCATTGGCTAGACTCGCTGATATACTCACTTAGGAGCGTTAGTTCGAGACCACTAGTCAAATAAGCTTGATAAAGCAACAGTGCGTTGAAGCCAGCTCATATTTGTGTTAAATAAAAGCCTGGAACATAAGCAGATGGGAATTTGTGCCAGTATTTTGTGCCAGAATTCATTGCTAATCAACGTATCTGTGTTTGTTTCCATGAATTGTGGTAAGCTTGAAACATTCAGTATCTTTTAATGAAAATTGAATGTGAATTGTTAATTTATGCCTGTATATATGTGTAGTTCAGTAGCAAACATGATATAAAGCCTATAATGCTCCAGCCTGAACAGAAGGTGTCGGAGGAAAGTAAAACTGCATGGAATGGCCAAACAGTACACTGACACCTAGATTATTGATTAGACAGAAATAATGCTGGAAGTGCAGAGGCGTGGTAACCATTAAGGAGGTAAATACTGGTATAAAGTATTTCAGATGAAGCTGACAGTTGGCCTAACGCTCTGAACTCAATGTTTGTGATGTATTGTGCTCAGTGTAAAAAGAGAGTATAAATTAGTTATGAAGTAGAAGGTACATCCTTCTTGTTTTCAGGGACCGTGGTCTTGATGGTATTGAGCAGCACCTGGTCAGAGCTTTGCTGAATCCAGAGTCGGACAGCATACTCCTTGGTCCATTTAGCTATCAGTGAGGTGTCTCCAGAGCCGAGGGGAGAGTCGAGCAGAGGAGTCTGTTCCTGCCGCCATCACGCCAGATAAGCTGATGTGGCCAGCTGAGCTCAAAATTATGTACCCCCAGCTTAAAATGACCTTGTAAAAATAACATTAAGAGGGGAATTAAATTGTGTTAATATCAGGAACTGAGAACATCTCCAATAATAGTTCCCCTAAAGACAAACTATTGAAGTCATGATGACAAATACCAACAGAGCTTGAACAAAACAAAACCAGTATTACCTCATATTACTACTACACAACTGACACACATAGGATACTTTTAATAATATATGTCATTACAATATTCATATTGATAAATTCTGTACATATAACTTGTAAGTAAAATTGATTGTGATTCCTGGTTCCCTTTGTATTCGAATCAGGACACATATTCATTCATAACAGCAATGAATACATATTGTTATTTGAAAAGTTATCAGTGACTCCTTTAAGTTATCCTTTAGAGTGTTATATGTATGTGAGTGTCACAGTGTTGTCAAGTGTGGTGGAATAAATTAAATTGTTTATCTGTCTGTTGTTGTTATGACTTACACTTCATCATACACATACCCTAGACATACAACGTAGTCATCACACTATTCCAGAATAATTCTGACTGAGATATATATATATGTGGCAGCAAGTAAGGTTATCTATAATACACTACTCTTATTAGATATAGATACCTTCACAGCTGATCTCAGTCAGTACACTAAGTCCCCTATAAATATTTATAACATCCCACTTCACCACATATATATCGATAAATAATTATAAATTTATGGGGTGTCTTGATTAGGACAGACATATTATATATTAATTAGTACACTTTCCTAGTACTACAGTGTTTACTGGGCACATATAATTGATTAAATAACATAATTATTTGAGTATAATATTAGATGCATGATATAATACAGCATCATAAATTAATAAGGATATAATACATTGGTATAATGTAATGAGTGAACATTATTGATATAAATTATTTATTTACAAAATAGTTGGTGAACTTATAACTAATAGTACTATAATATTATAGTTGATTACATTGAGTGTTAATTTATTGTTACTCTTACAGATAATTAAGTACATTGTATTGTTGAATAATATTATTATTCATTAAATACATAAATTATTAACTTCAAGATGTTCACCTTGGACCATTTCATTAAAATTGGAAAAGAATTTAATAAAAAAGGAGATGCACTCCAAGAATATGCAGAGACTGAACTTGCTAAATATAAAGCGGAAGAAGTGGAACGTAAGGCTGAATTATAGAGAGAACAAGAAGAACTTGAAAGAAAGGAAACTGAGAAGAAAGCTATAGCTAAACAAGAGGAACTAGAAAAAAAGGCTGCATTGAAGAAGGAACAAAAAGAACTTGAGGCCAAAGAAGAAAGGCAAGAGAGGAAAGGGAGGAAACTGAAAAGGAAAACAGAAGAAAACAGGAAAGAGAAGCAGAGGAAAGGTTAATACAAATGCGTATGGCTTAATTAAACTTAAAAGCTCAAGTTGCTTCAGGTGTGAATAATAATACTGATATACATAATGGATCTTCATCCAATCAAAACAAACCTTATTATAACTTTAAATTACCACATTTTAAGTTGAACTTCGACGACCTAGCATTGTACCTAGCACGGTTTGAACAGGTATGCTTAACAAAGAACTTACCTAAACACACATGGGCTCTAAAACTAAATGAATTGTTAGATGGGGAACCATTAAGTGCAGCTCAGAAT
The DNA here is from genome assembly GCA_024509875.1 of Oreohelix idahoensis. Lineage (NCBI taxonomy): Eukaryota > Metazoa > Mollusca > Gastropoda > Stylommatophora > Oreohelicidae > Oreohelix > Oreohelix idahoensis. The sequence continues at coordinate 80,101 of JAMPIV010022862.1, forward strand.
GTTGACACAACCATAGCTGGTGATTACGACGCCATTAAATCATTATTATTACGGCGTTTCCATTTGGACGAAGAGGGGTGCAGATTACGTTTTAAGAGTATTCTACCAGATTCTAATAAAGACTTTGCAGGTTTTATTGCGAACATACGCAATACTTTTAACAGATGGGTAGAATTGGCAGGTGTTAACAAATCATATGACAAACTAGTTGATTTGTTACTGAGGGATAAAGTGTTATCCTCTGTCAGCCCACCGTTCTTTGCCTTTTTGCAAGAACGAAAGCCATCTACGATTGATGATTTGGAAAAAATGGCAACAAATTATTGTACCGCGCATCCTAATGCGAGCATTTCTAACTCTCTAATAAGAGAACCTCTACCTGTGGCCTCTAATATGTCATACCACGGTCATGACAAACCACGAACACACAGCATAGATAGAAGTCGCTTCAAAGGAATTTATAATGTTAATTTTCATAAGCGGCAAAATAATTATAACAATAAGAGTGATTTTAACAGAGGAAGACCACAGAATAGGAATCAGTCCCCTCAGTTTAGATATAACAATGGTCAACACAATGCAAATCATAATCGATCATACAACTCTAACACTAGTAATAGTTGGAATAACTATAATCAAGGCTCGGGACACCGAGATAACAGTAACTACAAGGGACAACGAAATAATTCCAATGATTATTCTCGTCAGCGGTCTCAGTCTCGTAGATCGTCTGATTATGATCACAATACAGGGGCGGCAGTTACTAATAGTACAACCCAAAGGGGTTCCACATAACGATAAAGTAATACAATCTTCTGCTACATGTCATGCTATGAATTATAACGTGGAAAATAGTTGCCCAGAATGTAATCTTGTATTTCAGAAGGCAAAGGAGACTTGCGGACACATCCTCCCAGAAGTTGGTCTAGCGGCTAACGATGGAACAGGCTCTCTGATATTTAACAGAGGGATAGTAAATGGGTCTATCGTCTCTGTTTTGAGAGATTCCGGATCCACAACTATTGGAGTTCGACAGTCACTGATCCATCCTAGTTGTGCGACAGGGGAATATGTCAGGTGTATGACATTTGGGGGGACAATAGAATGTTACCCCACTGCTATAATTCATGTTAACACACCTTTCTTCACAGGTAATGTTAAGGTATGTATGTTTGAAGAATCCTACTGCAGATCTTATGGTTGGTCGCATTCATGGCAGCAGAGATTGTACCCCAGAGGAAATTATTGAATGGGAGAAAAACAATCTATACATTGGCAATGCAGAAACAACTAGAGCTCAGACGAAACTAGTAGAGAATGTCGACACTAAAAAGGTGGAACCATACAAACAAGAAGACATTGATGTTCATTCTCCTATTGACAGAGCTTCTTTTGCAAGCAAACAGAAGGAAGACAAATCGTTAAAAAATTTTTTTGCTCTGGTCACCAATTTTGATAATCTTACCTCGAACAATAAGAACAAACATTGGTTTACGATTAAAAGTGATATATTAATCAGGTGTTCAATGGATAGGTCACAAGTAAAACAACAAGTCATGGTACCTTTTGCATTTAGACGTTACATTCTTCAACACGCACATGATTCCAAGTGCGCAGGTCACATGGGATATACTCGGACACGTTCTCGAGTATTATCTTCATTCTTTTGGCCAGGAGTGTCACGAGATATATCACAGTATGTACGCTCTTGTACTATATGCCAGGAAGTTAAAGCACGCGGAGCTTTTCACACGGCTCATATTCAGACTTGTGATATATCTGTAAGACCTTTTGACAAAATGGCCATTGATATCATTGGTCCACTCTTAACTTCGGCCAGAGGACATAGATTTGTTCTCACCTGCATTGATTTATGCACACGATGGCCAGAAGCCATCCCATTGAAGACCACCACTACAGCAAATGTAGCTGATGCACTACATCTTATCTTTTCTAGGGTAGGTTTCCCTAGGAAGTTGTTATCAGACCATGGATCTCAATTCATATCTGATACTATGGCGGAGGTAATGAAGACCTGGAACATAGATAGGAATCTCAGTAGCATTTATCATTCGATGAGTAATGGTGCGGTAGAAAGACTTAACCGTACACTTGAACAACTATTACATAAGGTTACGGTTAAACACCCTCAGGACTGGGACAGAGCCCTCCCAGCTGTTTTGTTCGCCTATCGAGAGGTGCCACATGAACAAACTGGCTTCTCTCCATTCCAATTAGTTTTCGGTGCTCCACCAAGAGGTCCTGTGGGACTAATAAAAGATTTATTGATTGACGCCGAGATGACTCAGGACATCCAGTCATCATATGAGTATGTAATTAATCTCCGTAATAACATTATTGAATCTTGCCAGTTGGCAACAGCGTCTTCTGAGGCTGCAAAAGCGAAAGCTCGAACTTTGCAAAATAGAACTAAACGATTACGTCAATTATTTCCAGGAGATCAGGCTTATGTTTTACTTCCACATAATGACAATAAACTACTTGTCTCATGGAATGGTCCTTACCAGGTTATTGATAAGATTTCTGATGTCGACTATGTCCTAGATATTAAGGGACATAGAAAAATATATCACATAAATATGCTTAAACAATTTCATACTCGTCCAGAACACCTACTTGTCACTATGCTAATCTTTCAGTAATTCAAGAAGAAGAATCGTCTTTTCCTGAGGTACAGATGTCGTTACCTGTACCTATAGTACAACCTTCTGAATCTTGGTGGGACTTAACCATCTCTTCTTCGGTTACACCGCAACAGCATTGTCAGATTGCTGATCTCTTACAATCTTTTCCAGATGTGTTGACCGATGTACCTGGTCGCACATCAGTGATTAGTCACGACATCATTCTTAATGATGATACACCAATTCGTGTACATCCTTATTCTGTACCACTACATTTTCTTAGTAAAACTACTCAAGAACTTGAACAGATATTGTCTTTAGGTATTATTGAGACTAGTACCTCACCATTTTCGTCTCTATTAGTCATTGTTCGAAAGAAGGACAACAACATTAGGTTATGCGTTGACTATAGGAAATTAAATGCACAAACCGTAGTTGATAGCGAACCACATCCACTTCTCGACGATTTACTTCCTCGTCTATCCAACGCAACAATGTTCACTAAGATAGACTTAACTAAAGGTTATTGGCAGATACCATTAACCGAAAAAGCTAAATATTACACAGCGTTTTCCACTCCACAAGGTCTTTACCAGTGGAATATGATGCCTTTTGGGCCTGTGAACGCTCCGGCTCCTTTTATTCGCATGATGCGAAACATTTTATCAGGTAGACCAGACATCATTACATACATTGACGACATATGCTTATTTAGTTCATCATTTGAGGAACATTTTTCGGGGCTTAGATGTGTTTTAGAAATATTAAGAGAGAATCACTTAACAGCTAAACCTACAAAAATACAATAGCTTTTCAGGAGGTAACCTTCTTGGGACATATTGGAGCAGGACGTATTCAAACGGTTCCTAGTACAGTATCCAAAATTTTAAACTTATCAGTTCCTCAAACGAACAAGAAGCAGGGGTTAGGAGCATTACGGCTTAGGGTTAAAAAAAAGTCCAATACTACAGCAGATTTTTTACCCACCTAACCTTTGTCATCCATCACGGGCTGTCTTGTCATCATTGTTAAAAAAAGACATGCCGTTGACCGTGAGGGTGAGATGGACTGGCGAAGCGCCGACCATTCTAAAGCTGTCTTCTTTGGCCTGGTTCCATTCTAGTCCTCGGTCCTTCAAAGATTGTCTAATTTGTCTCCCAGCGACTCTGGGGTCGTCCTGGAGGTCTGGATCCCTGGATCTGGCTTTTGTGGGTTGTAGTCACTGCCCACGACTCGCATCCATATGTCAAGACTGGGACATAGGTGGAGCGGTATACAGCCATCTTTGTTTTCTTACCAAACCTCTTTCTTGCTGAGGAATCCACGATTTATGGCCTGAAAAATTCTCCCAGCCGCTGCTTTTCGAGTGGCCAACTCTTCTTTGATGCCTCCCTTTCGGTCTATAATAGCTCCGAGATATTTAAAGTGGTCGACCTGCGCCACGACCTGTTCTCTCCCAACTTAATCTGATGTTTTCTTTCTTCTCGTGATATCACCATGGATTTTGTTTTAGAGCTGCTTATGACCATCCCTCTCTTCTCCAGCTCTTCCCTTCCAGACTTGCAGGTTGGATTGGAGATGTGCCTCTGATTTAGCAATCAGGGCAACATCATCAGCAAATGCCAGCTCCGAAATATAGACCTGTCTCATCTTCCAGTACCCCACTGAATACTTTTTTTTTGTTTCTCTCCTTACATGCCTTGATGACATCGTCCATAAGGAGTATGAAGAGGTAAGGTAATAGGATATCACCTTGTCTTACACCAGTGGTGGTCCTGAACTCTTCTGACTTATGGTTTGCTGTCCTCACATAATTTCTGCAAGACTTGTAGAAGCTCTGTATAGCATGAATCAGAGGTGCTGGAATATTCTTCCTTGCCAAACAGTCCCAAAGTTTGCTCCAGGGGACCCTGTCAAACGCCTTTTCCAGATCTATGAAACAAAGGATGGATCTCACTCTTATACTCAAGGGCCTTTTCACTCAGCTGTCTGAGTGTGAAGATTAGGTCTTGAGTACTTCGGTTTGCTCGGAATCCGCACTGGACCTCATCCAATTGTGGCTCAGCTAGGCGTTCGGAGTCTCTGCTCTAGGATTCTAGAGTAGATTTTACCAGGGACACTGAGAAGGGATATGCCTCTATGGTTTCCACACTGTCGATTGTCACCCTTTTTGAAAATTGGTGTTATGATGGCAATCTCCCAATCCTTTGGTATGGTCTTGTTGCACCATGCTGCCTGTAGGACCTTTAAGAGTAATAGGTCGCCTGATGCTCCCATGTACTTAACCATTTCTGGTGTTATACCATCATGCTCTGCTGCTTTGCCCATCTTGATTTTCTCTAGTGCTGCCCTCAGTTCTTCCATCGTTATGTCATCTTCACCATCATTGGTTTCCTCTTCTGTGTCAGTGGTTATCATTTCTGATGCTTCATCATGCTCACCATCCAGGAGTTCTGAGAAATATTCTTTCCATCTTTCCATTACTTCCTTCGGGGCAGTAAGCAATTTGCCTTGCTTGTCCTTTATAAATTTGAGAGGGCATTGTTTTTTTCTTTCCTCATGTTCTTTAGGGTCTTATAGAACAATTTCTGGTTTTCTTGTGCATCTTTTTCTAGCTTTTCTCCAAATTCTTCCCAGGACTTCTGTTTTGCTGCTAGCACTTTGTTCTTTGCTTCTGTTCTGAGTGTCACATATTCTCTATATTTTTCCATTTGTCCTGTTGTGTTTTTAGCTCCTAAGTATTGTTTCCATGCCATTTTCTTCTCTCTTATTTTCTCTTTGACTTCCTCTATCCACCAAGGTGTCCTCTTTCTCTGGTTCCCAAGTCGGACTTCACCGCATGCTTCTGCAGCAGCTGTCTTTATGATATCCTTGAATTTATTCCAGAGGGTTTCCAAGTCATCAGGTCGTTCTTCTGTGTTGCTCACTGCTGTAGCAATAAGCCCCTGATATCTGGTCTTAATTTCTGGCTCTCTCAGCTTGTAGGTCCTAATGCTCATTTCTCCTGCTCGTTTACTTGGTTTCTTGCGTGATGTTGGGCAGTTCCTAGGCTGAGCAACTCTTTCAGTTGTTCGTTTGATTGTTAGCAGGTAGTGATCACTTCCAATCTCTGGCCCCCTCCAGACTCTTGCATCTCGGACATATCTGAATGAGCTTCTCCGAACAATGGCATAGTCGATCACTGACTTCTCATTCTTGGTTGGTTCACATCTAGTGTATGCATGTATGCGCTTATGGGGGAACTTTGTGTTTGTAATGATCAGATTCTGCTCACTGCAGAATCTAAGGAGTCGCTTTCCATTGTCATTGAGAGTATCTTCTCCATATCTTCCGATAACTCCACCCCATCTAGCATGGTCATTTCCAACTCTGGCATAAAATCTCCGAGCATAATAACTTCATCTAGGCAGTCATCCACTGTCCTTTGAAGCAGCTCGAAGAATTCCTCCTTGACCTCTGCTCTCTCATCCTCATTTGGCCCATACACTATGACCAGGTTGACTATGGTTTCTCCTTCTTTTAGTTTTACAACCATAATGCGCTCCGAGACAAAGTTCCATCCCTTGATACTATCTTTTTTGATTTTGGGCCACAATGCAACCCACGCCCCCTTTAGCTCTTTCAGATATGGGTACACCACTGTAGAGCAACGTGTTGCCATCGAGATCCATGACTCCTTGTCCTTTTTTCTTCGTTTCCGTTATAGACAGGATTTCTAGTTTTGCTTTCCTCATCTCTTCCACCAGCTCCTCTTCCTTCCCATTTATACTTCTTGTGTTCCATAAGTCGTAGTCCGTAGTCCGTTCCAGTTCGTCGCCTTTAGAATCAGTCCGGTTTTCTCTCTTGTAGTTCGCGTAATCATGATTTAAAGCAAACAGGTGATTGGCCTGTTGTGCCTTTGCATGGTGGAGGGGCTGCCTCCTTACGGCCTCCATGCAGGCCGCCCTCCTCCTTTTTCATCCGGGCTTGGGACTGGCATTGGCGGAGTTCGACTCTTTATATCTCACGCAAACTCAAGACGCCAGAAACGAAATACTCGACTGTGGATAAAGAGTTGTTGGCTGTCGTATGGGCAATCAATAAACTGGAGAAGTTTCTATTGGGTGCACCCTTCGTGATCCAAACAGATCAGAAGGCGGTGGCATCGTTACGTCGCTCTAACCACAAAAGCCCTAAACTAACGAGATTTTCAATCCTCTTACAACCCTTTGAATTCACCATTGAATACATATCGGATACAGAGAACGTCGTAGCCGATGTACTTTCAAGAAATCATTCGGAAGTCGATTCATGAACGCTGATAGTCTTCAAATAAATTAACAAAAGTAATTATACAAGAGACAGAATCCAATCAATGAATTATCGACCTATGAATGAAACGTCAACTATTATTCAGAGAAACAGCTAACAGAGACATTCGTCGAACGAAATTAATGAAAGCAAGAGATATATTGTTCGTATTTACGCTTGGACTTTGGCTGGTGTCCATTCGTGCTACAACTCGTTGCAAGATAGTCGGAAAGAATATCTGAAGTCAAGCTGGACAAATTTCGTTATGTGACATGACTAATTGAACGTTATGAAGGTTTACATCCATTCAGGATCGGAACATTTGAACAGTTTTCTAATGGAACTTTCAGTAAATTCTCAAGGAAAATAACGACGTCTGGATCTTCATATCCAAGATTACTTAGTTTCTACTTATTGATTGAATTAATAAAGAAATAAAATTAAATTGAAATGTGAGAAAAAAATAAGAAAATGAAATATGAGAAAAAAAAATTTAAGAAAGAAAACAAATGAATCTCACACAATTCTTAGATAATATTCTTAGATGTAATTATGAATGTGATAATTATATAATATATTATTATTTAGTTAATTAAGTTAAGTAGTTAGTAATTACTCTACACACATATTTAATTTTAAAAACACCACCAACTGATTTTATACCTTATTTTTTTTCTGCACTTTACTTGTCTTTATTTCTCATTTTTTCTTATGACATCTTCTTTCATTTTCGTTAATTAGATTTTCAATAACTTGATTCCTTACACACATACTATGATTAAGTAGTTTAATTTTAATTAGTTATAATAATTTCATGACGATACACTTTCTTACTTAGTTAACACTTACGTTAATTAATTAGTTAATTATTTAACGACATTTGACAATCCTTTGGGTAATTTAATTTACACGTATAGCATGACTGTTAGTATATTACATGACTGATTTATTATCGACATGACCACGACACTGTTCTAGACAGAACATCGTAGGCGATATGTCGGGTTTTTGTTAAATTTTTGAGACGTTTAATTAAGATAGTTTAAAAAAAAAATCTATCTAATAGATTTTTTTTTCTCCCCGTTTGGCAGGGAACTGTTACGGTATTTTATTGAAGTCGTCTGCTATGGTTGGCAGTGTGCAATTTTTAAGGTGACAGCATTTAATATAATTGTCGTGGAACGACTTCTCACCGACGTTCTCTTCTGTCTGTTATTTTATTCCTCTTAAAATCTCTCGCTAGATTGTAAAATAATTCCCTTCAGTTGACTTTTTCATTCTTATAATGAAAGAGTCTCTCTCTCTCTCTTTAACAGTCTTCACTAGCGAATTCACATGGCCAAAAGTAATAAATTATTCACTTCGCCAGCGAAAGTCATTCTACTTGGAAGGTGAAAAAAACAGGCTACGAACAGGAAGTCGACCGTCTTTGTTTGTTCACGAACTGGACGCATGTAAAACAGCCGGCAACGATGAACGCTAGGGCGAGTTGAAACGAAGGTAACTTAATACCTCTGGGACCAAACTAGAATTTGCAACAAGGCAGCCCATCCCTGCCCGGAACAGCCAGCTGGAATTTTAGGAGGGAATTTTAAGCGGTCATTCTTCTTGAAACCATTGTTCGAAGCAGACGTGAGTTTATGGGCCCTAAGAGTGGGCATTTCTGGTTGCAAATATCCTTAGCGAATTCGTTGAGCGAAGTTGCGGTTACACAGTACTAACCCAGGTTGTGGTTGCAAAGTACAAAACCAGGTTGCGGTTACCAGATACCTAAACCAGGTCTAGGGTACACGTCCATGGTACCAAAGATTACCCTTACCCACCATACCCTATCAAATAGGTTATCATACCCAACCATATCCTATCACCCAGTAACCATACCACACATCCCATAAACAGAACAGGCATTCAGCAGAGGTGACTTACCCCATCCTTATCTGTGATGTGCACTGAGTCCAGGGAAGCAAACTCTGACACCCTCTGAACCCATTAACTGTTATGAGACCAACTTGCTGGGGCAGACCAAACCAAGAGAGTCCGAACCAAAATCATCTCCGCAGCTACTACAGTCCTTGAGGAGATGAGTATTAACACCTACCAGCAACACTACCATAGAAAAGATCTCTGGTCCAAGTGATGACCAAACTAGTTGTTTTTTTTTAAACAGTAGAGCTAAACTCTTTTTTTCATATTTATATGTATAATAAGAAATGTAAGATTCTATACCCTTTTATCCAACTTTACATAACAGAGTCTGTTGTTATTTTTCTTGTTAACTTTATTTGGGTTGTATTTTGTTTTAACTATAATCTACACCCTGGGGGCTCAGCCATAATACAATTAACTTCTATTGGGTCGGGATATTTTAATTGTGGCTGGACACCAAATCTCTTTCTCAACCTTGTGTGCTTTACACAGTCCTTTTGTAGGATCCCTGAGGAAGAATTTATCGTCCAGAAAATATCCTGTTTAGTTGCTAGAATTCTCTTTTAAGTAAATTTCTGGTACACTAATTCCCGAGGAGAGGCAGTTTCTTCAAACTCGGAAGCTATCAATACGACATTATTATCTTTATTCTTCCATTCCATCCAAGCTGTCCTATCTCCTCAAAACACCTCGCGACAATAATTTGATGTTAATAATTCACGGACTGCTGAACGCTATGTACACGACCGAATTATGACGTGTTAGCGTTGATAGGTCACGCACTGTGACTTAGATACGAGACCTTTTTTACGTTGACCGTCAAGCTGTGAAGATGCGTCCTATATCCTTCCAGTGTTGGGCATTGTATTGCCGCATATATATATATATATATATATATATATATATATATATATATATATATTTATATTTATATTTATATTTATATTTATATTTATATTTATATTTATATTTATATTTATATATAGTTACTTCGAAGTAAGGACTCAGGGTCAGTCCAAAGTTATGTGAAAGAGATGAAATGATAAGGTTAGTATATAACCGAATTCAAGGAAGGATTATAAAACAGTCCATAATATTTATATTCGCCAGACTCATACGCTCACTGTCGGCTGTTGGAATCCCCAACTGCGCGTGCATATAGCTATGCTGTTCTGTCTACATTAATTCAATTATTGGACACGGACTGATACTAAGATGTATTGATTTAACGCTCACATGAATTGTATATGTATTATAAACAATGCTCGTGATGTCTTCAGATGTTTTATCGTCAATAAATGTCGGACTCAAATCAAGGACTTACCCACGTTAATCATGTTGCGGTTGGTTGCTTCAACTTACATTGTTGCTTGTTGTTATGCCTGATGAACTCTCTTTCATAAGAAGTTAATACTAATTGTCGTAGATTTTCGATAGGAGAATTAAGACTAGGTTTGGTCCCTTCTGAATAGGTTTGAATAGGTGATAGACTCAGTGAGAGTTAGTGAAAGGTAATAGAATTTCCACACACGTGAGATGATAGGTTTTGATATAGTGGCTGTCTCTGAAAGCGAAAAGAATTCTTCTCTCTCTCACCTATCTTCTACAACAGTTGTTACAGCGTCAGACAGACTACACCAATATACATATTACGTATATTTCTATCACTCACAGGCACGCACATACACGTGACGACAGGTAAACACACAGACGTGGGAAAACTATAACAATGATATATATATTATCTAGAACGAGCTGACCAAACACGATTATTAAGTTCAAGAGCGATTTTAATATCAGGAAAAATCGGCTCACAACATCAAAGAAAGTACATCAAGGAAAATACATATACACATAGTCATAAAACTTCAAGGAAATGTTGCAAGGATGATAGCCCCGTTATGGTGTTAACTCTAGGTTTAGCCCGGCCCCGTTAAGAGAACAGATGATGGCGCCCGAGTCACAGATACATAGGGTTTGAGTCTAAGAGTTTTTTTCTTTGTTTTATCTCGTAATTATATGCACAGAGTTTGAAAAAAATCTGATTTAACCTAAGACAAAAACACAAGAACTCTAGCCTTAGCAACAAATTATGCAGATTGAAAAAAAAAAAATTAGGACAGCAACAGGGTGTCAAAGATATAATAGTGAAAATATCACTCAAACCAGCGTACACTCATTCATTCCGCCATGGCTTCTCATACGGGTACTCACGACTTTGCTCGCTGCCTCTTGGAACACACTGATTTTAGATCTTTACACAGACTCAAAAAAAATGCAGTCTTCTGCCAAGAAGTCCCCAGTTCCAAAAGACGTATTTAACTCGGAGTCTCCGGGAACGACTACTTGGGTGTGCAAATTTGTTCAAATGTCTGATTAAGTCACCTAACAATTATTCCAGGCGCGGGAGTTAGCAGAGCACAGTGTCAATAGCGTAGGTTTCTAGAAATGATGAATGTCAGGTCGGTGCCTTCCCTCAGTATAGGATTCACTTTAGTCACACCACAGATTTGTCCACAAATAATATATATAGATAGTCGGGAAATGTTAGTTAATACTTGAAGTATTTCGCGCCACCAGGCAGAAAGATTACGTAGAGTTTTTCTAGAAGAAATTTTAGATCTAGCTCCAAGGTCCAGTATTTATCATTACAGTCTTTGAAAACCCGTTATTGGGATATTAGTATTTCTGTCTAACTTGCACCGTCAGATCAGTGTTACTTGAGAAAACCCACGTGGTTCAAAATAAGGACTGTCTATTTCTTCACAAGTATGGAAACTACTACTAGGTGCTGGTAAAGTTAGGGTCACCCCAAAACTTTCACTGTGTGGAGGAAAAATAACACATATAATATAATAAACAGAATCTGTACTGGTTAAAACTTACATTTAAACTTGCAAGCAGAGAGCTTTGCTTATCATTTAAACTTCCCGTGACGTAAGTTATAATTAAAAATCAGCAATCCTCATAAATTAGGAACACGTGCGTATTCCGTCACCATTCATGAGGCTCGATTCTAGAGTTTATACGTTAGTTTAGAAAAATACACTCGACTGAGTATTAGCAGTTAAATTAAATTCATAAATAGCTACAATTGCCGTTATAAGCTAGAGATTTTAATTTTGTTCTGCTTTCCACTGAATGCTTCCCTAGAAAATATAATAGCCTACCACTTTATTTCTCTTCTGCGCTAAAGAAATAGATTAAAATGAATTAAGCGATTTAACACTTTAACACTCACAAAATCTATATATCTATCATATTAATTACCTCAACCACAGAATTACAGGTAGTCGCACAACTTAAGAATAAAAATGCTGAAAATATTTCTGGAAGTCTAGAAGTTCGACAAATTGCCGAAACAAACTGAGATCTTCGCTAACAGCTATTCTGTTTTCGAGCAACCTATCTACTGTGAGTCTATGAGCGAGAATGAAATTAAAGTTTCAAACTTGGCCAATATCTTAAAATCAGACAAAGGGCCCAAACTTATTTCGCCAAGCGAAATTATCTCCCCTACTCCCAACATTTACGTCCGCTTAACGCGTGTCGTAACTGTCACCTACTGACCACGATGTACGCGTGTCAGTTTCAAATCCCAGACAGCCTGACTCCATTGCAGGGCAGTTTTCACACTACAGCTGACCATGGCCCAAGTGAGCGCCGTGTCAGTTTGGGATTTTCCAGACAAATGTCTGGATACTGACCGGTGCAGATGTAAAGTATCACACCTCACCGGGACTTATGCCGAGAAGAAGCTCGCGCGCTCGGTGAGAATGTAGACGATTTGCTACGTCCTGTGTTCAGCGAACCGACTTATCACGCCTTCTGACGCCCTGCAGCCCTGACATCTACGTAATATCGTCCTAGCGCGATTCTCAGTTTAGAGAAAGGAAAACAGGTAAAGTTTGCGAATTATATGAAAATAATATTCGCAAAACGAATGGATGAAAAAATATACAGGAAAAAATGAAATACAGAGATAATAAAAGAGAGAATTTGGGTGAACGAATAGGAAGAAGATGTAGGAAATTAAATGAATATAAACCCTACGTGACAGAGCCTCCCCCCTTTAAGATATGGAAGCACTCCATGTCTACGTTATGGAGTTTAATTTCCTATAACCGTAGCTTCGGGGGGTGTCTGTCCTCTTCCCTCTCATCTTCCCCCTCCATCTCTGTCCAATTCCTACTCAAGTCCACTCCTCAAAGTTTCCTTCCCCCGGAATGTCTCCCATGCGCGCTTGAAAGAGCGTCGCCGCTTCTGACATTTTTGAAAGATTTCCTGTGATAGCGGTGGAATATCCCTGCCACTATCATCATCTTCGTCAGTTTTGGCGATCGTCAGGAGATGGTCGGAGGTTGGCACTGGTTTTTCCAAGTATCTCTTTAAGAGATTTAAATGGAAAACCTTCTCCTTTCCTTCAATAGAGATCTGGTAGTTAGCCTTAGAAATCTTTTTCAGGACGGTAAACGGCCCTTGCCATCCGATCTTCAGTTGGTTGTTCTCGGTAGGGAGCAACACCAAAACTTTCTCTCCTGCTTCCAGTTCTCTCTCTTCCGCGACTTTCCTGTATCGGTTAGCGTGCTTTGTGCGAGCTCGCTTAAAGTTAGTCGTTGCTAGGTCCCACCCTAGTTTCAACCTTTCCTTTAAAACCGACACATATTTACTTGCTGAGACGACTGTCTCATCCGCCTTCTCGTCTGTCAGAGACTGAAGTAAGGCTTCAAGCGGGCCCTTAATGGGTCTGCCAAATAAGAGTGTAGCTGGCGGAAATCCTGTGGAAGTATGAGGAGATTCTCTGTAGCCAAATAATGCTGCAGGAATACAGAGATCCCAATCTTCAGGTTTCACTTGTGCCAGCTTACTTAGCATCATGGGTGAGGTTTCCATTAGCACGTTCCACGAGCCCATTTCCGGCCGGAGTATATGGCTTAGTGTGGATGTGCTGGGTCCTCAAGATCTTAACGATCTCATCCATCAACAGGTTTCGGTATGGAGATCCATTATCCGTCAACACTTGCTGCGGGAATCCCAACCGAGTGAAAATCTGCACGAGGGCTTCTGCGACATGCTTGGCATCTGCGCATGTTAGCGGGATAGCTTCTGCCCATAAAGTGCATGTATCGACTAAGGTCAGGATAAACCTGTTCCTTCTTTTAGTCCTTTCGAAAGGCCCTAAAATGTCGATCACAACCCGTTCGAATGGTGTTCCCATTATTGGCATTTCACCCATGTGGACTGGGGGGGTCCGTTGCTTGGGTGGTACACGTTGGCACTGGGCACAGGATTTGACATATCTGATAATATCAGTATTCACTCCTGGCCACCAATAATGAGTGGTTATACGTTGGTTTGTGGCGTTCTGTCCCATATGTCCGCTAAAGGGAAGAGAGTGCCCCATTTCTAGGATTTGGCTTCTGTACTGTTTCGGTACTAGGAGCTGGTTGTAACCTTGGTCAGGCTTGCCCGTTCTCCGATAAAGTACGCCATCCTCAGAAAAAAATGTCCCCGTGCTGTTTGGGTTCCTTAGCCATGGGCAGTTTCCTAAAGCAGGGTGCCAAAGTAGGGTCCTTGTATTGCGCTTCTTTAAGTTCCATAGGTAACAAATTTGGCGCAGGCTCCCGTTCCTTCTTGGTTTGCCCTCTTGTAGTTACTGCTGCCACAATCGGCTCTTCCGGTTTCCCAATACACACGTATCTCCCGCCAAGTATGACTGGGTAGATGGGATCATCCATAACAGCCGCTTTGATCACACCTCTGACAAAGTCAGAGTGTATCTCCACCAATGCGATGGGAAGCGCTGTAGGTGCATCACTCTTACGAACTCCACAAAGTTTGACGGTCTCTCCTGTCTCTTGACCGGGTTTAACCAGGTTTCTGGCAACAATGCAATCGTAAGAAAGCCCCGTGTCAAATAAGCAAGAAGTTTGAGAACCGTTCAAAATAACAATACCTCGCGTTGAGGGTCTATCCCCAAGAGGTTGGGAATCACTGTCAATAATTCCGCCTTGCGAGACTGTTAATAAGCATCCGATGCGTTTAGGCTCGGTGTGCTCGGTCTGATCATATGTCCCGTGCTCGGGGGTTCTCCCTTTGCCACCTTGTCCTTTCTGGCTACGCTGCCATGTAGGGCGGTCGGGTTGATCAGACTGTTTGGGGTGGTTGGGGTACTTGTTCTTGTAGAACTTGGATTTTTCAGGAGGGGGGTTTTGAGGTCCAGTTTCTCTGTGGTTGTTTTGGTTAGAAGCCTGAGAAGATTGCTCTAGGTTATGTTTTCGAAAATGCTCCTCTGTCGGTTTCCGCTTTGTGGCCGGTAGTTCAGCCAGCGCATTGTGATAACGCTCAGACTTTTCCAAAATGTCTTCAAGTTTTTCTGCCCCCTGCTCAGCGAGAAATCTCCGGGTATCAGCAGACAAAGTGTTCTTTATTTGTTCAGTTAGAACAAGTTCCTCAAGACCTTCATAGGTAGAGGGGAGCTGCGAAAGCTCAAGGCACTTTGTTAGATATCCCTTAAGACGAGATGAGAACTGGTGAAAAGTTTCAGAATTCTCTTTCCGGCTGTTGCGAAACAGTTGCAAAAACTTGCGAGCGTTCATTTCAAAGCGCTCCAGTAACGCTTTCTTCAACACATCGTAGTCGTCTTGTTGGCTACTTTCCAGCTTAGAATAAACATCATAAGCAGAACCTTTTAGGGCCTGGGAAAGTTTCATATTCCAACGCGACCTCTCTAAACCGTACAGAGTTGCAATTTTCTCAAATTTTTCTAGCCAAGTGTCAATCTTCTCATTTGGACAAGGGAAAGATTCTAGCGGAAAAGACATAGCAGTGAGGTGAAGAGATTGAGTGTTAGCAGGGTCAGTTAAGGAAGAATGAGGAGAAGACTCTCCATTGCTGGAGGTAGAGGCAGCACCACGGCTTTGGAACTCTAGAGTCTTAAGCGCCAGCTCATGCTGTCTCTGTTTCTCTTTTTCCTCAAGCTGTCTCTCCTCCCTCTCCTTCTCCTGCTGTCTCTCCTCCCTCTCCTTCTCGTGCTGTCTCTCCTTCTCACGTTCCTCCTGCTGCATCCTGCGGATTTCCATTTCCTCATCCATCTTCTTCTGCTGTAAATCTGCGGCTGCTTTTTCCTTAGCTTCCGCTGCTTTCCTCTCCGCATCATATCTCTCAAGTTCGTCTCTGACAAATGCTTTCGCTTCTTCTCCTTCCAGTCCCTCCTCTCTCGCTTCGTCCCTGAGAAGTTGTCTAAGCTTTGCCCTCTCGGCCATATTATGTCAGTGACTGAGACACGTGGAGATAGAAAATAGGAAAAAGAATAACCTGGTTCCTACCACTTACGAGAAAAAAAATTCCAAAAATCAAAAGATGATATCCTTAACCCTGGGATACCTCCTCCAAAATAAAATCTAACTATCGCTGCTATTATCGGCAATAAAGCACTCAATGCAAAACACGACTACGCCAAATAAATGGTAGTTAAGATTACAACTGAAAATTAAGTTGCTACAGTGGAAAAGCAAAAGAATATTGCAAAAATTAAAGAGAAAAATAATCCCTTAATTTTTAAAAATCCACTATAAGTTCGCCCCTGAAGTCAGATCGGGTAAGGGAGGGAATTAATCTGGACAAAAAAGTCCGAAACACACTCCTTAACTTAGTTCAAACGCCGTTCTGCCTCAGTACCCAGTGAATGTTATACACTCACCACTTTACCAGCATTTAGTATTACATTCAGCAGTTAACATATATCCCGACAAAATCAACCTGTAACCAAAATGTATATTATTCAAAGATGCTGTGGGAAAAAAAAAAAACTTATTAGTTTGTGTGGTCAGCACGCCCGTAAACAGATCGCTAGTCTAGGGGGTAATTATTTTTAAAAGAACACACAGTCACAAGACATCACACTCTTACTCTATATCAGAATACAGAATCTTAAGTTCAAAATCCAGATAGACGAGTCCACGTTTGTCGTACTCGTCTTCCTATTCTAAGTTCAAAGACCGGAAACGAGCCCTCATTTGTCGTAGATTTCCGATAGGAGAATTAAGACTAGGTTTGGTCCCTTCTGAATAGGTTTGAATAGGTGATAGACTCAGTGAGAGTTAGTGAAAGTTAATAGAATTTCCACACACGTGAGATGATAGGTTTTGATATAGTGGCTGTCTCTGAAAGCGAAAAGAATTCTTCTCTCTCTCACCTATCTTCTACAACAGTTGTTACAGCGTCAGACAGACTACACCAATATACATATTACGTATATTTCTATCACTCACAGGCACGCACATACACGTGACGACAGGTAAACACACAGACGTGGGAAAACTATAACAATGATATATATATTATCTAGAACGAGCTGACCAAACACGATTATTTAGTTCAAGAGCGATTTTAATATCAGGAAAAATCGGCTCACAACATCAAAGAAAGTACATCAAGGAAAATACATATACACATAGTCACAAAACTTCAAGGAAATGTTGCAAGGATGATAGCCCCGTTATGGTGTTAACTCTAGGTTTAGCCCGGCCCCGTTAAGAGAACAGATGATGGCGCCCGAGTCACAGATACATAGGGTTTGAGTCTAAGAGTTTTTTTCTTTGTTTTATCTCGTAATTATATGCACAGAGTTTGAAAAAAAAATCTGATTTAACCTAAGACAAAAACACAAGAACTCTAGCCTTAGCAACAAATTATGCAGATTGAAAAAAACAAATAGGACAGCAACAGGGTGTCAAAGATATAATAGTGAAAATATCACTCAAACCAGCGTACACTCATTCATTCCGCCATGGCCTCTCATACGGGTACTCACGACTTTGCTCGCTGCCTCTTGGAACACACTGATTTTAGATCTTTACACAGACTCAAAAAAAAATGCAGTCTTCTGCCAAGAAGTCCCCAGTTCCAAAAGACGTATTTAACTCGGAGTCTCCGGGAACGACTACTTGGGTGTGCAAATTTGTTCAAATGTCTGATTAAGTCACCTAACAATTATTCCAGGCGCGGGAGTTAGCAGAGCACAGTGTCAATAGCGTAGGTTTCTAGAAATGATGAATGTCAGGTCGGTGCCTTCCCTCAGTATAGGATTCACTTTAGTCACACCACAGATTTGTCCACAAAATATATATATAGATAGTCGGGAAATGTTAGTTAATACTTGAAGTATTTCGCGCCACCAGGCAGAAAGATTACGTAGAGTTTTTCTAGAAGAAATTTTAGATCTAGCTCCAAGGTCCAGTATTTATCATTACAGTCTTTGAAAACCCGTTATTGGGATATTAGTATTTCTGTCTAACTTGCACCGTCAGATCAGTGTTACTTGAGAAAACCCACGTGGTTCAAAATAAAGACTGTCTATTTCTTCACAAGTATGGAAACTACTACTAGGTGCTGGTAAAGTTAGGGTCACCCCAAAACTTTCACTGTGTGGAGGAAAAATAACACATATAATATAATAAACAGAATCTGAACTGGTTATAACTTACATTTAAACTTGCAAGCAGAGAGCTTTGCTTATCATTTAAACTTCCCGTGACGTAAGTTATAATTAAAAATCAGCAATCCTAATGAATTAGGAACACGTGCGTATTCCGTCACCATTCATGAGGCTCGATTCTAGAGTTTATACGTTAGTTTAGAAAAATACACTCGACTGAGTATTAGCAGTTAAATTAAATTCATAAATAGCTACTCTTGCCGTTATAAGCTAGAGATTTTAATTTCCTTCTGCTTTCCACTGAATGCTTCCCTAGAAAATATAATAGCCTACCACTTTATTTCTCTTCTGCGCTAAAGAAATAGATTAAAATGAATTAAGCGATTTAACACTTTAACACTCACAAAATCTATATATCTATCATATTAATTACCTCAACCACAGAATTACAGGTAGTCGCACAACTTAAGAATAAAAATGCTGAAAATATTTCTGGAAGTCTAGAAGTTCGACAAATTGCCGAAACAAACTGAGATCTTCGCTAACAGCTATTCTGTTTACGAGCAACCTATCACTGTGAGTCTATGAGCGAGAATGAAATTAAAGTTTCAAACTTGGCCAATATCTTAAAATCAGACAAAGGGCCCAAACTTATTTCGCCAAGCGAAATTATCTCCCCTACTCCCAACATTTACGTCCGCTTAACGCGTGTCGTAACTGTCACCTACTGACCACGATGTACGCGTGTCAGTTTCAAATCCCAGACAGCCTGACTCCATTGCAGGGCAGTTTTCACACTACAGCTGACCATGGCCCACCGTGAGCGCCGTGTCAGTTTGGGATTTTCCAGACAAATGTCTGGATACTGACCGGTGCAGATGTAAAGTATCACACCTCACCGGGACTTATGCCGAGAAAAAGCTCGCGCGCTCGGTGAGAATGTAGACGATTTGCTACGTCCTGTGTTCAGCGAACCGACTTATCACGCCTTCTGACGCCCTGCAGCCCTGACATCTACGTAATATCGTCCTAGCGCGATTCTCAGTTTTATAGAAAGGAAAACAGGTAAAGTTTGCGAATTATATGAAAATAATATTCGCAAAACGAATGGATGAAAAATATACAGGAAAAAATGAAATACAGAGATAATAAAAGAGAGAATTTGGGTGAACGAATAGGAAGAAGATGTAGGAAATTAAATGAATATAAACCCTACGTGACACTAATGGTAATGAGGTTCATACGGAACCAATGTTTCTTGGACATGTATTAATCAATGAGACAATTTATGTTGACCCTCAATTGGATAATGATAATCAAGCAAGGTATATACCTTTAACTAGAATTAAGAAAAAATGGAAACACACACGCACAACAATCGACCCGCAACATGCGCGCTGGTTGTATACACGCCGGATGCATCCTCTCATACGTCCATCCCTCTTAGTCTTACGTTTGATGCCAAATTCCAGCAATCTTAGCTTTGTTGATTCATCTATTGCAGTGTAGTTCTGTAATAGGCTATCATCAATTGTCCTCAGTATCTCTCCCTTATCCATATCCAGTGCCCGCACTGTGGGCGCTCTCAAAGCTAGTCTGTCAGCTCTCTCGTTACTGCGTACCCATGCATGACCAGGACAGTAGATTCACACCTATTCCTAAAGATTAGAAGCTTCTATGGATGTTTTCCATGCATGCCGTAGCCATCCATTTTGAACCTTCCGAAGCACGGACTGAGAGTCTGACACAATAAATGCTCCTGTAAATGAAGTTTCAGACAGCCACATTAAGGCTGAAGTAGCTACCTCTATTTTCACTCTTAAGCTGGAGGTTGTTGTCATGTAAGCTCCACTCTGTTCGGCAACGATTCTCATGCATTAAATTTTAATGGGCTGTTTTCTGCACCTCAAGAAAAAAAAAGTATAAGGTAAAATAAAAATTATGCTGCGTACCCCTTGAACCTCTTTAAAGTACGGTCTTGGGTGCGCTCACCACTTTTTGGGACACACTGCTATAACGTACGGTCTTGGGTGCGCTCACCACACTTTGGGACACACTGCTATAACGTACGGTCTTGGGTGCGCTCACCACACTTTGGGACACACTGCTATAACGTACGGTCTTGGGTGCGCTCACCACACTTTGGGACACACTGCTATAACGTACGGTCTTGGGTGCGCTCACCACACTTTGGGACACACTGCTATAACGTACGGTCTTGGGTGCGCTCACCACACTTTGGGACACACTGCTATAACTCACCAGGAACATGGATTGCCCATCACCGCGAATCAAAAACATAAAGAGACACGACGCAATAAAATGGTCCGGACGTCTCGTCAGAACGCAACAACATAACCTGCCAACGCAAACTTGTCACAGAAAAAACAAATTCAAATCTGATCTTAGTGTCATGGTGGTCGCGCTAAAGGAAGGTGGACTCATAATGATAATGAAATACGGACAGAAACGTGGCAGTACGCTAGCCAAAGCTCGCTCTGGATTTAAAAAATAAATCTTTCCACGACACTTCATGGAATACGTAAAACAATGTAAACTAAGCAACAAGTTCTGTTACCGCTTAGTGTATGTACCTTATTTATAAAGGCAGTCCCATAGCAGATATTGCCCGTGTGGGAGTGAAGTGTTAGAGACTTCACTTTACTGGGTCCAGCATCGAGAGGTGGGATGACCAATTCCCTTCCGAGCTGCCTTTTCCTTCTCTAAGAGCAAAGTCATGGATCCAATCACAGCTGGGTAGGCTGGAGCGTGTCGATACCGTGAATTAAACCCGACATCTTTGCTGCGAGAGACCAGCGCTCTAACAACTCTGTCAAATGTATCTAATACTAGGGTCTGCGACCAGACGTTCGGGCTCCACCAGTAACTGTCATGGAAATATTTGGTAGATCTCTAGGTGACCGAGGTGGTGGGGAAGAAATAATTTGTAAGGTAGAGAAAATTCGCAGTAGCCATCTCCACCAGTCACTTACTAGCAGGATGTTCCCAGGATTTAAGGTACTTGTTTCGTGTTCCCAGGATAAAACTCTTGAGCTGGCTTACTAACATTTACTTTATTCGACAGACAATCAGACAGACAGACAGGTAGGCAGATAGATAGTTAGATAGTTAGATAGATAGATAGATAGATAGATAGATAGATAGATAGATAGATAGATAGATAGATAGATAGATAGATAGATAGATAGATAGATAGATAGATAGATAGATAGAACGAACGAACTTACTTTATTTTCGAAGGGTAAAGAATTGGGCGCGCAGGCCCGTCTAACATTCTGCCCTTCCACTCTCATTAATCTTGCATACTATATCCTTTCATTCCCACATGATGCTTTAAGCATTAATTTAAAGGCATGCGACATTATAAACTGCCATCAATGGTACCTATAAGATAGATAGATAGATAGATAGATAGATAGATAGATAGATAGATAGATAGATAGATAGATAGATAGATAGACAGATAGACAGACAGACAGACAGACAGACAGGCAGGCAGACAGGCAGACAGACATTCAGACACAGACAGACAGACAGACAGATAGACAGATAGATAGATAGATAGAACGAACGAACGAACGAACGAACGAACTTTATTTTCGAAGGGTTGAGAATTGGGCGCGCAGGCCCGTCTAACATTCTGCCCTTTCACTCTCATTTATCTTGCATACTATATCCTTTTATTCCCACATATTACTTTAAGCATTAATTTAAAGGCATGCAACATTATAAAGTTAACATAATAGCATTCATTTACAGTATACAATCATAATAAAAAATGAGTAGCCTAGGTTTTTTTTTTTTTAAAATAAAGATAGTGACTGAAAAAAAATATAATAATAATAATATGAAGTGGGATGTTATAAATATTTATAGGGGACTTAGTGTACTGACTGAGATCAGCTGTGAAGGTATCTATATCTATTAAGAGTAGTGTATTATAGATAACCTTACTTGCTACCACATATCTCTATATCTCAGTCAGAATTATTCTGGAATAGTGTGATGCTACGTTATGTGTCTAGGGTATGAGTATGGTGAAGTGTAAGTCACAACAACAGACAGATAAACAATTTAATTTAATCCACTACTCTTGACAACACTGTGACACTCACATACATATAACACTCTATGAGAATATCTTACAGGAGACACTCGTAACTTTTCAAATAACAATATGTATTCATTTCTATCATAAAGGCATATGTGTGTCCTGATTCAAAGACAAAGGAACCAGGAATCACAATCAATGTTAATTACAAGTTATGTACAGAATGTATTAATATGAATCTGGTAGTGACATATATTATTAAAAATATCCTATGTGTGTGTGTCAGTTGTGTAATAGTAGTATGAGGTAATACTGGTTTTGTTTTGTTCAAGCTCTGTTGGTAGTTGTCATCATGACTTCAATAGTTTGTCTTAAGGAAACTAGTATTGGAGATGTTCTCAGTTCCTGATATTAAGACAATTAATTTCCCCTCTTAATGTTAATTTTACAAAGTCATTTCAAGATGAGGGGACATAATGTTGAGCTCAGCTGGCCAATTCGCTTATCTGGCGTGATGGCGGCAGGAAAGGACTCCTCTGCTCGAATTCTCCTCTGGGTTCAGGAGACACCTCACTGATAGCTAAAAAGACCAAGGAGTATGCTGTCCGACTCAGGATTCAGCAAAGCTCTGACTAGGTGCTGCTCACTACCATCAAGACCACGGTCCCTGAAATCAAGGAGGATGTACCTTCTACTTCATAACTAACTTATAATTTCTTTTTACACTGATCACAACACAGCACAAACATTGAGTTCAGAGCGTTAGGCCAACTGTCAGCTTCATTTGAAATACTTTATTCCAGTATTACCCTTCTTAATGGTTACTACGCCTCTGCACTTCCAGCATTATTTCTTTCTAGTCAATCATCCAGGTGTCAGTGTACTGTTTGGCCATTCCATGCCGTTTGACTTTCCTCCGACACCCTCTGTTCAGGCTGGAGCATTATAGGCTTTACCTCACGTTTGCCACTGAACTACACACATATATATACAGGCATAAATCAACAATTCACATTCAATTTTCATTAAAAGATATTGAATGGTTCAAGCTTACCACAATTCCTAGGAATAAACACAGATACGTTGATTAGCAATGAATTCTGGCACAAACTGGCACAAATTCCCATCTGCCTATGTTCCAGGCTTTTATTTAGCAAAATATAAGCTGGCTTCAACGCACTGATGCTTTATCAAGCTTATTTAAACAAGTGGTTTCGAACTAACGCTCCCAAGTGTGTATATCAGCGAGACTGGCCAATGAGCCACGTTTCGACAAGTGTTTGAAAAAATGTTACCCTTCCCCGTCTCCCTTGACAACGAAAGATAGTATTTATAGTCCGACCAATCGTGGTTAGGCTTTCATTTGTTGCGCTCCAATCAATTTGGAGTTTACATGGTAGACTATTTCTGTAACGTAAATTTTTTTCAAACACGTTATAAAAAAAATCTTATGAGCAGAAATGATTTTATGCTGTCAGGCATCCCCAATATTTTATTTTGGTTATAATTTATTAATTCCTGGACTATTTGCGTAACGTTTTACATATTCTTTGTCAGCAAGCCCTAAGGAACCCAAAAATACAAATTTAAAGGAGCTACGTGGCTGCGTTCAAAATATGTATTTTCTACCTCCTGTTTCGAAGATGTGCTGTCTGGGTACTGTTATGTTTTCAAACGTAAACCCATCTATTGTTATCTTTCCTAATAAGAGTTTTTATGATTTTAAAACCTAACTCTGGGATGGTTAATATATTTTATCACTGTCCGTCTGAAAAAAAGTTAGTGCATGTAGTCTTACACGCGTGATGGCAGCATTTGTGTATCGCGCGACGCGTGTTGCATGCGTTCCTGATTTTCAGCCCTCCCTCTCTCTTTATCCTTTTGTCCATCTGTTCGTTCGTTCCGCCGTGTATAAAATGGAATGAATGAAATATTTAAATTAGGTCATTGATCCGCTGGGTATCTCAATGTTTTTCCAAGAAATACAGCACACGTTTCATTGAAGAACGCGGGTAATAATATAGTAGGCTTTTACTATCAACGTGAAAGCATTACAATTTGCAGACGTAGCAGAAAACAAGGGGGATTTCTAGTACATTCTTTGTGACAGCACTGTTATTTTACCATTGCTCTTCTCTTTATTAATTTTATTTGTTAGGCTTCATATTTACCTAATAATTTATATATGTGGATTAGAATATTCCACGACAATACCGACACTCACTTATGCGGTCAAAACGTCTAATCTGTAGTATTTTTGAATGTGTCATCAATCCTCAATACAAGAATTACAAAAACACATTCTCGCTTACATCCATACATTCTTGGCGGAAATTGAAATAATAATAATAACACTTTCTTGCGCACTTCTGTAACAGAAAAAGTCTTTCAGCAGTTTAAAAAAAAAAAAAAAAAATTATATCTGCATGTACATCACCCATTTAAGCAAACGGAAACATTCACATCTCTAAAGTACAGTGGTATGCGGGTACATTCTCACATACATTACATTATATAATAGTATTACATGGATATAAAACAAATTATTCCCATTAAAAACGAGCGGAAGAGGAAAGGAAATGTTGACCTATGGATGAGATGTTGACAGGCAAATGATGTTTCTATGGGGGTAGATAATCAGTGTTTAGGAAGTGTTTGAAAAGTGCTTTGTTAAATGAATATTGTGTAGGTAGGCTTTTTAGGTGGTGTGGAAGGCTGTTCCATAAGTAGGCTCCAGAGTAGGCTAGACTGTTTGAACAGGTCAATCCTAGGTTTGGGCAGACGTAACTGATGTAATTGTAGTCCCTCTCTTCTACTGGTTTGAAACAATGATCGTAGGTACGGCGGAGCATTGTTTGATAGAATTGCGTGGGTCAGCTTGGCTTTGTTGTAGAGAAGACGTTTTTTCAGGGACAGTATTGTGGGTTCTTTTCCTGTCCTTGTGTGTGATATCGTGCGATTATCGGTGATCAGACGTATTGCTCTCTTATGCAGGGAGTGCAGTCTCTTTGAGGTGGAAGCAGGGCAACCATCCCATAGTGTAGAGCAGTAATCTAGATGTGTCTGTATATGTGAGGTGTAGAACAATAGTCTAGTGTCTGCGTCTAAGAAGTGTTTTATTTTGGCTAGCTGGTACGTCTTTTGAGCTAAGTGTTTGGTTAAATTCCGTACATGGGAGTTCCACGTTAAGTGCTGGTCAATCGTGATTCCTAGAACTTTGTGTTCTGTTACATGTTCAATTTGTATTGATTCCGCGTGTACCTGTAGCGATCTTTTGGTGCAGTTTAGGAGTTTCTGTCTGGTGGTAATCAACATAGATTTCGTTTTTGCTGTGTTTAATGGCATACGATTCATATTACTCCATTTTGTTAGATTGTCTACATCGCATTGAAGAGTCATTTCAAGTGCCACGCAGTTATTGTCACTAGTGTAGATAGATAGTACAATCATCTGCAAAGAGGTCACATGTTGAATATTTTAGATGTAGTGGTAGGTCGTTGATGAACATTGCGAAGAGTAGGGGCCCAAGAATAGAGCCCTGCGGTACTCCTGTATCTATCTTCGAGAAATCTGATGTCGAGTTGTTGTGAAGCACTAACTGTTGTCGATCTCCCAGGAATGATTTGATGATGTTTAGTGGATTAGGGCCTATTCTGAGGGTTTCCAACTTTTGAACCAAGATAGTGTGGTCAATCATGTCAAATGCTTTTTTGAAGTCAACAAAAACAGCACCACCTAATTTCCCATCATTTACGTTCGACAGCCAGTTATCTGCCATTTTGGTGAGAGCTGTGTGACAGGAATGTTTGGGTCTGAAACCTGACTGGCTCTCAATGAGCAGTTTTTTTTGTTGTTAAGTGTTGAAATGTGGTGTTGTAAATGTGTTTCTCTAGTGGTTTTGAAAGAGATGATAGAAGGGATATTGGTCTGTAACTGTTGGGATCGCTATGTGAGCCAGATTTATAGAGAGGATACACTTTGGCAGATTTTAAATGCTGTGGGAAAGTAGTTGTGTGCAATACATTGATTGTACACATATGTTAAGGAGTCGCAAATGATGGGTGCAGCGTAACGTAGAATCTTATTGCTGATACCATCAAGACCAGATGAATTGTTGTTTTTTAATGCCAAGATATATGTGAGAACTTCGTGTACTGTTAGAAAAGGAATATCTCTAAGATCTGTTATGGTATGTTCAGTGTTGCAGAAGGCGGTCAGTTTACTAATATCGCAGTCCATTGGCTTTAGTGTCGATTTGAGATGGTTAATTTCTGTTTTGAAGTGGTTACTAAAATGAGTAGCCGTGAGGGAGCAGCTTTTTGGTAAAGAGTTTAGTGACTTTGTTTTGTGTGTTAGTGTTCTAATGGCTGCCCAGACTTCTTTACTGTTTGCTTTGTCTTGAATCATCTTTCTGAAATGTAGTTTCTTTTCCTGACGAATGAGGTATTGTACTTTGTTTCTAAGCATCCGATACCTGCTGAAATCTTTGAGCTTATGTGCTTCGTCCCGCTCTCTCATTGTTGATAATATTTCGTTTGTTATCCATGGGGTCTTTCTGATATTTTTAACACGAACTTGCTTTATAGGAACATGTTTGTCAAATACATTGTTAAAAGTTTGTGTCCAGTATGTTATGGCTTCTTCTGGATAGGGAAGTTGGTACACGTATGAGAGAGGGGATATTTGTAGGTCTTGTAGGAATAATTGAAGGTTAAAGTTTTTGAAATTCCTGTAATGGACTGTGATATGTTCCGTTTTAGGTGCTTTGAACCCTTTTCTCGTCCAGGTACAGCAAATAGGATAGTGGTCACTTAATGCTGTCCGTGTAACTGTGCATTCTACAATGTTTTCTGGGCAGGTCGTATAGATATGATCAATTAGTGTAGATGATGAATCTGTTACTCTCGTGGGTTGATTGACTAACTGTGTGAGGTTGTATGAGATGGTGATATCATTCCACGTGTTGTTCGATTTGTGAAGGTCAATATTGAAATCTCCCAGTAGAATAATTTCCTTCGAAGAAGCCCAAACGTTGTCCATCATTCGTGAGAATGTGTCAAACCATACAGCAGAAGAGCTAGGGTTTCGGTACAGGTAACCAATTAAAACGGGGGTCAGGTTGGGGAGTTTTATTTCCAGCCATATACATTCAATGCCAGTATGTTCTAGATCATCACGGCGTCTGTACTGAAGAGATGTTGAGATGTATATAACTAGCCCTGTTTCATGTTGTCTGTTAGAATCCCTGCGAATGGGATAGATAGATAGATAGATAGATAGATAGATAGATAGATAGATAGATAGATAGATAGATAGATAGATAGATAGATAGATAGATAGATAGATAGATAGATAGATAGATAGATAGATAGATAGATAGATAGATAGATAGATAGATAGATAGATAGATAGATAGATAGATAGATAGATAGATAGATAGATAGATAGATAGATAGATAGATAGATAGATAGATAGATAGATAGATAGATAGATAGAGTTGACACAGTACTGAGATAATTAACCCGTGAATCCTGTCGCACGGCCTAAAGCGTCATTTCAGAGTCCACAAATTAGAAGCCTATTAATATCTTCGGAAAATCATTTCACCAGATGACCTCGGTTGATTTGGTCTAGGTGTCGTTTCGGGGCAGGAAGACCCGGAGGCTAAAAAGAAGCAAGAGATGCTTTTTTTGTGTTTTTTTTTTATTTTACAGATTTTATATCCATGAAACTTATCAAATATTTATAGAGTGGCCGAATTGATGGATGGGAAGATAAGCTTGATGGATGTAAAATGTAAAAAAACTCTCTTTGCTTCTTTTTATATGGTAGAATGAAATTAATTACAAAACACACAAATAGTAATACGTCTTACAAAGAGAAAGGACAAGAAAAACCTACGTTGCGGCCACAAGGCCTTCGTCAGGGACAGAGAAACAAGACAGGAGGGAAAGAAAGTGAGAATTAAGTGGAGAACGTGAAACTAAAAAAATAAGAGGAAAACACTCACTTATGTCTTGTCACATGTTGGAGCAAAGATGGCTGCCACTAAACCGGAAAGCGGAAGTGGATAGTACATTAAAAGCAAAAAATAACAAATAATGAAAACAAGGACTGGAAAACAGAGTGAGGGAAAAGTGATTTAAAAAAAACATAAATAAAATTAAAACAAATATATTAAAAATTAAATTAAAAAATAAACTAAATAAATCTTTTTAGATGCTACCAATTCTATCAGGAATAGTATTACGGTTTACACAATTATCAGGAATAGTACTACGGTTTACAAAATTATCAGGAAAAGTATTACGGTTTACAAAATCATTACAACAATGCTAAAGTCTGATCAGGTTTCTGTTTTACCTGTGTAGGGTTAAAGGTAAAAGGTAAAGGTAGTCCCGTAGCAGATATTGCCGTAGGGGAGAAAAGTGTTCGCGACTTCATTATTCTAGGTCCAGCATAGAGAGGTGGGGTGACCGTTTCCCTTCCTCGCTGCCTTTTCCTACCCTAACTCAAGAGCATAATCAGGTACTTATTTACAGCTGGGTAGATGAGCGTATCGATAACGTGAATCGAACCCGGACCCTTTGCGCTGTAACCACGCTGTCAGTTACCTAAGAATTTAAAAAAAGTAGGACGACGACAGGGAGAAAGGAGGACAAAGGAGGACGAAAGTGGCTGTTTAGACTTTCAACTAGCTTCCCAAATCTTATAAATAGCAAACTTTTCTGTGCACTCCAAAATCGTAACTTCACATACAACGATAGTTTTAAAAAATTCTATTTTCATTCTAAGGTTTTTATGACCTCGATATTTGTTTTCATCCGTTTCCATGAGATGCGACCAGTTCTTCTATAAATCCCCGTAAGATCCTCAATTCTTTCTTGTAACTGCTTGTTCATTGTCATTTGTTTCTACACCTTCTTCTTATTCTTGCGATCGCATCTTTGATGTTTACACCGTCAGTTTTTTCTATGGATGAGTTTCTACACCAAACAATAACAAAGAATACATAAAGCATTTGTTGATTCTCAGTTTTAATTTGTGAGTTCGTTGTTTACATGTTAGTATCTGTCTCATGTTGTTGAATGTAGCATTGACCATTCCTATTCTCTTCTCGACTTCTGTTTCACATCTGCCATTTTCGGTTATTATATGACCAAGACACTAGAAACTTTAAAAAAAAAGTTAAAAAGTAAGTTAAAATATACAAACGACAGAAAACAAATAATACGACCCATAAAGAGACTTCTGTTGACGGAACTAATTACCTGTTTTCGGTTATTCTCTGACAGCAAAGAAGCTGATTTTAAGTTTAAGCGCAAAATATCAACGTTGATATTTTGAGCTCCAGACATCATTTCGCAAACTTTTCCCGACGCAAATAATCCCATATAAGTTTGATCTTTTCAGGATACGTCACTTTAGCGCATTAAAACAAAAATAACGCCCACTTTGGTATGTACTAGGAGACTTGTAAGGGATGTAGGAGTGAAGAAGAAATGGCTGTAATGAAGTTTGACAAAAAAGAAAACTCCAAAAACAGTACGTCAACGAAAGAAATTTCGGTCTATGAGTAAAATCAAAACGGGTATGATTACCAGAGATAATTAGTTGAGTGCGTCACTGCCATAAGGCCAAGAATGTTATTGAACTTGTGCTAACGACGGTTAATATCACAGATTTATCGAAATTCGACTTCCTCTTTACGTATATTATATCTTAGAAATCAAGCCAATTATTTATAGAGCCAGACAAGGGGATACTTTTTACGTATTCATTCAACACAAGCAGAACTGACGCCATAAAACCACAAAAAAAGCTGAAAAGAAAAAGCTGCAGCGATGCTTTGCATTTTGATAACGTCCACAAATAATTTTCCGTGCCCTCCATTTTCGTGTCATCCCGAAAAGCTGTGGGCACATCCGGTCACTCTGACGTCAGCCTGATTTGCCAATCTCAAATTAGATTTCTAAAGAAGTGAATTTGTTAACAGCAGTGAGGGCGGGAAACAACGTAACACTTCAGGCCCCCCCCCCCTTTTTCAAGGAGCGAAGACCTTCAATAAACTCATGCCAAATCCTCCTGCCCCGTGCCATCCGCTCAAATTCTTTCTATGTCTTTCATTTGTCTCCATTTCTCTTCTCTTTGTGTTTTTTTTAATCGCCGTCTATTTCCTGTACTCTAAAGATTCCAGAATAAAGACTTCCTTGAAATGCTACCAACAAGTTTTCTTAAGTTGTGTGTTACCCATCGATAGTGTCTTATTCCCTTCTCTTGTTCTACAGGTACTTGTCTGATTCGTGTCATAAGTTCCACACTGGTGATCTTGCTCTACAATGTCCAGCCTTCTACTCTATGCAAGCACCCATTTATGAAATTACGTAATTTCTTGGTTGTTGTTGTTTTTGCATGTTCTCCATGTTTCACAACTATACAGAAGGACTGAATTTACACTAGGATGGAAATGGCGTTAGCTGAAAATAATTAAATATACGTTTTCGTGCTTGATCTTTATTGTATCTGCTGCAAATACTGTGACGTGTCACAAATAGCTTAGATAACTGGCTTCCCATAAAGTGCCCCAATTGCGGACTGGAGTGCTGTCATATTGCGTTGTGAATCTTCTTCTTCTTCTTCCTCGTTCGCCCTGAAAAGGACGGTGGTTGCGTTGTGTCTGTTTACGCCATAGCTGTGATATCTGCACCTTTCGGTCGACACATCCAACTTCAGCACGGCATTTTTTTGGGACCGGGTTTGCCTTCCCTCTGCGATCCGTACTCGCTCAGCCAGACTGCACTGCTGCAGATTGTTTCCAGGACCACCACGTGGAGGTGGAGTACGGTCTTGGTCAGCTCTGGTTCGCTGACCCTGATGCAAGCAGTCAAGCTATGGGTCGCTGACTGCATTTTCTATTGCTGCATCTTTTAGTCCCTGCGTTGTGAATGTAATGTAGCATTAAAACTATCATGGCATAACTGAAATATTTTGCAGCAGGCTGGCAGAGTCACTATGAAAAAACACACATTGCTGTAAAAAGCACCAGTGCTAGAGCACTTACATGTATTGATGCAAGTTTTCTACAAAAGCCACCAGTACAAGAGCACATACATGTATTGATGCAAGATTTCTACAGAAGCCACCAGTACAAGAGCACATACATGTATTGATGCAAGTTTTCTACAGAAGCCACCAGTACAAGAGCACATACATGTATTGATGCAAGTTTTCTACTGAAGCCACCAGTACAAGAGCACATACATGTATTGATGCAAGTTTTCTACAGAAGGGTAGGGCAGCTGCGGTAGTAGTTCAATGTTTCATAAGGAGCGAAAAGGTAAATGAACGAACTAAAAGATTTCGCTTTTTTACGGCGCATCCAGGTCCGGGCCATTTCACATTGTTATGCTCCCTCAATGCTTGAGAAGAGGGGAAAAAGAGTATTAATCATGCATTCTTGGGGGAGCTGAGGTCCCCCCCCCCCCCCCACCCCGTGAAGTGAGGCCAAGGCTGATTGGCTCTGCTAGTTTCTCCTTTCCCCTCTGGTAAGGTCTGCGCATATTCCCCCTATAATTATTACATATACGTTCAGTGTGCAACGCAAAATACAAGGACATACAAAGACGTGTAAAAAAAAAAAAACATTGTTACTATTCTGTCATTTGTCTAGGCCAGCGTATCTCAACCAGTGTTTCCCTGAACCCTAGGATTCAGCAATTGATCAGTGTTTCCGCCAGAAATCGTGTCATGGGTAAGAAAAACTTATTTCTTCTTCTCCGTACATTCTCAGACGTCTATTTGAATATTTTCAAAGAAAGCAGGGTCAGCTTCAGGCTATTGGCATCTCCATAGAGTTTTTTCCAGGGATGGTACAAGTGACGGCCATAAGTGCTTTCTCTGTTTCTCATATACGAGCTGTGAATAAATAGTTTCCGAGAAAAAAAAAATGTTAAAGTACCGCACAGAAATTCCAAATATCGTTCTTATTTAGAGTTACAGTATAGTTAATTGTATGCGACTATGTGTGTTTCGCATGGTATCGACAACTATCAAATTATAAATATCATTACTAAACACTAATATAAACATTTGTGTGATCAATAACAATGTTTTAATTTATTTAAAATGAACGATTTCCGTCTCAGTAATAGCGAAGAGATAAATACAGACGGTTTTAATAAATAACAATACTGTCCCAACAGTATAACGCATGAAAAAGTACATTTTTTGGGTGTTATGTGTTTGTTACTTTCCTTGGTAGCACGTACCTTTCAACCATTTACCATAATGCATGGAACTGTTGGTTATATCAGGACGCGTTTAATTTAGTGTGATATTTTCTTTACTGTTTATATTCTATGCTCTGTATTGTATTATTCCTCACGATTGTCTTTTTACATTTTAGTTACAGTTCAGACTTTTGTGTTATTCAGAAACTTGGCTGTGTCTATACTGGCATACATTTGGTATTGGTTGGAGATTTATTTATGTCAATCCGTATCTTTCTTGCCGAACCTACCACAGTAGAACTACTA
This sequence comes from Oreohelix idahoensis, assembly GCA_024509875.1. NCBI lineage: Eukaryota > Metazoa > Mollusca > Gastropoda > Stylommatophora > Oreohelicidae > Oreohelix > Oreohelix idahoensis. The sequence continues at coordinate 113,009 of JAMPIV010022862.1, forward strand.
GCTAGGCGAGCAAGTAGGTCTGCAATTTTCAGGGAGCATCTTTTTTTTTTTTTTTTTAAATATTTGCTTTGTTTTTGTAATATATTGTTTATATTAACTTTTGTATTTCTGGTGGCGTTTAAATGTCTATACGATTTTCTGCATTCATTTCTACTTTGTGGTTATTGCGGTATGTCTTTATGTTTATTGCGGTACGTCTTTATGTTTTTCTTAAGCTGTTCATATTTCTAGCAGTATACCAGAAAGTGTCTAATTGTATTTCGTTCTTGACACTTTTCGCATATGGGTTCCTCCAGCATGAAATATCCAGTTCTAAGCTTGAGCCGTTGCAATATTTTTTATAATAGGTATTTTTAGTTCCTCTTGGGTTTGACATTATTTGGCTTGGTTTTTTTTCTCTTCAGGACTTTATATGAGTGTCTTTCTATTTTGCTTTGGTATCATGCTATTGTCGGCGTCTGTGGCCTAATGGATATCAACGCAGTTTCATAATCCAGATATACCAGGTTCGCAACCTGCTGCAGGCGATTTGGTAGCAGATCGCTTTGTGTGGATTTTTAACAATGGTATAAGCGCCGTACCGTTCAGAAAGCAATGGCAAACTACTGAATGAAAAAAATTGCCTAGAAAAATCACAAACAGCCAATAAAAGCTGGGGTTGATTGCCACGTCCTGTAAAGGATAAGCAACTAACTTTTTTTTATCATGCTATTATCTATTCTTTGTTTATTGCTTGTGCAGTTAGCTCTTAATTTCAAACTTCCGTAAGCGTACTTCAGTTTTGTTACAGCTAATTCTTTCTCGTTTGGCTTCCCTGTCAGCAAGCTCATTTCCTGCTATACCAACATGCGCTGGTATCCATGTTAGTGTGACACTGCATATTGCGGTGTGTCGAAACGTATTAATTTGTAGTATTTCCTCTATAATATCTGGCCTGCTGCATTCTTTTCTATTTCTAATTTCTGGTATTGATGAAAGGGAATCTGTAAGAATGAAAAAAGCATTTTTTTAGTGTTCCACATGAAAGGGGCTGTATGAAAATGTGTATGTAAATTATACCCAAGAGCCAAACAAAACCAACCTTTGTTTCCTTCAGCACCTCTATATGTACTTAATTAATCTTTATTATGCTTTGACTTATATTGCTTTTCCTCTGCCCCACTTTTGCTACTTGCGACATTCGTTCAGCGTCTTCAGCACAGCGCGTTTTAACACATAAACAAAATACGGGAAATATTTGTATAATGTGTGCTGTGTGTGCAGGTGTACCTATAAAGTATATAGAAAACATCTCTTAAAAAATACATTTTCTTGGCAATAATATAGCAGCAGTATAATTGCGTCGTAGGGGTTGCGCTGCTTGTGAAAAGTCATATGAGGGGTCCGCTTTGGTTAAAAAAAAAGGTTGAGAAACATTGGTTTTAAGAAGCTTAATACCACGACTTTGTACAGCTAACCAGCAAGACAGATATAGAAGCACTGAGGGACGGTGCCAAGAACTCGTCCAATGGACAGGCAGACAAGCTTAGAGGTTACAGACTATAGTAATATATTTGATCTCAGAAAAGAAGCCACGGCTCAAATCTTCAGTAAATGAATGTCAAAGACAGACAAACACTGACATAAAAACCGGCAACAGAAAAGAGCCAGCACGTAGTCCCCTGAGACGAATAAAAGAATGGAATGACAGATGACCTCTCGAGGCACAGACAGAAATCTGTGATTCTATAAAGTAATACCGTCTGTCTAGAAGTGAAGCGGACGGAATTAAAAGGTTCAAGGGCTGACTCTTCCTAGAAGGCGCGCCGATACAGGAATGGATCCCTGCTTCTGACAGTAGATATTTCCTCACTTGAAAAGACCAATGTTTTGAAGCGAAAGATGGAATCAAAGGTGTCTTACTAAAAACTTAATTACATTTTTTTCTAAAGATTGTGCTTTGGAAATGGTTAAAAAAAAAAAAAAAAAAAGAAGGGAAGGTCATCCTTAAGAATTTGGTTTTGGTTTTTAGTAGTCTTCATTGCACTCGGAAAACTTCAACAGTAATCTCCCTCAGATCACTTACTTACTTACTTAGTCGTCCCCCTTGTACCGTGAGGTGTAGACGTTTGGAAGAAAGAGCGCCAGACTATCCTATCGGCTGTCTTCCTCCTGCCCTGGTTCCATTCTAGTCCTCGGTCCTTCAAAGATTGTCTAATGTTGTCCTCCCAGCGGACTCTGGGTCGTCCTGGGGGTCTGGATCCCTGGCTCTTTGTTTCCTATGCTTGTCGTGGTAGCCGATCTTCTCCCATTCTGCAGACATGGCCAAACCATCTTAGTTGGGACTGTTCTACTTGGGTCTGCAGGGGATGGGATTTTAGGCCTTGACGTTTCGTCTGGCTGCGGACCATGTCTCCTCCCGTTACCCCAATCACCTTCCTCAGACACCTCATCTCCGAGGCCTGGATCTGGCTTTTATGGGTTGTAGTCATTGCCCATGATTCGCATCCATATGTCAAGACTGGGACATAGGTGGAGCGGTGTACAGCCATCTTCGTTTTCTTACCAACCTCTCTCTTGCTGAGGAATCCTCGATTTATGGCCTGAAAAAGTCTCCCAGCTGCGGCCTATCGAGTGGCCAACTCTTCCCCGATGCCCCCCCCCCCCCCCCCCCTCTTCGGTCTACAACAGCTCCGAGACACTTAAAGTGGCCGACCTGCTCCAGAACCTGCTCTCCCAGCTTAATCTGATGTCTTCTTTCTTCTCGTGATATCACCATGGATTTTGTTTTAGAGCTACTTATGACCATTCCTCTCTTCTCCAGCTCTTCCTTCCAGACTTGCAGGCTGGATTGGAGATGTGCCCCTGATTTAGCAATCAGGGCAACATCATCAGCAAATGCCAGCTTTGAAATACATACCTGTCTCATCTTCCAGTACCCCACTGAACACCCTCCTGTTCTCTCCCTACATGACTTGATAACATCGTCCATGAGGAGTATGAAAAGACAAGGTGACAGGACATCACCCTGTCCCACACCAGTGGTGGTCCTGAACGCCTCTGACTTATGGCTTGCTGTCCTCACATAATTTCTGCAAGACTTGTAGAAGCTCTGTATAGCATGAATCAGAGGTGCTGGAATGTTCTTCCTTAGATCACACCAGGGGGATCTCATCACAGTGCACGAACTCCGTAGCACTGGCCAGGATTCCAATGTGTGTATACAGGAATCACACATTCTATAAATATGTTTGTGGTGCGTAGGTTTCCTAATTATAGAATTTTGCCAGGGCAGCAACCGTGTGGCCTACTCTTTAATTTTCCTGCCGATGAATTTTTAACGTGCGTGACTTGCACATGGGACCTCCTATTTTTTCGCCCTTATCCGAGTAGGCTAGGCATCCGATCTCACTACTCTGGAGAGGGAGAAGGGGGGGGGGGGAAGGAGTATGACATCATTAGGAACCACTGGTTTTGAAAAAAATGTCCATCATTATGTTCCCTGTACTGGGAGCGAACCCAGTACCTTTAGCATTAGAGGCGGACGACATACTTCTTAGCCACTCCGACCCCCCTTTCCCAAGTGGTTTCACATATTTAAAGTATGGATATTTTCAGAGATATTTCACTTTCCTTTTTAAAATAGCCCACATCATCGCCACCACTGGCTCTCAGCTCCCCATGGATCATAGGGCCTACAATAAATTCATACCAGGAACTTGTGTCCTGTGCCATCTTCTTTTTCTTCGATCCTTAACCACCGACCGTCAAAGCAGTCAGTGGCCATCACGCCTAGTGGCGTCTTGTAGGGCAACAACAAATTGATTCCACTTTGCACGGTCGGTGGCCATCCTTCGTACAGTGCCCCAACTCTGGTTCATTCTTTGCATCTCAGCCTCCACAGTCCTCCGCCAAATTGTTTTTGGTCGGCCTCTCTTTCGCTTTCCTTCAGGGGTCCAAAGCATAGCTGTTCTTGTGATGGCATCGGAGTCTCTTCTGAGGACATGACCAACCCAGCTCCAGCGTCTGCCAGCTATGATGGTATGCATGTCCTCTTGCTTGCTACGAGTAAGCAGATCTTGGTTGGTGATGGTATTCGGCCAAAAGATTCGGTGAATTTTTCTTAGGCATGTTGTGTGAAAAGAGGACAATTTTGACATTTCCTTCTCTGTGACTCTCCAGCATTCCGCACCATAGAGAAGCACAGAAAGCACGCAACTCTGGTATAATCTTAATTTTGGGCTTATGCTGTATTGGGAGGACTTCCAGATGTTATTTAGGCTAAAGAAGGCTGTTCTTGCCTTATTCATTCTGATGTTGATGTCTTTGCCTGCCCCACCGTCTGGTGTTACTATGCTTCCTAGGTATGTGAAGGTATCTGTCTGTACCAGTTCCTGTGCCATCAACTCAAGATATTTTCATGTCTACTTTATTCCTTTCATATATGTCACCAGTTCTCTTCTCTTTGTGCTTTTCAGTCTTCTACCTCTCCTACCCTAAAGATTCCAGAACAAGGCCTGCCTTGTATTGCTATCAACAGGTTCCTCAATGTGTATCCTATCCCTCGCCAACAAACAGTCCGTATCTCTAAGGAAAACAAAACAATTGGCTGTTCGGTCTGTCTAGACTTTGAAAAATCTGAACATTCACCTGTTATAGAAGACAACTGTAGAGATTTTCAGTCGCTAGATTCATCATCATCATCATCATCATCATCATCATCATCATCATCATCATCATCATCATCATCATCATCATCATCATCATCATCATCATCATCATCATCATCATCATCATCATCATCATCATCATCATCATCATCATCATCATCATCATCATCATCATCACCATCATCATCATCATCATCATCATCATCATCATCATCATCATCATCATCATCATCATCATCATCATCATCATCATCATCATTACCATCATCATCACTACCATCATCATTATCATCATCATCATTACCATCATCATCATCATCATCACCATCATCATCACTACCATCATCATCATTACCATCATTATCATCATTACCATCATCATCACTACCATCATCATCATTACCATCATCATCATCATTACCATCATCATCATAACCATCATCATCACTACTATCATCATCATCATTACCATCATTATCATCATTACCATCATCATCACTACCATCATCATCACTACCATCATCATCATCATCATTACCATCATCATCATTACCACCATCATCACTACCATCATCATCATCATCACAATCATTATCATCATTACCATCATCATCACTACCATCATCATCACTACCATCATCATCATCATTACCATCATCATCATTACCATCATCATCATCATCATCACCATCATCATCATTACCATCATCATCATCATTACCATCATCATCACTACCATCATCATCATCATCATTACCATCATCATCACTACCATCATCATCATCACTACCATCATCATCACCACCATCATCATCATCATCATCATCATCATTACCATCATCATCACTACCATCATCATCATCATCATCATCATCATCATCACTACCATCATCATCACTACCATCATCATCACTACCATCATCATCATCATTACCATCATCATCACTACCATCATCATCATCATTACCATCATTATCATCATTACGATCATCATCACTACCATCATCATCACTACCATCATCATCACTACCATCATCATCACTACCATCATCATCACTACCATCATCATCATCATTACCATCATCATCATTACCATCATCATCACTACCATCATCATCATTACCATCATCATCACTATCATCATCATCACTACAATCATCATCATCATTACCATCATCATCATTACCATCATCATCACTACCATCATCATCCCTACCATCATCATCATCCCTACCATCATCATCACTACCATCATCATCATCATTACCATCATCATCATTACCATCATCATCACTACCATCATCATCATCATTATCATCATCTTTACCATCATCATCATAATCACAGTCATCATCATCATTATCATCATCATTACCATCACCACCATCATCACCACCACTACTATCACCATCATCATCAACTGTCAGTTCCCTGCGGGAAATAGTCCTTACAGCAGTTCATACCTGGCTCTCGTGTCTGTGCCATCCACTCATATTCTTTCATTGTCTTCTTTATCCTTCTTTAAGTCTCTCTCAAATTCTCTTCTCCGTGCGCTTTTGGGTCTCTTTCTCTTTCTTTTTTTCCCTAAGAATTCCCAAACAAGGACTTCCTTGTCATTCTCTTTACTGGTTTCCTCAATGTATGGTCTATCGAACACTAACGTTTTTTCCTCACCCCTTGTCCGATTGGTATTTGTCTGGTACCTTTCATCAGGTTTCACAATGAAATAGCACTGAGTGGCGTTCACAAACATTTATACATAAAAATTCGAAAATTCTGGCACTTTCGCTCGAAACATGAGCATAGTGAAGCAAAGTCTGACACAGTTTAGGTTATCGCAATGCTGAAAACTGAATTCTAGAAGAAATGTATTTATCGGCTAAGTATATATACCAATACCAGAATGAGCAATCAGGACAAATTGAAAGTTTTGCCAAATGTACAATTTCCGTCAATGGATATGGTGCCTTTTGTGGAGCAGGCCGAGATGTCTGGAACGTGCTAGATAAATGGAGACAAGAAGGAGATAGAAGAAAACGAGAATTGCTTGTATGAAAAAAGTTTGGCCACGCAGGAATAGCCCAATGGGCTGATCACCCGTTGGCTTGTCACACCGATTACGGAAACAACGGCAGATGGATCTATTTGTTGTTGCCCTAAAGACGCCGCTAGGCGTGATGGGAAACTACAACAGAGAAAATCAATCTGCTGTTGCCCTTAAGACGCCACAAGGCGTGATGGCCTCTGACTGCTTGGTCGGTCTTTGGCTAAGGACGGAAGAAGAAGAAGAAGACGCAGGAATAGATGAATAGGCCTCTGGAAATAGGGTTTCTTCCAACTTTTCCTTGTTTGCACTCTTAATGCCATATCCCTCGTCCTCTCTGTATGTCTCTCTTTCTCACAGAAAATTAATGGACTGCCGCATACTTCTCTCTTCGACATTCTGTTTCCATCATATGGGAGTTAGCTGAGGTCAAACTGTCATTATGCATCTCTCCCAGAGTTGACATCCCTAGAAGACATGTTCTACTCTTTACTTTTGCTCCCAAATTGGAAATGTATCAGCTTGTCTTATTTTTAAATTGTTGTATAGGTGCTATTTCAACCTGTATTGTCATTTCTTAGCCTGCCAATTACTACCTGGTCTCTTGTTGGCAAGGAGTACCATGCTTCTATTACATGTGCCAATGGATGTTCCATGTGCCAATGGATGTTCCATGTGCCAATGGATGTTCCATGTGCCAGTCTTTTCAATCATCAAGCCTTTTAGCACTCCATTAGGCACAGGTCCTCAACGAAAGCAAGCCAAGCCTTCCCGTCACGTGCCATCCGTTCAAGGTATTGCCATGTCTTATTTATCCATTTCATGCCTGTTTCCAGTTTCACTTCTCCATGTGTTTTTTTTCCTCCTGTATTTATCTTACCATGGGGGTTCCAGAACAGAGACTTCCTTGTATTGCTATAAACTGATTTTATTTTCTTAATGTGTATCGTGTGCAACGCCATTGTCGTCTCCTCACGTCTTGTTCCACGGGTTCTCCTCGGTCTGGTTCTCACCAGTGGCCTTGTCAAACCACTTCAATCGATCTGTTCTACGCAAGCATCCATTTATTAAAGTCTGTATCTCTGGTTGTCATTTTTGTTGTTCACGATGTTTCAGGGCTGAATTGTCATTTGAGTTGAAGATTCTTTTCATCTATACTTAATGTCTTTTGATCTCCACATATTTCTCATTTTTTAAAAATCTCCCTTGTCTTTTGTATTCTTATTTTGATACATTGTCATGTTTCTCCAACTTTGGGGGTCGTAGTATGGCGTCCGCCTCGAATTCTGAAGGTACCGGGTTCGATTCCTAGTGGAGGGAATATAGTTTATTGAAATTTTTTTTTCAGAACCAGTGTTCCTAATGATGTCATACTTAGCCTTATCCCCAAGGCAGTGAGAACAGATGCCTAGCCTTCTCGGATAAGGGTGAAAACAAAAATGCAAGTTCCGTTAAACATCCCGCGGCAGTTGGAAATCTTATAGAGTAAGCCATACGGCGGCTGCAATGGCAAAATTAAAAAAAAATTAGAAACCTACCCACTACAAATATAATGTTATTCTTATATACACATACTGGGATTCTCGCTGGTGCTACGGAGATCGTGCACCGTGCTGAGATCCTCATTGTGTGATATAAGGGAGGAGATCGGAACACTGATGGAGCTGTTTGCGTGCAATGAAGATAGTCATTAAAGACCAAAACCAAACCAAACCTGCAACTTTGTCTATCACCATCGTCATCATTATCTTCGTCGTCATCATAATCATCATTTTCCTTTGCCCTCCTTACGGAGCACCGAGCCACCACTGTAGCTGGTCCACTTGCAGGAAGCCTGCAGCAAGCATTCACATACTCTTGTAGCAGTGGCGGTGTCTGTAGCAAATTGTTTACAGAATAAGGTGGCCATCCCCATGCACAACCTCATATTGGTGGCCCTGTACGACATGCCTGATGGTGCAGTAGTTCTATTCTTTGTTGTCTCCTCAGAGAGCCGCCGGTAACTACACATGACTGTGCCTATATACAGGTGTTAAAGTGTGTATGATTCCACATCTTGGAGGCATGAATCTCCCACAGCAATATTGTTGCCGTTAGGATTTCTTCACATATGACGACATGTAATTTTTGTCAATTTTAATCCCCCCCCCCCCTTTTTTCCCTTTTCGTCACAAAAGTTCAGACTCCCACTCTCTTGTGACGTAACCCATCTACGTACCCCCCACCCACCCCAATTTTAAGTAAAACTGTGTTTAATTAATCAGACTTTTACAATTATCTTACATTTCAGGCGCTGCATCCCAGCACGAGACAGCGCCCAACCTTTTCCATATCATGCTAATTGCTTTTGCATTTAACCCTCCCCACATCCTCACTCAAAAACAATTTAAACGTTTACACCAAACACACCTCTTCCTTTCAACTTGCTGAACGTTTATGGCTTTGATCATTGAACTGTTGTCGGGAAGGTGGTAACTCGTCATTTATTTTCTTTAAAAACGTAATTAAATCTAATTTCATCAACAGTACAGTTTCTTTGGTCAGAATTTTGTTGTTTAAGGTGCGTATAACATTATATTTACACATGAATATATAATTAAAAACACTTTAAACCAGGTAAAGATATATATTTTAGCTCAGATTATAATATTAATATGTCGTCCACGAGGAAGTTGTTAACTATTGCGAATAAAAGTGGATTATTGGGATTGAGGTTTGTAGCGAGATTTGGTTCCACTTGCTTGGTTGTAGCGCGACACGCACACACACAGCGCACACACACAGCGCAAGGACAACGCGGCGGTCTTTCTTTGAAGTTTGAATACGGCGAAAAAAATGTGAAATATGTTTAAGCCAGACGGTACTGAAGAATAAGGAAATAGCTAATATAGGAATGTATGGCGGACTTTCAAAGTTTGCATTTACAGGAAATTAAATTTAGAACTACAAGAAAACGCCTGGTTGGAATACAATTAAATAAAAATAGTTCACTAAAGGAGATGGACTATGAATTATATCCAAAAGGATATTATTCAAATATAAATAGTTTTCAAGATAATTAATATTTTTCACCTTCATCACATCTGCTAAAAATTAGTTAATAATCTTTAAAAATTTATCACACTAACAAGCCTAAACGGATTTAAATATAAATTGGATAGAATGAAAGCCTCATATGGGGAAAATGAAAGGATACCTAGGAAGGAAGGAAGGATATAAGTGTGTAAGTGAACCGAAGAGAAAACAAGTACAGGAAAAGAACAGATTGCCTCAAATCGCCTCAAACCAGGAGATGAAACGAAAATCTTTTGGGAATTTAGGAGGTGCTTTCTCGTACGAGCGAGAGACTGAAATATAAGGACAGAGGGGCGCGTTGAAAATCACACACACCAAATCCAGAAGCCAAAGTGAGAAACTGGAAGACAGCATCTGCAAGAAAAGTTCTATTTTCACGCTGCATGCAGGGCAGATTAAATTCAGCCAAAACAGTCTCACCGTGGGCTTATAAATCCTAAGAGGGTATGTAAGTTTATTATATATATATATATATATATATATATATATATATATATATATATATATTTATATATATATATATATATATATATATATATATATATATATATATATATATATATATATATATATATATATAATTTTATTTCAGATTTTATTTACGATTTGATTGTATCAGACACGATAAAAAGGGAATGACGCTAACCAGAGATAACCTTCACCGGCATTGTCAGGAAGCATAACCATTAATTGGTTAGCCAAATATGTCATGGCTAGTTCTTGCCTGGAAGCTTACGACATACCAGCAAGTACATAAGTGACTTGACATCCATAAGTGGAAGGCAAAGGTTATAGCGTACCCATGTATCATAACATGTGATTTATTCATGTATTTTGTTAATTCTGCACAGTATACATTATCTTATCATGCTATCTCTGTAACATACTACCATGATTCATTCATTTATATATAAACACTGAAGACATGGTCGCATCATGAACAACAGTGGGTGGTGAGATTGTTGGAACACCATGGCCACCTATTACCTTTTGTTCCAGGTTTTTATGATCAGTTTTTATGATCATTGCTGATCAAGATTATGATCATTCCTGACCGAATTTACCCAAAAGACTTGAAGACCGTTGATCCTGCTAACTGAAGCCTAGAGGTCAATCAATCTTCAACACCTTAGTCCCCCGTAGTTATAGGGCGGGCTGAAGGAAAGTCTTCCGGATTCAAGTGTGTCTCAGGAACCTCGAACTAAGATCAGATGAGTTTTATGTGTATCCATCCAACAAATCCTGTGAGCAGTTTCTAAAACGACTGTCTATGATGAGAACTAGATAGCAAGAGATATCAAAGAGATACTGTGACAAACTTTTGTGTAATTTCAGCGGAAGATAAATCCAAGACTTTTCTATTATTTAGTTTAATTTGTAACTATAAATAATCATTCATTTTACCATCTTCCAACACCCATTTCTCATTACAAGAATATATAGATGTACATAATAAGTTATGAAATTGTACTCATTTGACTTGTTAAATTTTTAACTGTTAAATTTTGAGTTACCTTTTCAAATTTAATTATATTATCACATAGGGTTACTATAGCGAAAGTAGCAACTTATACTTCTGAAGCCTAAATCTATTGTCCAGCTCAGAGTATTCACAGCTGTAACTCACTTGTGATACCAGTGTACTTCTCGGGCACTGGAACTTCATACTTTCTGGAGAGAGATTCTACTTCTGCTCTACCACTATTATCATACCAGGAAAACCTTTCGCTACAAGGTTACCAAAATCTATTTTTTTTCCCGACATCATTTATGAAAGAATTTATGTCTCATATTTTTGTGTGAAGTCACATTTTTGTCAGCCCCCCCCCCCCCCCCCACCCCTCTTTTCCCCCATCGTCAAGCAACGTCACACAATTTTGAAATCCCTCTTCCCCCTTTCTCTCCTCACTGCGTGATGTCACATGGGAAACGATCCCTTAGTAACTTTTATTTTCATTAATTTGTGTTTCTTTTCTCTCTCTACTTTCAAACCCAGTTACTATGCCCCTCTCACCAAGTAGCCTACATGCATATTGTAAGTGAGGTTTGTGCGACTTAAAGTACCTACGGGATGGGGCAGCCGGGCTCTATGGCAGTAGTGATTATATTCTTTGCTTCCCTGTCGGCTCCCGGTAACACACTGCCACGTTTGCTTGAGACTTTTTTTAATTATTGCTTTAATCTGAGCCAATTTCTTTTCTCTTTCTGGTTTTGCCGTTTGTATCCTTCATCGTGTAGCTAAGTCTATCCGCTTTCTCGTATCCAGGTACAGAACCCTGCAATCATCAATATTAATATGAAATTGAGTATACATTTTTATTTACTTTTTTTAACTTACGCCCTCTATTACTCGAGAATCTCCTGTTAGTATATCTAACCTGAGAATGATTTTTACGTGAGTATCCCCTTTTTCCCTGTACACTGACAGGTGTCCTCTCGCCATTCAGGCAGATACTCGCCGTCTTCGGAGGGTACCCATTAGAGCTGGGTCGGCTCAGGAGCCGCCAGTCCCTGGTCGACGACACTACTTCAAATGTCTTCGCCAGGGCTCGAATTAATCCAGTCCAAGTCCCGGTCGACGACACTCGTTCAAATGTACTCGCCCGGGCTTGAACCTGGATCCCCCGATCGCAAGCGCAGTGTGGTAACCAATACACCAGCGCGGCTCCCTAGAGTGGAAATGAAATTGCCGAAACAGACAGTAGGGAACAGATAATGTTTGAAGTAAGGCATTGTTCGCAGCAAAGATTAGCTCTGAGCACTGGAACAATTGGTGGGTTTGGTAAGGAACACCGAAGAACTCCTCTTCTACAAATACCATGGTTGGTGGCGTGGGCGATCATGTCTTTCCACAATTTCCTGTCTCCAGTATTATTTATCAATTATTCTATTGATGTCTTTCCACGCCATCATGTCAAACAGTGCGGTATCTTCTTTTTTTTGTCGTCCTCCATCTCTTCGTTTCACCTCAATCTTTCCCGTCGTTACGATATATTCTAGCTTTCATGTTCGTCTCATAACATGGTCAAAGAAAGTGGCTTGTTTCCTTTTAACGTCAGTAATAAGCTTACTTTGCGCATTGGCTTCTTTACTTTTATTTGTTAACTGCCCATAGTATTTATTACATTCTTCTGTACAATCCCAAAAGTATTACCAAACTGAGTAACGCTTTGAGCACTAAGTATTAGGTGGTTAGATAAGCCTTCGAGCACTGAAAGAAATAAGTGGTTAGGTAAGTCTGTGAGCACTGAAGTATCAGGTGGTTAGATAAGCCTTTGAGCACTGAGGAATTTAAATAGGTAAGTCTTTGAGCACTGACGAAATAGGTGGTTATGTAAGGAGCGCAGAAGTATTATATAAATGACTATCACCCTGCGCACCGCAGGAATACCCCCCCCCCCCCCCCCACCCCGGCTGCGATTTCCACAACACCTTTCCAACATCTGGCATACCCCGATATTATTCTTGGCACTACTTCTGTTGATAATGATGAAAAGCAGCAACGCTCCGAACACATATTACCCGCGACAGACTCTACCCGTGTGTCTTGCCCTGCCCTGATCGTGTATGTAAAAAAAATCATTACACTCCATTTCCTGGTGTACAAATATCGTTTCGACTTTCAACTGTGTTGGTCTGTTATCCATTTGCTTTGCGATGGTTTTCTGCACCACTGCTGAAAGCCGTTTTATGTCTCTTGATGTATGTACATCTTTTGTTATATTATTATGTCTGACATTGCTCATGTTCATGAAATACGTACTCTCCTTCTGATAATCCGCGTTTCAAGGGATGTTACATTTCCTCTGGACCATTTACTTTCTCTAGAAGATGTCGTTATGAGTTTGCAGTACCTTATATGTGGTTTTTATCATTACCATTACGCCATTAGTGAACAATGTTTTGTTGTTGTGCATGAGTTGTTGATATTTCTTTACTTCATTTACCAGTAACTCTAGTCTTCATCCTCCGCATGGACAACGGGGCCTTATTAATTAATGTTTGTTGTTGTTGTTGTTGAGGGGAGGGGGTGAAGTCGAAGAGAAGTCCGTTTTGCTCTGCCAAGAATGCCGTAAAAATGGACTAAGCAAGTTTGGGCAGAAGGCTAGCAAGCTAACCATTTATCACAGAAGAAGTTGCAATAGGAACCATCAATGCATCAGCATGCGAAGTACGTTGGCGCCGCCTTGTTGAAAGTTAGCCATATACAGTTATGACACGCCTTCTCACTAATTAGACAAGAAAAAAGAAACACACAAACTAGCAGCTCGCCCTAGCAGAAGTGCACCACAGACGATCATTCTATCTAGCCAGTCAGGGAATAAACATTCAAAAATAGGAAGTGCCTGGAGCAAACTTTGGGACTGTTTGGCAAGGAAGAACATTCCAGCACCCCTGATTCATGCTATACAGAGCTTCTACAAGTCTTGCAGAAATTATGTGAGGACAGCAAACTATAAGTCAGAAGAGTTCAGGACCACCACTGGTGTAAGACAAGGCGATATCCTGTCACCTTATCTTTTCATACTCCTCATGGACGATGTCATCAAGGCATGTAAGGAGAGAACAAGAAAGTATTCAGTGGGGTACTGGAAGACGAGACAGGTCTGTATTTCAGAGCTAGCATTTGCTGATGATGTTGTCCTGATTGCTAAATCAGAGACACATCTCCAATCCAACCTGCAAGTCTGGAAGGAAGAGCTGGAGAAGAGAGGGATGGTCATAAGCAGCTCTAAAACAAAATCTATGGTGATATCACGAGAAGAAAGAAAACATCAGATTAAGTTGGGAGAACAGGTCCTGGAGCAGGTCGACCACTTTAAATATCTCGGAGCTATTATAGACCGAAAGGGGGGCATCAAAGAAGAGTTGGCAACTCGAAAAGCAGCAGCTGGGAGACTTTATCAGGCCATAAATCGAGGATTCCTCAGCAAGAAAGAGGTTGGTAAGAAAACAAAGATGGCTGTATACCGCTCCACCTATGTCCCAGTCTTGACATATGGATGCGAGTCATGGGCAATGACTACAACCCACAAAAGCCAGATCCAAACCTCAGAAATGAGATATCTGAGGAAGGTGGTTGAAGTAACAAGAAGAGACATGGTCCGCAACCAGACGATACGTCAAGGCCTAAAATCCCACCCGCTGCAGACCCAAATAGAACAGTCCCAACTAAGATGGTTTGGCCATGTCTGCAGAATGAGAGAAGATCGGCTACCACGACAAGCATGAGAAACAAAGAGCCAGGGATCCAGACCTCCAGGACGACCCAGAGTCCGCTGGGAGGACAACATTAGACAATCTTTGAAGGACCGAGGACTAGAATGGAACCAGGCCAGGAAGAAGACAGCTGATAGAATAGTCTGGCACTCTCTCTTCCAAACCTCTACACCTCACGGTAGAAGGGGAACGACTAAGTAAGTAAGACTAAGTAAGTAAATAGGAAGTGATTTACAATCATTCTTTACTTCCAAAGAGAGAACAAGGGATTATGTGAAATCATTCTTGTTAAGTTAAACCACATAACATCAGCATTCTGTGTTTATTAACAGTCTGACAAATCACAAGATTGTTAACATTTATCTAGTCTGACATCGTTTAACGTGTAGATCACGTGATCTGATACGTAATCATACAACGACTTGATAGGGCGCGTGCTGGGTATATTCATTAAAAATAAACAAACAACTCTGAGCCCGGTTTAAGACCCGGATTTTGAAACTCACGTTACAGGAGACAGGTAAAATTGCTACCTGTTATGATGTCACGTGTTGAACAATCTGAATCTCACGTTATGTTGTAATGTTAACATGGTAAAGCATTTTATTCAACAACATTGCAGTTAATTGTCTTCATTGTGATGTTTGTTTCGTATACATTAATTAGATAACAGTGATGAAATAACAATTTAAAAATTGGAAGTGACATTTTAATCACACTATATACGATATACTGTATATGGCATAAGATATATATCAGGGTGTCGGCAACTGGTATCTACTAGTTGTTCACACAAAATGATTTGGTAGATATTTGGATGACGGAGTGAGGGAAAAAAAATGAAAACATTTTTATACTAGGAAAATGTTGGTCTAGAGCTCTCCAGAAAGCATTTTAGAGTCTAATGTGCTCAGGATTAAAGGCACAAGAGACACCTCTTTTGTCAAGAAATGTGAGACGTTAAAACTGTTCATTTCATAATTTAAAGTCATGTTTCCACCTAACTCTGCAGACATTGATTTGATCAACACAGACATTTAGAGAGCTCTGTGTTACTAAAGTAGATCCCCCACAGGTTATGGGTTGCCAAAAGCTGGTGTATATGGAATGTCTTCTCAGACATACGACATCTTCCACATGCCTAGAAGGCACATAACTTCATATCTCTACCGTATTCTCCTTGCCTCGCGCAGACCACGGGAGTATCTGAGGAGACAAAGAAAGAATAAGACCTCCGCTCCCTCAGGTCATTCGTAAAAGGCCACTAAGATGAGGTTGTGCATGAGGCTGGCAACCTGTCACGAAATAACTTTTTTTTGTGACGGGGGGGGGGGCTGGGGGTGTCTTTACTCCTTTCTGGCAGTATTAGCTACCACTCCTTTTGCATGCTAATTCTTCCAGTATACGTTGTTTACGCTTTCATCGTCACGATTATCTTATCATATATTGTCCGGGACCTAAGACGCGTCAACAGTGAGGAATGCAGTTAGCGACTCATAGCTTGACTGCTTGCGTCAGGGTCAGCGAACCAGAGCGGACCAAGACCCTACTCCACCTCCAAGTGGTGGTCCTGGAAACAGGCTGCATCAATGCAGTCTGGCTGAGTGAGTAGGGATCGAAGAGGGAAGGCTAACCCGGTCCCAAAAATGCTGTGCTGAAGTCGGATGTGTCGGCCGAAAGGCGCAAATTTCGCAGCTTTGCTGTAAACGGACACAACGCAACCAACGTCCTTTTCAGGACGAACAAACAAGAAGAAGATATATTGTCCTACTTCGTCACTCCCTTACTATTACTATTAACTGAGCGCTTGACCTGTTTTGAAACATCATTAACTTCTGTTTTTGCAGTGCGAAGTTGTTTGTTTACGTTACTTAACATTTTCCGGCCCAGTAATAAGGTGTATGAAGTAGCGAGACGGGTTAAGTTTGCCATATCGCACGCCAGGCTGGCGGTAGACAAGGATGACAAAAGATAAGCTGGGATTACCTTTGCACAAAATGGCATAGAGTAAAAACCCAGACCGTTTCGTCGGCGAAGGTATGGAACAAACGTTTGGTACGAGCGCATGGGTTGCAGATAATTTCCACTAACCCTGCTGTTTCAGTGTTTCAATATGGATGGCAATCTTGTTGAAGATTAAGATATGGACAGTGATGTAATACTTCCGGCAGATAGACTTTTTTGTGATAAAGAATTACAAGAAAATAACTTCTGAGAGGAGATTATAATATTAGATTTGTGAAGTAGTGAGTTTGTAAACATGGCAAATACCAACGGAAGTGACAAGACCTTGTATGGTAATGGAGTTTGAAGATCACACGTAAAGGGCAATATTTTATGTTGTCATAAAGTAATATTCTATATGAGAGATGAGGGTAGTAGGGGAACCCCTACCAAAATCAGACACTTATTTGCAACTGGTTTGACATTTAAGATGCTAAGATAGACTGCTACTAATTGGACCTCCTGCAAGAAGCAACCTGGATGTGTAGGCGAAAAAGTTCGCTTTTTATTCTACATCGTTGTAAGACTACTTCACTGACTTCCTATTTGATCAAGAAGAAATCATATAATTCATATTAAATCATTTAAAATTTTACAGAAATCACCTGGCAAGAGTTTGTGATTTTGGTTAGGCTTTCAAAAAAGGAGGCCATCTGCAGAGCTGGTTACATTAAGAGCGAAAAATGAAATGATGATGATTTACTCTCCTCATTCCGACACCACAGCGGTTGAAGGCAAACGTTAGATGAGCCACGCACGCTACGACAGCTTGATTTCATCATGCGCGTGTATCGTATCGATCAGACAGCAGATAACATTAGATCAGTTCTCGAGACAGCGGATTTTGGCATCTCTCACTCTCTCGTTCTCTGCCTTTATCTCTCTCTCTCTCTCTCTCTCTCTGAGATGAATCGCAATGACCTAGTGTCAATGGGAGAAAGGCGAAAAAGTAAAACTAAAAATATAGAAATAAAGAAAGAGATTATAAAGGATTACAAGAAGAAAAAAATAAGATCAGGGCCGGATTAAGAACTCTGGAAGCCCTAGGCTATTAAAATATTTTGGGGCCCCACTCCAATCTTCTAAAAGATAAAACTAGTAAAAAAAATGTATTTCAGATAAATGTTTTATTAATATATAATAATATGTAACAAACAATAACAATTAGTAAATACATACAAACATTCGAAAATCAAAGAGAAACATTTAGAATATCCGCTTTCTTGATTTTTAAAAATTGCAAAATCTGTGATTACAATATCACAATGGATACAACGAGGCATGTACCATTCCACACAAAGTAAAGCAAGAATGTAGTTTTGAATAGCACCAGGTGTGTAACAAAAAAGCACTAAAACGCACTAAAAACATTTTTGGAACAAAATAGATTTTTAAAAACTATCTGATTATTACCGAACTTTGACTAGTTACGTTAGAACGGAAAAAAATTATATGCATTGAAATTTTAAAAAATGTTTAAGGGTCCGGGCCCCCTGTAAGCCTAGGGCACTAGACGCGTGTTTAGTGGGCTTAATGAATAATGCGGTGTTGAATACGATAAAACGACAATTTTGATGAGTCGCACATGGAAAAAGACAGTAAAATAATTTTTGAAAAACAAGCACAGAAACAAAAATGTAATTTCATTATCGTCAGATTGTAACAAATAATGAACGCCAAACAGAGAATTAAGTTCACAACAAACAAACATTAAAAACTCTCATACACATATCTCAGTAAAATCAAGAAACTACGTTCTAAAACAATATACATGATCATTACCGCAAGTCTCAGAACACTGAACATTAAAAAAAATAAAATAGCTTACGGGGAAAAACACACATAAACTAGAAGCAACTGAAAAGTGAAACCTTAAAAAAACCAAGCCCTATATTCACTTAAAAAACGTTACAATAAACATGTAAGAATTTGAGCTCATGACAGGACTCGGCATGTGTTTGTTGAAGGCCTATGCTCCTTGGGGAGCTAAATTGTATTGACTGAGGTGGTGAGAAAAGAATGATAGTATCGACAACAAGCACTCAAAAACAGCAAAGAAGTTTTGTAATATACGTAAACATAAAGAGATTGTATCAGTGGCAGACTAGTTAGAGTACTTGGTTTTAGAGTCACGCCCAAATCAACAACGCAGCTGTAAAAATGGTTACCTGACCGCTCTGAGTTAAGGAAAGCAAAGGAAGCTAGGAAAGAAACTGCTCACTCCATCTCATAAAGTTCAGTCCTGGTACAAATGAGGTCATTAATACTTGACTCCCCTACGGCG
The DNA here is from genome assembly GCA_024509875.1 of Oreohelix idahoensis. Classification (NCBI taxonomy): domain Eukaryota; kingdom Metazoa; phylum Mollusca; class Gastropoda; order Stylommatophora; family Oreohelicidae; genus Oreohelix; species Oreohelix idahoensis. The sequence goes on from JAMPIV010022862.1 coordinate 132,285, forward strand.
GTATCTGATATGGAACTACTTTTGCAGTTTTAAACGTACAGGAAAGTCTAGAAGATCATATACATGGCTCACAAGAGCATCTTCTGGGAAGGTTAAGGCGGCCGGCGTGATGCTGACCACATCACCCTTAGTGTGCCGATGGTCAAGAAAATATGGGCCTAACACCATATTCCCAATATGCCTCAATGGGCGTGTAACGGGATCCTTTACCATTTTACCCCTACAAGAAGAAAAGAAAAATACAGTTTTTAGGGGTGTAACAACATTCATGGAAACAAGAACAGTAGGGAAAAAGAGATACTGAAAAGACCATTCCTAATCAGTGAAGAAAAATATCGAGAGAAAGGCTAGAATCGAAGAGCACATTATATAAGGAAGAAAAGAAAGAAAAAAACCATACAAGACCACCATAAATACCGGAAACTACAAAAGCAGAGATTTGGAAAGACCGAGAGAACACATGAAGTGCAAGGTCGAGGTCAGCATCAAGGGCTATGGGCTAGAAAAATTTAAAACATTACAACATTTTATCTGACAGAAAGCTAAACATTACAACACGATCTGTGACAAAAAACTAAACATTACATGGCTATCTTTGAAAAGAAACTAAACATTATAACACAACCTCCAAAATGAAACTAAACATTACAAAAATATCTCTGACAAGAAGCCAAACATTACAACACTATCTCTGAAAAAAAAAAAAATCTAAACATTACATGGCTATCTCTGAAAAGAGACTTCACATTACATCACAATCTTCGAAAATAAAATAAAAATTACAACACTATCTCTAAAAAAGGAAACTAAACCTTACAACACTATCTCTAAAAAGAAATTAAACATCACAACATTATCTCTAAAATGAAATTAACCATTACAACATTATCTCTGAAAAGAAGCTAAACATTTCAACACAATCTTTGACAAAATACTAAACATTACATCGCTATCTCTGAAAAGAAACTTAACATTACATCACTATCTTTGAAAATAAACTAAACATTACAATACTATCTCCAAAAAATAATTACACAACTATCTCTAAAGAGAAACTAAACATTACAACAGTATCTCTAAACAGAAGCTGAACATCACAATACTCTCTCTAAAACGAAATTAAACAATCCCACACAATCTCCGAATCATCAACGGTTCGAGCTGGAGTAACAAGATACAAGAAATGCGGTATCACCAAAATCTGAGCTTCAGCGAGCTACTGAGAAGCTGAGAGGACATTATAGCCAGAAAATGTGACGCTTGAAGTCAGAAAATGTGACGCGTGAAGTCAGAAAATGTGACGCGTGAAGTCAGAAAATGTGACGCGTGAAGTCAGAAAATGTGACGCGTGAAGTCAGAAAATGTGACGCGTGAAGTCAGAAAATACCACAAGTTGCAAAACGACAGACGTGAAAAGTACAGACTTGCCCAAGACCATCATCTTCATTTTCATTTTCTCTTCTTACGGAACATGGAGTCATAACTGCAGCTGGGCCCTGCAGGAAGCAGATGACTGCTCGTGCAGCGGTGGTTCCTGTGGTTATTTGTTTTACGTGATGAGGTTGCAAGCCCCATGCACAACCTCCCTCATATTCATTGCCTTGTACGACATGCATGAGGGTACAATAGTCCTATTCTTTCTTTGTCTCTTCACAGACACCCCCCCCCGTTCCCCCCCCCCACCCCCCAACATACACGGGATACGACAGTAGGAAATAAATACAACATCAAACGCAATTAGATTAAAAGATTAAAAGTTTCCACTTTAAAAGATAGAAATCTCTTCTCATTTTAAACAAAATCAATCCTTCCCGTCTCGTTTCCACCCTTTTAAGCCGTTATTTTATCTTCTTGATACCTGAAAGCAAGCCCTTCTTCGTTATTATCTATCTTTTTTTCTTGTTTGCCTTATTTTAATCCATTTTTTATTTTATTTATTTAAGCCACACTTTCTTTCTAAAAGGCGGAACTATGTGAGTCACTTCTTATGTCTTCTAATTATTCAAGCCACTTCGTCAAGCTACTTTTCCCATGTTTCTTGAACGTTCTTTAATTAATCAGAAAGCTTTCGTGACGTTCTCAGCTTCGGAGCTCAAGAGTTAATCTGTTTCTTTACTGCCAAAGCCGTTCGCCATTTCTCAACTATCCCTTAAAATCTTATCTCTCTCAATGAAAATCTAATACGTCTTATCTTATCTTATATATTTTAACTTAAATGTTTTTTTTTCTTTCTCTCAGTCGTTTAACTAAATTGTTGTGAATCTCAGTGTAACTATATTGTTGTAAATCTCACTGTAAATAGATTGTTGTGAATCTCACTGTAAACAGATTGTTGTGAAACTCACTATAAAAAGATTGTTGTGAATCTCACTGTAAATAGATTGTTGTGAATCTCACTGTAACTAGACTGTTGTGAATCTCACTGTAACTAAATTGTTGGGAATCTCACTGTAACTAGATTGTTGTGAATCTTCTTCTTTCTTCTTTGCTCCTTAGCCGCCGACCGTCAAAGCAGTCAGTGGCCATCACGCCTGGTGGCGTCTTGTAGGGCAACAACAAATTGATTCCACTTTGCTCGGTCGGTGGGCATCCTTTGTGCAGTGCCCCAACTCTGGTTCATTCTTTGCATCTCAACCTCCACAGTCCTCCGCCAAGTTGTTTTTGGTCGGCCTCTCTTTCGTTTTCCTTCAGGGGTCCATAGCATAGCTGTTCTTGTGATGGCATCGGGGTATCTTCTGAGGACATGGCCAACCCTGCTCCAGAGTCTGCAAGCTATGATGGTGTGCATGTCCTCTTGCTTGCTCCGAGTAAGCAGATCTTGGTTGGTGATGGTATTCTGCCAAAAGATTCGGTGAATTTTTTTTAGGTATGTTGTGTGAAAAGAGGACAATTTCGACATTTTCTTCTCTGTAACTCTCCCGCAATCCGTACCATAGAGAAGCACAGAAAGCACACATCTATTAATCTTAATTTTGTGCTTGTGCTGTACTGAGAGGAGTTCCAGATGTTGTTTAAAAAAAGGCTGTTCTTGCTTTGTTCATGCTGTTGTTGATGTCTTTGCTTGCTCCGCCGTCTGGTGTTACTATGCATCCTAGGTATGTGAAGGAGTCGGTCTGTTCCAGTTGCTGATTACTTACTGATATGAGCTCAGGGCTGCTCACATTGAGCGACATGACCTCTGACTTCTTTAGATTGATGTTCAAGCCCACCTGCTGGCTATACTTATTAAGTCTATCCGTTTTTTCCTGGATGTGTTGATGTGAATGTGCTAGTAGTGCAATGTCATCTGCATATTCCAGATCTTCCAATGTAGTCCATCTTATTCCTCTTGGACAGTCCTCTGTTGTCTGGCGCATCACCCAGTCTATGACTGTTAAAAATAGAGTGGTTGATAAAGAGCATCCCTGTTGTACTCCTGTCTTCACCTCAAAGGTTAGGTTGCTCTGCCCAACGCTACACGTAAAGTTGGCATAGAGGCTTTTTATGATTGACACTATACAGCTTGGAATTCCATAAGCCCTCAGTATTTTCCATAAACTGTCCCTATGTATACTGTCAAAAGCCTTTTCAAAATCAACGAAATTAATGTACAGCTGTCTTTGCCATTCTGAGCACTGTTCTATAATGTTCCTGAGGGTAAATATATGATCTACACATCTTCTGTTCTTTCTAAATCCTGCTTGTTCTTTCCTCAGTTTGTGGTCTACTGCTTTTGAAATTCTCTGTATAATTATCCTGCCTAGTATTTTGCTGGGAACTGAGAGAAGAGTGATTCCTCTCCAATTATCGCAGTCTGCAAGATCTCCCATCTTGGGCAATTTGACAATTATTCCTTTGTTCCACTCCGTTGGTGTTGTCCCTGTTTTCCAGACTTGTGCAAATAGTGGTTCTAATAGTTCTGCTGCTAGCTCAGGGTCTGTCTTAAATAGCTCTGCATTTAAGTTATCATGCCCAGAAGCTTTTCCATTCTTTAACCCTTTGATTGCTGTGATGATTTCTTCTTTTCGTGGAATATCTGTATTAACATCTAAATCGTTTTCAGCCTCAGGAACATACAACTGTGTCTCTGGTGGTTCCTTGTTTAGAGTTTCTCTGAAATGCTCTTTCCATCTTGTTTCCTGTCCCTCTGCTGTCATGATGAGATTTCCTTGCTTATCTCTTACTAATGTAATATTGTTTGCACCTCGTTTTCCACTGATGATTTTAGTTATTTTGTATACTGTGCTTTGTTCATTTCTCAGTGCTGCCTCTTCTGCCTGTCTTGCAAGATCGTCTAGGAAATTCCTTTTGTTGGCTCGGGTTTGGCGTTTAACTTCCTTGTCCAGCTGACTGTACTGTTCGCTATATCGTTGCTTCAACCTGGAGGACTTCGCTTCTGTTTTCTTTCTTTTCACTTCCTTTCTCATCGTTATGGTGTTTAATGTTTCTGATGTTATCCAGTCTTGCTTCTTCCTTCCCTGGAATCCCAAGCATGATTTGCTGCTTTCCTTATATACAGGGTGTCCATAAAGTCTCTTTACAATTTAACAAATTTATTACAAAGGCAATTGATGAGATATCTTAATCAGATTTGTTCTATTTACTCAGTGGTTATCAAAGTTTTTAATCACATACCTTTATCGTATTTCAGGTACCCTGTTGATGAAAGAGGTACTGTTTAATGAACCCCTACAAAAATGGCTACTCCTCAAGAGAAGGCACAATGTGTATCATGGTTTATTGAAACAAAATCGGATAGGCAGACTCAGCGAAACTACAGAACTAAGTATGGAAGAGATCCACCATCACGTCCGTCAATTCGTGCATGGCACAAGAAATTTATGGAGACAGGGACAGTGTTGGATAAAGGGAGGAACATCTGAGGAAAACATTGAGCGTGTAAGACAAGCCTTTTATCATTCTCCCACAAAGTCCATCCGTACTGCTGCCAGACAGTTAGAGCTACCACGTTCAACAGTGCAAAAAGTCCTACACAAGAACTTGCGATTGTACGCTTACAAAGTGCAACTCTTACAGGCACTCGAGCCAAATGATAAAACAAGACGAATTTCTGAGGATGAAACGTTCCTCACCAAAGTTTGTTTTAGTGATGTGGCAACCTTTCATTTTTCAGGGAAACTGAACACACATAATGTGAGAATCTGGGGATCAGAACACCCCCATGTGACTATGGAACTTCACCGAGATAGACCAAAGCTGAATGTGTGGTGTGGGATCATGATACACATTGTGCCTTCTCTTGAGGAGTAGCCATTTTTGTAGGGGTTCATTAAACAGTACCTCTTTCATCAACAGTGTACCTGACATACGATAAAGGTATGTGATTAAAAACTTTGATAACCACTGAGTACATAGAACAAATCTGATTAAGATATCTCATCAATTGCCTTTGTAATAAATTTGTTAAATTGTAAAGAGACTTTATGGACACCCTGTATTATTGAAATGGTGTTGAATTTCTGGTCTATATCATCAGTCAATGTCTTTTCCTGACTTTTGGCAAATTGATATCGCTTCTTTATATCAGCCGCAAAAGCTTTTCTGATAAGGGGGTCCTTCAATTTGCTGATGTCAAACCTTTTCTGCGTAGTTACAGTTGGTCCGGGGCAAAGTCTTTTACAGACAGGGGGTATGATGTGCTGGTGTTGTGGGTAGTGGGTTTCCCCCCTTGCTTCACCCTAGGCCTAGTGAATTCTTGTTCATGAAAGGAGCGACCATTGCGGTGTTAGTCTCTTGGCCTAGCAAAACTTCTCATACCCCAAGATCGTTGTGCGTGGTGAAGAGCCACACCCTCCTCGAGGTAGTCCTGGTAACTGAGGGTGCGAATCCTCAGGCTAAACACAACGGATCTAGAGGAGCAAACCTCGATAATAAAACCGGTGCACTACACCGTACACACCCTCTGTGGGTGGGAAGGAGCCAGATGGATACTGAACAAGTCTTGGGAATGGGAACGAGTGTGGACGGCTCCCTGAAGATCGGAACCCATCGTACAGGCACAGAGACTCAGGACGTGACGATCCTATTGCCTTCAACTCTTGGCAATTTGGTGGCGGGGAAAGAGCACTGTGAGCCCTACCTTGGCTACGTATCACAAGGAGACGCAGAAACACCCCCAATATCTCCCCCAGAGCTGGCACAGTACACTTCTGGCTTCTACCCGGGGCGGTAGGAAATCCACAGGCACCCCAGCATCACAATGCCATGAAGATGACAAAATTGGAATTTACTAACTCAAACCTGGCAGAGCAAGTCCTCCATCAGATGCGGCCGATGCTGGGCCCACTGGCGCGTGGACACGTCCCGATCCCCATCGAGACTTGCCCGGGGAGCCCACCCCGGCTCAAAAAAGCAGAGAAGGCCACTCTCCAAACCTCCGATGTCTTGCGGACAGTGTTAGGATGTGCAAGAACATGGACAGGAAGACACCACAACTTCCCCACTGAAGACACGCCCACGGCGACCGTTGCCTCAATTGGCTGTGTGTGGTGTACCCGATGTCACTTATCGGTGCAGAGTTGAGAGAGATGGCTGAGCATCACAATCCCCCCTGTGTTGCAGCATGATGAGAACCCAGCATTGCACACTAAGCTTGGGGGGATCACTTGGGCACCAGACTTAATACTGGCTCTTGACTGGATGGCCGCATGCAGGAGATTTCTACAATGGAGGGTTGGCAGGTGGTGGGTATCTGGAAGTGGCTCTGTGCAGGACGTGAGGATTCCTTGGGAGAGCCCAGAACCAGAGCACAGCATTGTGTAAGCTCTGCATAGTTGGAGAGCCCCCTGGATGACGGGGAATGCACAGTGTGCTACCCCACCTATCCCCAACTGCTAACTTAGAACCAGAAGTGGGGTCCTCTGTATGCGTGCCAGGCCAGGATAAAATGCCTGGGAAAGAGACTGGAGCTCAGAACTCCCTAACTCAAAGTTGCAGGATGGCAGAAAAGCCATGGGAAAGACAGGGCTATTTTGAAGATAACGCAACCATATTTTCACCATACGAGCTCGGACGCCACCTCGGTAAACAAGGTCCGTGCAGAGCAGTGACACCCCCAGGCTGCTTGCGATTAGTCTACTACTGGGAACATAAACAGATTAGGGATGAGCCCACTCTCCCGTTGAACAGGTGCTAAAGTCATAGATACTGGGCCAGAAGGCGCACCGGAAACCACAGTATCACGCAACTCGCTTTTTTTTTCTATGGAGAGTACACCGTCAAATAAATCTCGTACTGGTGCTCGCCCTGTGGAGCTCCACTAGGCAGGTGCAGTGCCGGGCTCTGAGCCTCGACAGAGCCCACCCTCAGCTACTGGAGGACCCTCTAGACCGTCTTGTGGAGTCAGCAGACGGCGGAGGAGAACTACTGACCAAAACAAAACAGAAAAAGAGAAACCCAGAGTGCCACTTGTCATGATGCACTGGAATGCAGAGGGAGTGAACAGCAAGCAGGCTGGATACAGCAAAAAGACAGAGCTGGAAAACATCTTGTATGAGAAGCAAGTCAGTGTTTGCTGTATCCAGGAGACTCACTTGAAAGCAGATCAAACCTTTAAAATAAGGGGATATCAATGCTTCAGATCCGACAGAAAAGATAGACGAAAAGGAGGAGTACTTACTCTTGTAAGGAATAACATTCCTGCACACGAAAGGAAAACCTTCATGGATGGAGCAGAATATCAGCTGTTGCAGATAAAGGTAGACAAGATGGAAATATAACTCCTGAACTATTACTGTCCGAACAACAAACCCCTGAGTCTCAGCTCTATACAGGTACCAGCCACCAACTTTATAGCAGTTGGAGACTTTAATAGCCACTCCCAGAGCTGGGGCTATAACCATCTGGATCACAGAGGTGAAGAGGTTGAAACTTGGCAAGATGATCACTCCCTAATCCTAGTCAATAATGCCACAGATACTCCTACCTTCTACTCCAGAGGATGGCACACAACTTCAACACCAGATCTTGCCTTCTCCACACCAGATATAGCTGGATCTATTTGTAGAGAAGTAGGAGACCAACTAGGGGGAAGCGACCATCGCCCAAACTTTCTTACTGTCCAGAGTGCAACTCTCAGTACAGGCCCAGCCATTACAAGATGGAACTACAAAAAAGCCAACTGGGGTTTATTCAGGCATCAGGTGAACACGCTGCTGTCTACCCTCAAGGTACAGAACAGAGACATTAACGAAGTGGTAAAAGACTTCAACAGATGCATACTACAAGCTGCAAAAGAAACCATTCCCAAAGGATGCCGGCGTAACTACATACCATACTGGTCCAGCACACTCCAAGAACGTCAGGAAGCTATGGACAGGGCTAGAAAGGACGCAGTCTCAGCCTTCACTTGAAACTCACAACAAATGGAAAAAGGCTGTAGCAGAGTTTCAGAGAACAAAGCTAGAAGAAAAACGGAAAAGCTGGAGAACTAAAACGGCATCGCTGAACCTTGAGAAAGACGGCAGGAAACTTTGGAGATTAGTCAAGTCTCTAAATGAAGAGCGTTCCTCACCTAGGCAGACTATCACATTGGATGAAGGTGGCAAACGTTTCAGAGGAAAACAAGCTGCAGACTTGTTTGCTAGAAGATACAGTTCAGAAAGCAACTTACCCATTAACATAGATCATCAGAGAGAGAGATAAGAAAAGAAATACTGGCAACCATGGTACAGACAGATACTCCTGCCCCAATGAGGGAACCCATCACACTAGGAGAACTACAGAAGGCTATTTCCAAGCTTAAGTTTCAAAAGTCACCCGGCCCAGACAAAATCAGCAACGAAATGCTAGTAAATCTGAGCTCAGCAGCAAAGACAAAACTGCTTGAGATATTCAACCACAGCTGGTTGAAAGGAACGGTACCCCAAGTATGGAGAGAAGCCATCACAATACCCATACTAAAGAAAGGGAAATGTAAGACCGAGGCTGCAAGTTACCGGCCAATCAGTCTCACAAGCTGTGTTGGGAAGACTATGGAGCGAATAGTCAACCACAGATTGAAATGGTATTTAGAGTCTGAGCAGATCCTGGGCCGGAACAAGCTGGATTTAGAGAATGCTACAGTATAGAAGACCAAGTTACTTACTTGTCTCAAGCAATAGAAGATGCCTTCCAGGAGAAGAAAAAGGTCCTAACGATCTGGGTCGACTTCAAGCAGGCCTTTCACAAGGTGTGGAAAGATGGCCTCATTGCAAAACTTAGGAGAAGTGGAATCCAAGGCAACATGATGAAATGGATCCAGTCATACTTGCATAACAGGAGAACTAGAGTCACTCTTGACGGTCTGCAGAGCAGAAAAGTGTTGCTTTATCAGGGGGTACCTCAAGGAGGAGTAATTTCCCCAACACTCTTCCTTGTTTACATCAATGACCTGGTGAAATATCTCCCTGCAGGAGTTAAAGCTGCCTTATATGCAGATGACCTAGTACGCTGGTGCGCTGATGAAAATGTCACCACAGCAAATTATAGAATGCAGCGGGCAGCAGACATGCTAGTGTCATGGGCAGAGAAATGGCTTATCACAATAAACACAGACAAAACCTCCACAACACTGTTCTCCCTCGCCCCCAAGGACAAATCAGCTAACATACACCTAGGGACAACCGTGATCAAGGAAGAAAGCTACCCCACCTATCTTGGGGTGACATTTGACCAAAGGCTTACATGGAATAAGCATATTGAAAATGCAGAATGAAAGGCCCGAAGACGACTAGGCATACTCAGAAAATTAGCAGGTACCAACTGGGGAGCAAATGAACGAAATCTAAAGAAGATTTATAATGGAGTAATAAGACCTGAGTTTGGCTCAGCAGCATGGTCATCAGCTGCTAACTAACATCTGCAGTCTTTGGACAAGGTGCAAAATCAAGCTCTCAGGCTCATTACAGGAGCCATGAAAACTACACCAATAACAGAGATGCAGAAGGTTGCTGGATTACAGACATTGTCCCATAGAAGAGACACAAAAACCATGATCCAGATGGAAAAGTACAACAGTATGCCAATGCACCCAATGAAGGCAAGACTAGATGATCTGGCATTGGGACGTCTAAAGCGTAGCAGCTTTGTGCATCGGGGGAAAAGACTTATAAGACAGCATCAAGAAGACCTATCCATGAAGACAACACCACTGAAGCCCACCCTATACCCTGTACCATGGGAGCAGGTCAGCAGTGCCCTCCAAATTAATACATCAGTCAGTGGTCTCACAAGTGGATGTGAGTATAATGATCTGCAAAAACGAACTGCTACATTGAGTATGATCCAAGAAAGCTATCCCGATCAATCATGGATACATGCCTATACAGATGGATCAGCAACTAATGCTGTTAGGAATGGAGGTGCCGGTATCTTTATCTCATATCCTGACAACCACTTTGAGACTAGGCACATTCCCACTGGTAAATTCTGTTCCAACTATACAGCTGAGGTTCAAGCTCTAGAGCAAGCTGCAAATATGATTTATAACACCAACTCTGACTGCCACCAGGTAGTCATCCTCACAGATGCACTGTCTGTCCTGCAAGCTCTCAAAGGTGGTAAACTCCACTGAATAAACACATGTACAAGCTACGATTGTCTGCTTCACCACTGTGCACATGTGGATTAAACGAACAAACTGCTGAGCATGTTCTACAGGATTGTCCTCTGTATGACCAGTTAAGAAAGATATACTGGCCCAATGACTCAACACTAAACTCAAAGCTATATGGAGTTAAAGAGGAACTTCAAACAACAGTCGAATTCATCATGAGAACTCGTCTGACGGTGTAATCATCAAAGATGCGATCGCAAGAAGAAGAAGAAGAAGAACAGTTGGTCCAGCAGTTCTGAGTTCACTTTCAGTTTTGCTACGACTAAATGGTGGTCACTTCCCATATCTGCACCTCTTCTTACCTTCACATCTTGCAATGCATGTCTCCATCTACCATTAATCATGATGTGGTCTATCTGGTTTCTGTCCCGGCCATTTGGTGATTCCCATGTTAATTTGTGAATTTCTTTATGTGGGAAAAGTGTTCTTCCAATGACCAGGTTGTTAATGCTACAGAAACTTATTAATTTATCCTCATTTTCGTTTGCTGTTCCGCTGCCGCATTTCCCCATTATTCTTTCATTATATGTATTGTGTGTTCCAACTTTCGCATTGAGGTCTCCCATTACTACGATAAGATCATATCTAGGTGTGTTTTCCATTTCTTTCTGCAGTTGTTGATAGAATTCATCATTGACCTCTCCATCGCTGTCATTAAAACTCCCGCTGGCATATCTCTGGGGGCAATCAGGGTACGCAAGCCGCCATACCTCGACAAGGTATTGACACCGGTGATGGCAGTTGTGAATCTAACTGTAACTAAAGTGTTGTGAATCTCATTGTAACTATTGTTGTGAATCTCACTGTAACTAAATTGTTGTGAATCTTACTGTAACTAGATGGTTGTGAATCGCACTGTTACTAAATTGTTGTCTAACTGTAACTAAATTGTTGTCTAACTGTAACTAAATTGTTGTCCTCACTTTAACTAAATTGTTATGAATCTCTCTGTAGCTACATTGTTGTATAACTGTAACTAAATTGTTGTGAATCTAACTGTAACTGCAACCAGACGATACGTCAAGACCTCAAAATCTAGCCCCTGCAGACCCAAGTGGAACAGTTTCAGCCACGATAGTTTGGACATGTCTGCAGAATGGGAAAAGATCGGCTTTCACGACAAATATGAGAAACCAATAGCCAGGGATCCAGACCTCCAGAATGACACAGAGTTTGCTTGGAGGACAACATTAGACAATCCCTAAAGGACCAATGACTAGAGTTGAACCAGACCAGGAGGAAGTTAGCCAATAGAATAGTATGGCGCTCTCTGTGGCAAATTCTTACATCCAATGGTAGAAGAGGAACGACTAAGTAAGCACGTTAATTTTGACTAAATTTGTGTGATTCTCACTGTAACTAAATTGTTATGAAACTCTTCTTCTTCTTCTTCTTCCGTCCTTAGCCACCGACCGTCAAAGCAGTCAGTGGCCATTACGCCTAGTGGCGTCTTAGGGCAACAACAGATAGGTTTTCTTTGCCATTGTTTCCCATCACGCCTATTGGCGTTTATGAAACTCACTGTAACTAAATTGTTATGAATCTCCCTGTAACTAAATAGTTTTGAATCTCACTGTAACTAAATTGTAATGAATCTCACTGTAACTAAATTTTTATGAACTTAACTGTCCACTGGTTTAAAAATATGCGTTCTCAAAGACCCTCCTTTCATAACCTCTCAGCTTCCTGTTAAGTACAGGTGCTCAACTAAATCATGTTAATCCTTCATGTACTGTGCCACCTGCTAAAGGTTCTTAATTATCTTCCATATTCTTTTTATTTCTGTTTCTAGTTCTCGTCTCCGTGTGTTTTTATGCCTCCTTCTATTTCTCGAATTCTCCTGGTAACACCGATCTGTACCTAAGGACGACTCAGACTAATTATAGACGTCTGGGTCGTCCTTAGGTACATATCCGGGTTACGAGGAGAGTTCGTGCTAGACATCTGCCTACGAAGCACTATTTTTGTGGTGCCTAGTTGGCAGAGAGGATAGTAACGATTCGCTCGCGTAACTAGGCGGTGGTGTCGTTCGGAAGATCCTGGGTTCGATACCCGGTAAGCCCATCACTTCTGTTGTTTTTCTGTTGTCTAGTTGTAACCGCGGCTGGTCACGGTTGATATCACTTATAACACTAGGTGGCATATGGCAGGCCTAGTGACGTAATTTAAGTTTACAACTTCTCTTTTTATCTTCTTTCTTTTATCTTCCAAGTTATTTAGTTGATATTATTACTGGCCATCTCCGCCAAAGGTGTAAATTCCTGGATGATACTCTAATCCTTTTCTTGTATACTTCAGGTTCGTTCAGTTCCTTCTTTGATGTTAATAGTGACTTCGTATAGTGGTAGTTTAAATGTACATGGCATACGATCAGCAACTCATAAAGATAGAATCAAATTCACTCTGATCCTTCAAAAACTTGTAATAACTTAATAAAACGACAAGTATAATGGGTCATTCAAATGATAGAGTTCTCATAGAAGCCTGTACTGGGTCTTTGGTACTTCAGGTTAACTCATACATGAATTCTATGTCTCGTAAACTTCCGTATTCCTCTTTAACTTATTCTTTTCTCCTGTAGACTTCCTTAGTCTTCCCAAAACCTGCTCCTCTTTCCTCATATACCAATGCTCTTTATTAGCATTCCATACTTTATTTGTTACTTAAATATCTTCCTCGACGAACTGGTCAGACAGGTCTCTATAACTGCTCTTAGCAACAAAATTCATCTCATGCATAAATAATTGTATGTACACCCTTCTGATACTTACAAGTGAGAGAGCATATTTGAAGTTCTTCTATAAAAGTCGACATTCACTTTTTCTTGAAAATCATATGCAATTCTGGATACTTCAAACCTTGTTCAATATGGCTCCTCTATAATATCTCTAGTTTCCTTCACATGTTTACAGCCTTTTGATACTTTACAGATAGTCGTTACATGCTCATAACCATCCGTTTTCTTGGTACATAGTCGTAAAGTACTCATACTGAAGTGACAAATCGTGCTTCTGCAAGATTCTCCTGTAAACAAAATTTTATTCTGTGCAAAATATAATCTCAGTTCAACACTTAAAAAAAAAACAAACCACAGCATAAACGCTGTTCTCCTTTCAGAAATACACCTTAACTGTGAACTACAGAAACAAATACTATCTCCCGATAGAATAACACTGGCTAGTGATGGCTGGACATCTAAACATATTTTCATATCAACCCTATCTGTAAAACGTCAGAAGGTTCATCTTGTCCGCACAGCAATCACACCTTCTTCCTGAAGCACAACTCAGGACTCACTGTCAGCAAATGACCTCTGGTCATTTCGCGTGGTGTGTTTCTCTCGCCACTCTTCTGATTCGCTGACCCAAATCTTTTTACATGAATTTATTGGTCGAGCCTTTTTTTTCTTGTTCTCGAACTTTCTATTTACAACTCACTATTAATTAACGTGAGCCGGTATTCTGAACCGTTGTCAGTTAGCAATATTATTATTTTCATTCATTATTTTCTCTTGTGAGCTGTCCTAACTGTTTATCTCACCTTAACAATAGCATGAATAATGCTCGGGCAAACCCCACGGTGACATAGTCCTCTACTTCTTTATTTCTCACGAGTGCCTAAAACATAACTTTGAGTATTATTTATTTATTTACTGTTTACAAGCCTCGGGTTTCCCCTCCTTGTTCCAGCCAGAAGTCTTCCCCTCACATCTTGTCCTAACCAGCGTCAGAAGTCTTCCCCTCACATCGTATTCTAGCCATTGTCATAGGTCTTCCCCTCACATCTTGTTCCACCGGTGTTTGTGTGGTTCTTTCCAAGAATCTCCACGTTGGTCATCTTGTCATACCATTTTAATCCTGTTATTCTATCCAGGTGCCCCCCCCCTCCTCCTCCCGTGTAGTCCCCCGGTGTCGCTAAACAGACAAAGAAAGAATAAGACTGCTGCGCCCTCACGCATGTCGTACAAGGCAACTAATATGAGGTTGTGCATGGGTCTGGCCACCTCATCATGAAAAACAAGTTGCCAGAGAAACCACAGCAGCAATAGAACGTAAATGCTATGGTGTAGGCTTCCTGCAAGGGCATCAGCTGTACTGGTGGGACCATGCTCCCTAGGGAGCGACATGGAAATTGATGATGTTGATTATGTCCAGGTACCCATTTCTGAAGTCTGTAACTCTCTGGTTGTTATTTGTGTTGCTTACCACGTTTCAAGGCCATACAATAGGACTGTCTTAATACCTGAGTTGCTTATACTGTTTATGTGCGTCTACAGGTATATGTGCTGACCTTCTGATTAGAAGTTTGTTGAATATGATTACGAAAATCTGACGAATCGCCGGTGAAGTTTTTAAACAAACTTGAGAGAGACAGAGAGAGAGGGGAGGAAGAGGGGGAGAGAGAGAAGAATAACAAGACCACACGGTCTTACATATTTAGACATGCGCCCTAATATAACCGATGGATCCTGTGACTGGGTTGAACAGTGCGCGCCTCGCCAAAGCGAGATAAAAGTTTATTTTTTTTTACGAGACAGAGAGAGCACGAGAGAGAGAGACAGGCAGACAAAGAGAGACAGATAGAGACATGAAGAGAGAGAGAGAGAGAGACAGAAAGAGATAGAGAGATGACAGAAACGCGTAAGAAGATAGCTCGAAAATGCAGCTCGAAACAGAAAAATATGACAGATAGTGAGCGGTAGACTCAAAATGAGAGAAACTGAGAAACAAGAGGGGCATTTTCAAGGAAAGGTAAAATATTATGACAGACTGACATACAAAGTGGAACATATAGGAAAAAAAGCAATACAGAGACACAGAAAAACCAATTCACAGGAAAAGTTAAAGAGAGAGACAGAAAATGCAGAGTTAAATAGCGAGATGTAAAAAGAATAAAGAAAAAAATCGGAAGTAAAAGATCGAGACAGGTAGAATAATTGAGAGAGATAGAAAACACAAAGACAAGAGATAGAACCAGTAGATTGAAATAAAGAATAAAGACAGAAAAAAATGGACAAAAAGAGCTATACACTAATTAGAACAACAGAAGATGAAGAGAGAGGTAGAAACATAGAAGAAGACAGACTGAAAAAGACAAGAGAGAAAAAGAGACAGAGACACTGTAGAACGTCAGACAAATAGGGGGAAATGGTAGCAAATGATAGAGGAAAAATTATCGCAATAAGAAAGAAATACGGAAAAAAGGATATAATACAAATTATATAGGCAGACAGATAGAGAGACAGACATGAAATGCGGAAGAGGAAAATTAAATAAAAGACCTGGCGTTCGCATCAAAAGCCACAAATTATAATGTGACATTTCCGTCAGCAAATTAACACTCTTGTCACATACAGGAACAACAAACATATACAGAATACATAAACTAAGAAGGGCATACACGAATGAACGAAGTCAGAAAGGCATACAAAAATATATGAACTAAGGATGACACGAACTAAGCATGACATACATAAATACTCGTATTTATGAACTAAGTCAGACATGAGCTAAGTATGACATACATGAATATATATATAGGAACTTAGTCAGACATGACCTAAGTATGACATACATGAATAAATGAACTAAGTCACACATGAGCTAAGTATGACAAACATGATTATATGAACTAAGTCAGACATGAACTAAGTATGACATACATGAATATATGAACTAAGTCAGATATGAACTAAGTATCACATACATAATTATATGAACTTAGTCAGACATAAATTAAGTATGATATGAACTAAGCATGACATACATAAATATATATTAACTTAGTATGACAAGAGATAAGTATGACATACATGAATATTTGAACTACTAAGTCAGACAT
This sequence comes from Oreohelix idahoensis, assembly GCA_024509875.1. NCBI lineage: Eukaryota > Metazoa > Mollusca > Gastropoda > Stylommatophora > Oreohelicidae > Oreohelix > Oreohelix idahoensis. Next base: position 148,720 of record JAMPIV010022862.1, read on the forward strand.
GAACTAAGTATGACATACATGAATACATGATCTAAGTCAGACATGAGCTAAGTGTCACACAACGGTTGTGCATGTATTTTTGTGCTCTCACACACCTTCAGCCCCTCCGGCAGTATCATCTCTTTTTCTTCATTTTCGTCACCGATCATCTTATTATTTGAATTATTTGGCATATTTACGCCTTACATTCTTTCTGTGACCACTCCCAGACTGTTTACGTTACGTCAGGACTCGTGATAATACCACGTTTATTGAACCCGTCAGCGGGACCAAAGACGCAGCAAGAGAGATGAATGCAGTCAGCGACTCATAGCTTGACTGCTTGCGTCAGGGTCTGCGAACCAGAGCTTACCATGACCCTACTTTACCTCCAAGTGGTGGTCCTGAAAACAGGCTGCACCACTGCAGTCTGGCTGAGAGAGTAGGGATCGAAGTGGGAAGGCAAACCCGGTCCCAAAAAATGCCGTGCTGAAGTCGGATGTGTCGGCCGAAAGGTGCAAATATCGCAGCTTTGCTGTAAACGGACACAACGCAACCAACGCTTTTTTCAGGATGAACGAGAAAGGAAGAAGAACCCGTCAGCGAGCGATATTCTTATCATGAAAAGCCGGCTCGCCACCTTTTGATACAGACGGCGAACGTGAAGAGAGATAGCGACTTTGACGTAACTCATTTCCGGATCCAGCGACAATCAGGCAATTAACACCTAGGTTGCGGTCTGTATGTCTGGGCAAACCATATTGTTTGTCTGAGCGGCCGGCGATCCTTTTGTTTGACTGTCTGGAGAACGGACGATCACAGACGAAAATGAGATAATCGCTTCACGGGGCCATCCCTGTGACAAGATTGTCCCAGATAATCTGTCTGGCGAGGCAATATTGGTAGGAAGGCATCTGGGCAGGAAATTAGTGCACAGATTTGTTGTGTGTTGGCGAAAATATTACCGCATGATTTGAAAAAAAGTCACGCGTTGGAATATTAAATGTAATATTTTATCACGTGGGGGATGATTATGAATTTAAACACCCCTACCCATCTAGTGCAAAAGAGCTTACGATTGGATTGAAGTGAGAGCCGGAATAAACATTGAGTTTCATTGGAAATTTCGGCGGAAGTACCATCTGTGTTTTGAACTGAGAATGAGAGATATAATCTAGCGAAATCAGAGACACAGAACACAGACAGCTTCGCAACTTCAAATGAGCAACTCCCAAAAGCCAAAACAAGAAGGATCGGACCTAGAATTTCATACTTATGACAGATCGAGTATTTGAGAAACTCTGAAAACTTAAGAGTAAACCCGCATGTTGAAATACAAACTCGGAAAACGTAAAGGACCAGGACTTTAAATATTAGGACTGGATACCTAACGAATTGGATCGTCCGTCATAAGAGAAACTTTCCCAGACCAAGTGTTTCGCAGATTCACCCGTCATAAAAGGGATTCAAAATTTCCAGTCCAAGTAATTCAAGAGCATATAACCTAAATTAACCTGGCTGAAGTGTCAGATTATATTGCCTGTCTTCCCCCGCATTTGTTTGTTACGATGTTAAGCAGGGCTCCAATCGGAAGGGGTGGTGTGCCTTCATTCCGAGTGTCTGCCAATCGTTTTAAACATGCGTGTTTTGTGGGGTAATTCAAATTATTTCATCATGGAAATTTCTGCCCGTTACTGTCTCCCAAATATGGAATAAAAACATCCGACCCTCTCTCGGCAACGTTTACAAATAACTTCTTACATCAGCACGGACTATTACAACATTACTGCTCAGGTGTGTTCGACTGATAAGTGCGTGTCTGTAATCTGTCCACAGACGGGTAATTTATCGCCCAGCACGCTTTAGGTAAACCCAACGCTCAGTCGCTGAACGGCCCATATGGGTTTATGACGAATTATCACTGAGAGAAGTGTAAGATGATATGAAATAGCTAATATCTGCTTGATAGTAGAGAAAGAAAAAGGCGACCCCGGAAATTGCAAGTAATTTAGTACACAAAAAATGTAACTAAATACTGCCGGAGAAGAAAAGAGATCGACCCAAAATTTATGTAACAAATTAGTGCATGAGTGATAAATATTGATCAACACTATTTGACCTAATCAAGCGATCAGTGAGAAAAAATAATTACTATAAAACCTCTTAAGAACAAAATAATAGGGGAAGTGGGTGGTCGGACATAATGCCGATTGCCTAGTACTTCAGAATTATGTACATACGGTATAGCCTAGAAAGTTGCCAAAACAGTATAAGGAAAGTAATACGCTATTACCACCTCGCGAGTATCAGCAAAGACTGCATGCGCGTGCGAGTTTGCCACCTGGCGGCTGCAACACTAATTAACAGTCAAGAACTATTAAATATTCCCATTGCGGGCGGGGAAAAAATGTAGGCTTTCTTTCTTTCTCATTCGTTACCTCTTCGACCGTTGGGTGTGGAGGTTTCCCAGGGAGTACAATGGCCCTCAGGGTGATTGTTATTGTTGAACAGAATGGACATCATTGCACTCCAGGCAAACCCATAGGTGTTCGGTCTCCTTCAGTACATGTCGAAGAGCGTGAATGCTTACTGTTCCTGTAGCTCTTTGGTTGTATACACGACGGATGCATCCTGTCATGCGTCCATCTCTGCTAGCCTTACGTTTGATGCAAAATTCCAACAGTCTTAACCTTGATTCATCTACTGCAGTGTCATTCAATAACAGGTAATCATTAATTGTTCTCAGTATCTCTCCCTTATCCATATCCTGTGTCCCTTTAACCATGCTACAAACACTCATGCTCTGTATAAATTTTTAAAACAAACACGTGATTGGTCTGTTGTGTCCTAAAAATTTAGGCACCAGCAGAATTTGTCAAGAATTTTCCTAAATCGGTACATAATAGGTCTATTCATAAGAGGTTTTTCAGCATTCAACGAAATAAATTTAAAATGCCTTAATGAATGTATTAAAATGAAATACCTTTTCAGGAAAGCCATATTCTCTTCTCTTCTTTGAAGTCCGGTTTTCATCATAATGGCCTGGAAGATTCTTCGGTCAAGGACCCATAGAGTGGTGGTGGTGACGGCTGGGAGTATTATAGGAAAAAAATTCTCTTAAAAATGAATGTCACATCGATCTGACCTCATTAATTATATGTTTGTAGGATCTTTATGGTAAAAATATAAAATAATTTTTTTGAACATGATTCAGTGTTATTCAGCAACATCTTTATATAATCTCGGATATGTAATGAAAGCAACGCAACAGGTTATGGTTACCTTGGTTACAGAGCAGGGTTTCTTAATCTGTGGCCAATGGATCCCATGGGGGCCCATTAATGGAATTCCTTACGGAGCTAGGAACCACCATTGCAGCTGGCTCCCTAGCAGGATACCTGCATCAAACCAGTCACGTGCTCTTGCAGTGGAGCTTAGTAACATTATGAGATTGCTAACCTATGCACAACCTTATTATAGTCGTCTCTTACGGCATGTTTAAGAGGGTAATAGCCCGATTCTTTCTTTATCTCCTAACAGACAACCTGGAACTACGAGGGACCTTATATATATATATATATATATATATATATATATATATATATATATATATATATATATATATATATATATATATATATATATATATATATATATATAATAGCCCCTTGAGTGATAACTGACTATGGGAAAGCACCCATGAGGTGACAGCCCTCAGTTATATATATATAAACGCCCGGTTTAGTTTCTGGGTATCTCTGAAGAGACAAAGAAAGAATAGAACTGCACCATGTCGTACGTGACGACTGATACGAGGTTGTGCCACAGGCAGCACAGCTACAAGAGCATGTGAATGCTTAATGCAGGCTTCCTGCCGGGAGATTAGCTGCACTGGTGGCTACATCCCATGTAAGGAGTTCAAAACCTAATGATGATGAAACTAGTGATACATATCAACTGTAAAGAAGAGTCTTCTCGTGAATCTGTAGCTGGTAATGTCAAGAGGAGTATCCTGAAAGATCAAATACGATTTTGCGTCACGAAAAATGTGTTCACACCAACTCTCATATAGTTTAACTCTTAGCCTACCATTTCTTCTTCTTTTTTCTTCTTCTTTAGTCCTCGGCCGCTGACAAAGCAATCAGTGACCATCACGCTTGATGGCGTCTTGCAGGGCAGCAACAAACTGTCTCCACTTTGCTCGGTCGACAGTCATCCTTTGTGTGGTGTCCGAGTTCCGGTGCATGCTTTGCATCTCTGCCTCCACAGATCTCCGCCAGGTGGCGTTTAGTCGGCCTCGCTTTTGCTTTCCGCTGGAGTCCACGCAAGACAGTTCTTGTGATGGTGTCAGGGTCTCTTTTCAGGACGTGGCCAACCCAATTCCAGAGTCTACCCGCTATCATGGTGTACACGTCTTCTTGGTGGCTACGAGTAAGCAGTTCTTGGTTGGTGATGGTGTTGTGTCAGAAAGAATTTTCCTTAGGCAGGTTGTGTGGAAAGAGGACAGTTTCGACATTTCCTTTTCTGTTACTCTCTAACCTACCATGTAGCAAACAGTTATATGCATAAATCTTTACCTCGGACAGAAGCGGTTCTCTTGCAGTTGTAGAGGATAGCCAGCTCGCCAAAAAGACCACCTGATTTAATTTCACCCAGTCTTTTGTCATCCTTATGGACTTCCAGCACTCCATCTGGAAATAAACAATCATTATAACAACATGAGAAACTGCAGCCATAGTCTCCTCAGAAAGTCAGACCTTGAGAACTATTACAAATGACATATAACCGTAACATATATGTATATAACATAGAAGTGTACTTCTAGGTTATCTCTGAAGACAACAAGAATGAACAGGACTACAGCACCCCCATGCATGTCGTACAAGCCACTAATATGACCTTTTGCATAGGGCTGGCAACCACAATATGTAAAACAAGATGCGACAGCAACCACCATTACAAGATTTAACGAATGCTTGATGCAAGCTTCCTACAAGCCCACCGGTTGTAGTGGTGGCTTAATGCTCTGTAAGGAACGCAAAGTAAAATTATATATATATATATATATATATATATATATATATATATATATATATATATATATATATATATATATATATATATATATATATATATATATATATATATACTGAAGCACATTAAAAACGCACCACCTGTATAATCCAGGAACAGAGTGTGAATTGTAAATATAAGTGTTTACAAGTTTACATATTTGGAATCTTTATTCATTTTCCTATGAATCCATGCTGGTCATTAGTTTGTACATTTGATTGTTATGAAATTAATTGCATTCTGTGCAGGCAAGGGAGAAAAGCAAAAATACAAAAAAATGCACGTGCGTTATCCTGCTGGAGAAGCTGCAAGTCTGGATAAATTGTGAACGCAGGAGCAACCAGTGCATCCAGAACCTCACCTCGATATGTCACAGCATTAACATTTCCACGGAAGACGTGAAGAGGCACGCGATGGTGAAAACTGAATCATCCCCAAATGTGAATACTGCCATCTCCAAATCGGTTGACACAGCAATCTGCAAAGCGCTCTCCACACCGTCGCCAAATCCGCATACGTCCATCAACAAAGGATATGTTGAATCTGCTCTCGTATGTGAATAGGACAGCATTCCACTGCAGTCTAGTCCATCTGACATGTTGCTCTGCCCATTGCAGGCGCTGCTGACGATGTCTGTGAGTCAAGTTTGGCCCAACATAAGGTCGTCTTGCAGTAAGGCCTGTATCTCTGAGTCGTCGTATGACTGTCATTCAAGATACTTGCCCATGTCTACCCACTATTGCTCTTGCTGTTTGACTTGCCGGGAGAGTACGATTCCTTAGGTAACTCAGCACAATATGACGATCTTGCGCAGGGGTAGTAACTCGTGGTTGGCCACTCCGAGGTCTATCCCGGGCACTGCCAGTGGTTCCGTAACGTTCATTGAGACGTACAATTGTGCTGTGGTGGCAATTCATCCTTCTGGCAATGGCCCGCGAGCTCATTCCGGTCTCCAACATACCAATGGCTCGTTGGCGGTCGTTTTCAGATAGTCGTGGCATTTCAAGCACATGTACTGGGTGTTTTGTCTCAACGGCCTTTTTATACCGAGTATACTGCCACAACGTGTACACATTTTCAGGGTCATAGCTGTTGGGAATCGAGTTGCACGTGTAACTTTCATCGTTTCCATGTAGTCTGTACACAAACCCGTGGGTTGAATCATGCACTTTCCATTCCAGCAGCCATTCGCTCTCTACCTCTTGGCAAACACGGGGAAAATCCATTCCCACACATTTTTTTCCAGCTTCTCGGCATCAGTATATATAATAGTGGTGCGTTTTTAATGTGCTTCAGTATATATATATAAATATATATATATATATATATATATATATATATATATATATATATATATATATATATATATATATATATATATATATATATATATATATACACATACAATTTTACTTTACCAGAATCTATACCTAAACACCAAGAAGACCAAAGTATTGACAAAAGTAAAGATCAAACCAGAAATCGAAATTGATAGCGAAGAACTGGAAGGTGTTAATGAATTCGAATACTTAGGATCAATCATCAACAGCTCTGGCAACTGTGCAGTAGAAATTAAAAGAAAACTTGCAATTGCCTCACATAAACTAATGCAGATGAAAAACCTATGGCAAGGCACAAGCAAAGAAACAAAGTTACAACTGATCAGAGCATGTCGTATATTCACAGGAGCAACATACGGCTGCGAGACATGTACACTAAAAAAAAAAGTTGCAAAAAAGATTACATCATTCGAAATGAAATGCTACAGAAGGATGTTGAGAATACCCTGACAAAAAAAAGACCAACAGAGAAGTACTGCACTCACTAAATGTAGAGGAAAATTGGCTCCTAAATACCATCGCAATAAGGAAGCTGAAATGTTTTGGTCATATAAATAGACATAATAGTCTGGTAATAAATTAGTAACGGAAGGCATGGTCCCTGGAAAAAGGGGAAGGAGTCGACCTAGACGACGGTGGACCCAGGACATCACAGAGAGTCTGAACTTGTCTTTGGCTGATGCAGGTTGACTTGCCCAGAATCGTGATGCGTTCAGAGCAGCTGTAATGGAGACAACGTTCTGGAGACAATACGTCACAATATATCATCATCAGCTGCCATCTCCATCAATGGTAGTTTTGTATTTACAATTGCTCCACGATAAAGGGACGTAATATACATAAATTTTAGTTTCTATATTAGACTATAAATGCGATGTGATATCTTTCTGACTCTTTATGGAATTTTGTTGTGTGGCATTGAACAATTTATAGGTGTAAATCACATGTGCTACACGGGAAACTGAATTGGTGTTCTGTTTTCGCTAGTGTTGTAAACTGGGGCGTTAAGCTATCTGGTTTCAAACCCAGTTATTTGCATCGAGAAGTAAGCGCTATAACCACTTTGCCAATCCACGTTCACATAGCCAGCGAGAATGTGAATTTAAAGACGAGTAGAAGGAAAGAACCAAAAAAAAATATAATAATAATCATAAAGACATACTCGCAGAGAGAAAATCGAAAACATGAATCTAGATTCAAAGAGAAAAAATGCAAGAAAACTCATAGATAAGCTATCGGATGAAAGTCATGCCTCATTACAGAATTATTTTTAGAATAAGTCAATAGCTAACCCAATTATGTTGTAAGTAAAAAAATATATGCTAAACAAGGATGCATTGAAAATCCCCCATAAGGCGTCATCTTCCATTTTAGAGTGCAAAGCCACGCCTACAAAGGAAGTACCACTTTTTTGTCTGAAAGGAAAAGGAAGTGACATGATGGAATCAAAATGCATCATTTACCACAGGGCAACGAAACAAGACTCCAAGTTATTCTCAGCACGGAAAGATACTGAATGGCGACGTATATACACGTACATACATACATGTACACACACCCAAAACCTTTAGTAATTCTACTCTTGGTTTAACACTCTGAGTTTGAATATGCCCTAAAACCAATGTCGACGTCTCTCTTTCTCTCATTTGTTTTATTGAAATCTGCCTCTTTTTTCTTCATTTTAATTCTCTCTCCCTCCTATATTCATTAAACAATCTCTGTCTCTCCTTTCTTCATTTGAGGATTTTTCGTCGACCTGGATTTGGGACTGGATTCTCTCGAGACCTCGATAACTGAAGGAGTGTCTCGACCTCTGGCGGCTCTGAGCCCTCTCTGCAATGGGTACCTCCGAAATCGGAGAGTATTTGCCTGAATGGCGAGGGACACTTGTCTCTGTACAAGAAATAAAGGGATACTCTAAAATCAGTGTCAGGTTAGACATCTCTAATAACTCTGAGATTTCTCTCGAGTATTAGCGGGTTTACGAAAAAAAAAAAAAAAAAAAAAAAAAAAAAAAAAAATTCTCTCTCCCTTGCTATTCCTTTAAACTCCATCTCCTTTCTTCCTCTCTCTCTCTCTCTCTCTCGTTCTCTCTCTTTCTGTCTCTCTCTCTCTCTCTCTCTCTCTCTCTCTCTCTCTCTCTAGTTTCTTTATTGAATTCTCTCTCCCTTGCTCCTTTCTCCATTCTCTCTCCTTTGCTTCTCTCTTCATTAAATTCTCTTTCTCTCTCTCTGATTTCTTCATTGAATTCTCTCTCTCTCTCTGATTTCTTCATTGAATTCTCTCTCCATTGCTCTTTTCTTCATTGAATTCTCTCTCTCTCTCTCTCTCTCTCTGATTTCTTCATTGAATTCTCTCTCTCTGTGATTTCTTCCTTGAATTCTCTCTC